>JANFOE010000700.1:0-449456 GCA_025667525.1 Glebionis coronaria | reverse complement strand
ACATGAATAAGTATCTGCTTACTAAATACGTAGCTGGATTTATGTCATGTCTTAGCTTATTTTATATGTTCTTATCATGTTTTACTGTTTAAAGCCTTAAACTGTGTTTATCTTATATTATGTTTACTCTGATTAAGTATTTCATGTATTATTATACTTACTGTGCAATAATAAGTAACTTTCCAAAGAGTAGGTTTTCTAAAATAGAAAGTTTCCAAAAATAGAAAGTTTCCAAAAATCGAAAGTTACCAAAAATAGAAAGTTTCCAAAAATAGAAAGTTTCCAAAAATAGAAAGTTTCCAAGAATAGAAAGTTTCCAAAAATAGAAAGTTTTCAAAAATAGAAAGTTTCCAAAAATAGAATTACTGCTTAAAATAGATAAGTTTCTAAAAATAGAACGTTTCCATAAATAGATCAGTTGCCTTAATTAAATAAGTTTCCATAAATAGATTAGCTGCCTGAAATAAATAAGTTTCTAAAAATAGAAAGATTCCATAAATAGATTAGCTGCCTTATTTAATTAAGTTTCTAAAAATAGGAAGTTTCCATGATTAGAAATAAGCTGGTTAAATAAGCTAAGTATATAAGCCTAAGTGTTTTCATGATTATTTTCTAAGTCATATGATATAATATATAGTTTATTAATTATTTCATGTAATTAAAATAAACTATAGGTTAAAATATTTAATTAAAGTATAACATGTTTTTAATTAAATAAAGTTAAATACTTAGGTTAAAACATGTATTATTATTTATTAATAATATAACCTCAGTCATGTTAATTAATTAATTATAACCATGGTTTTTAAATAATTAATTAATTATAAGTCTAAAATATAAAAATACTTAGGTTAATAATTTCATGATTTTAATAATTAAAATAACCTAAGTCATGTTATTAAATTAATCATGTCATGTTATTAATTTAATTTTAACATAAGATCATAAAAATAAAAATCTAAACATACACCGTGAACCGGATCTTGACTAAGAACCATGAACCAGACATGAAATCGACACCATACCCCGAACCAAATCGGGGTTACCCTTGTCTTGATGCTGCCGTGGGACCCACACCAACGAACCGGGACCATAAGGTCTCGGTGGTGGTCAAATGGCCAAACCGAGACCCTCTCGGGTTCGGGTTAGGCGACGGCCAAGAACAAACACCCCTTAAACATCCCTTTTGATTTATACCAAAACCAATTTCATGTAAGATCTATGATTTAATTAGGTTTTTAAGAAAAACATGTCATGTTCTTAATTATTAAAAAGATTAAATCAAAAGAAAAGGGTTAAAAGAATTACCGAATGCGTGGATCTAAATAATGATGAACAAACACGAACACTAGCAACAATTCCAAGATCAAAGATTAAACAACACCCCTTTGGTGTGTTTTGAGGGTGGCGGCCAAAGAAAAAAAAGGAGGAGGAGGAAGAACTTTTAGGTTTTTCTAAAATCTTCTGTAAAAAATATGAGTAGTGTTTTTCCCTTAACCCCCTTCTTTAGTAAATTTTGATGGGCTTGGCCCATCTTTCTTCCTAATTTCGTGGCATATGGGGCCCATATGAGGTAACCCGATCATTTTCCGTGTCTAATTAATAAGTGTGTTCTCGTGTTCGTGTTTTACGTGTTTGTTCGTGTTTATTTGTGTTCGCGTTTTGTGTGTTCTCGTTAAATAATTACCGTGACCTAATATATTTATTAACGCTCGTAATAAATATATATGTAATTAATAATAGTTCGTGATTTAATTACGTTCGTGATTCCATGATCGCATGTTCGTGATTAATTTTTGTCAAATAATTATTGCGTGTTCGTGCGTAGTAAATACTTATCGTGTACTAACACGTACGTAATACGTAAAATCCTAACACGTAATCATAATCATGCTATAATAGGAAGTTTTAATCTAGTACGTACGATCTTAAGGGTACTATTCATGATAAAAGCATGCGGGTTTTACAACTCTTCCCCCCTAAAAAGAATAATTCGTCCCCGAAGTATAGATAACCTAACTGAAAGAGAAACATACCCGACTCAAACTGAGAGGGTATGTAAGATAAATGAACGTGCGGGTTTCCTGGCAGAAGGAACGCGGAACGTGACATGTCTTGAAAGGACATGGAACGTGACGTGACTGAAAGGACATATCTAGTTGATAAGAGAAAAATGGATAAAAGTCCGGATGAACTTGTCCGTTTCCAAGTGGCCTCCCACTTGGAACGGTTCCTTCAGAAGATCCTGACACTAATGATAAATCTTGGTCCTCCTGACCTTGACTTGAAATACGGAGAAGTTCTTGGTTATCAACTTAAGGTAGATCCCCTAAATCGATCGAGGGAAAAAGAATTAACGCGTAAGGGCAACTAAAACGTTATCGTACAAAACACTTCTAACTTAACTGATAATTAGCAACGATGTGCGAGACATGAGGAAACGTAGTACGTGAAAATATTTGAACGTAATACGTGAAAAATTTTGAACGTGCTACGTGGAGATATGGTGAGTGTAATATGAGCAAACATATCGTGATCCATGATACGTGTAACATATCTTGATCATGATATGAGGAACGTGGAATGAACATGACATGTGAAATATATCGTGAACACAGAATATAATGGCGGTAACGCCAAACGCTACAGGGTGAGACATAGAATATGACGAGAAACGTCTACCTGAGGATAGGGAGTTATACTAAACTTGGGTCCGGTCTCTCAAGTTCTTGCAAACTTCCCAGAATGAGAAAAAAAAATGAACGTAAAATCGTAAGCCAAAATACGATCATGAACGTGAATAGTGTCATGAACGCGAGCGCGAAAACAAGTCGTGGAATTAGAATGAAGACGTGAAGTAAATAAGGAGCACAATTGTGAATCTTTGTCTGACCCGATAACTGAGGGATTGCCAAGTGATCGGATGAACCTTTGTTGGAACATGTCCGATCAATCTGTTGGGTCTGAAATCCCTGCGGATGTAAGGATTCTGTAGACTTGATCAAACTGTTTGTAATACCCAGATAGCATTATGCTTCTTCTGAGTTTGCGTTAATCTGGTAACCAAAACCCATGGAGATCTTGTCCCTTTTCGATTCACAATTTCCGATGATGAAAACATCCCAGTCTGTTGGTGTCCTATCTTAACCTGTTTGTATGACAGGTATGAAGATATGAACGTAACTGTATCTTGCTTCATCGAACTTGATACATAGGGGTTTACGAAACTCTGAGTCTATGAATCCAAACTTCTCTTAGCGTAGGATTTTCTAGAACACCTAATGTAATGTAGGGTTCCCTCCTTTACGCATAAGCTGAGTCATGGTAAGATTAACCATGCAATTCCATGTGATCCATCGTGTCACTGTAATCAACCAAAACTGATAAAGGAAATTTTCAGGATGGAATTTCTTTTGTCATAGAATTTGCAACATAGTGCAGATATGGTCTTCCTGTTCTTCTTCTAGGCTTAAATAAAATCAGGTTATCCTCAATGAAAACACTGATGAATTTGCTATGAGTTCATGGAAACTCATTCTTATAATGTCGTTGGAGCATTGATGAGACTAATTCAAAATCATATATCTAGCATGACCGAGTTGTGTACGAATAGTAGTCATGGACATGTCCTGCTCTTTCACTCGTCACTATTGGCAGCATGATCATGAATCCGATCTTGGAAAAATGATTAACACTATAAGATCAATTGGACATGTTGTCAATACGTGGAGGAGAATAACGGTCATGAATGGTGATTTGTTTAAATCGACGGTAGTCGACACATAATCTCATGGTACCATCCTTCTCCTTGAAGGTTCTTCTGGAATATATGGGAAGATTTTAGAATAATCAACTGGCTATGCGTAAAAGGACTTAAGTAGTCGTGTCTTACTGACAGGTAGAAAATTCTAGCGACCATGGCTAATAACGCACATGCTTGTAAGCATAGATAATTTGTACAGATTTTCCTGATGGAAAATCAAGCTGAATGTATTCAGGAGCCTGAACATTACTGTACATAATTATGAATTGTAGCATGGTGTGTTGTTCATAGTCCATAATTAGGATAAAATTCATCTCGTGTCTGTCCGAGGAAATGCGTTAGCAGCTTGGAATTCATCATTAAGCTGAAGGAAAACCTTCGTATACGTGGGAATACGAAAGGCGTCCTTCATGGTCATGAATCATAAGAAATATGGTGAAAGAAATAAAAGTGACATCAGCAACGCGACAGTTCTTACTGATGCGCCGATAATGGTATTGAAATTCTTGTTGCCTGATTAATACATGGCACAACAAAATGGATATACCCTTGGAGGGTACCCTGAATTTCTTAGAAATGTCCCATAGTTGGACGTGAGTCATGTGTCTTGACTCGTGTCTTGGAACTATAAGCATGACTATGTCTTGACTGGTGTCTTGACATGTGTCTTCAGGAAGTATACGTGAGACATGTGTCTTGACATGTGTCTCGATACGTAAAATAATAGAAATACAATATTAGGTTATTATGCTAGGCTTGGCGGATCGGTTGAACTACTGATCCTTTGTATGTCTGATCACTTCCACGGCCGGAGCCTCGGTTGCGATTTCTAGGATAGTTCTGTCATAGTAGTGGTTACTATCGTCCTGTCTGTCAGTTCCATTACGGTCATTCTCATGACCGTGATTCATGTAACTATTCAGCTGAGTGGTCGGCTGGTACCGGTTTGCACTCATATGGCTGAAATGACAGCCGAATGACGTGTGACATGTAACTAAGAATTAGGGACAATGATTGATGGAAATCGTATGATGGTGAAGCATCTTCTCGTCCAATTGCTTTGCTTCGACGCCTTTGTCTTCGTCTTGTAGGATCTCCAGGTTGTGAACAACATCCGCATCTCGTAGCGTCTCCAAACGTCAGCAGCATCAACCTTTAGTAACATCTCCAAGTTATGAGCGGCATCTGCAATCTTGTAGAATATCAGCAGTTGAAAATACGCCTGAGATGATTCAGAATCGACTAGCGAATGCTCGTGAAGTATTGCAAGTGGAATACACATGGATTAAGGTATATGTAATACACATGGAATACGGTACATGGAGTACACGTGGAATGCACATGAAATGATCGGTATGGGTCGATCATTTATCATGATTTAAGGAAAGTATACCGGATAAACGGTTAGGAAAACCATCATGATAACCTGGCAATGCCAGTATATACCTCATTCTGGTTGCATAGAGAAACGCTAAAGTGTGGTTACACAAAATTCAACGATGATTTGCCTGACAGCATGATCAATGAAAACCAACCATGACTATCATGAAAGCAGAATTCAATGAAATCCAACAATGTCTTACGTGAAAGCATAAATAACAAAAGAGGCGTAAGACGTAATCAACATGAAGACGGAATTATCATGAAGGAACATAAAACGATCTATCATAAAGGAGTGTATAACATAATCAGCATGAAACCGAAGTTAACCATGAAAGTATGAAAACATACTTGACATAAAAAACATAGTAACTTATGAGGGGACATAAAAAAAAATTATGCCAATAAATCATGAGAAAAATTTTATGCATGAAAACAGTGCATGAATACGTAATGTTAGTTTATAAAAACCTTTTATATGTGCGAGGGGACGCATATGGGTTGGTCCCAAAACAAAAGACATGGGGAGGGGACACCTATGGGTCGGTCCCAAAATTAAAAGTTTCGATAAAAGCACATGCGACTAAATAGGACCAGTCCTGTACCAACCATTACTTAGTCATAATCCCTGCAACAATGATACATGAAACATAAATAAATGAAACTCATATGTCAAAACTTATCAGAAAAAATTTTATGTGACTAATTATGAACTACTGGGGTTCAGTCCACATAGCCACAGTTCACGAGGAACATTATGCATGAAATAATGACACATAACTAAATATGAATGACGGTTGTCCATCCATATTAGCAAAACAATATCAATGAAAACATCAAGGTTAAAACCTCAAGGTGCTAAAAACATCATGGTTAAAACAACAATGCGCTGAAAACATCAATACGTGGAATAACAAACGTTGGCTTAGGAAGCTCCTGGTGACTACCCACTAGTCACTGGTCAAGTTTTAGAGCCTACAGGTCGAAGCCTTGTCTCTGATACCATAATTGTAACACCCCATTTTGATAAATGGAATGTCACGCGTAATTATGACGTGTCATCAAAGCATACAAGGATAAATGTCTAAAACATTACATGACCATAGGGATAACCGAAATCAAACATCGGTTCCCAAACATAAGCCCAAAACATAATAAAGCAAAAGAAGTGAATGAAAGACTAAACAAGCATAAGTATATGAAGGCAAAAAGGAAAAGAAGTCTCTAGCAGCTTTCATCCTATGCACGTCCTCCAAATGCTCGAGCTTTCCCTGGGTACCTGCCGTTTTGGGACATGGAAAGGAAAGTAACGGCTGAGCAAAACGCTCAGTGCACGGATATAGACATAGTATGAATGACTAAGCATAATAAAGACTTAATAGAAGCGGAAATGCATAAGTCCTGGAAAACCTGGAACATGTTCATAAAACTGGTTTTATAGTTTGAAAAGCCTTATGTTTATCTTATGAAAACTGTTTAATATATTTTACCATTAGCCAATATAGGTCATAAAAATCCACCGTGCATGAATACTTGGAGGGGTGACCTCATCATGCAAATTAGAGGGGCTGCCTCTAATTTAATATACTGGTTCTGGGTAGGAGGGATCAGCTCCTTCACAAGGCACACACCACATTCACCATGAAATCCTGACTGAAAACATGTAACTAGGATGCATCCATACGCCCCACATGATAAATATAATATAGATGGCCAAAAGCTGAAGGGATGCCACGAGCAATCACTCCGCCGTGGTGAAGTCATAACATCAGTGCCTCTAATGTTATGGTTATGGTACCTCCATAACTAGGTGAAATTGGTCATGCATGTATATGGCTATAGGTATTCTAAATTAAACATAAGCAATTCAAACACATAACTTATACTACGGGAAAACATTTGGCTGCATACGGGGAAAACCTAATAAGGAAAGAATGTCCATACTAAAAGGACGGGAATCCGTACCTTATGTCCAGTGAACGAAGAAGACGAACTGAGAGGAATCCTACTTCCGTATCACAAATGTTACATAAATACATACATGAATAAGTATCTGCTTACTAAATACGTAGCTGGTTTTATGTCATGTCTTAGCTTATTTTATATGTTCTTATCATGTTTTACTGTTTAAAGCCTTAAACTGTGTTTATCTTATATTCCGTTTACTCTGATTAAGTATTTCATGTATTATTATACTTACTGTGCAATAATAAGTAACTTTCCAAAAATAGCAGGTTTCCTAAAATAGAAAGTTTCCAAAAATAGAAAGTTTCCAAAAATAGAAAGTTACCAAAAATAGAAAGTTTCCAAAATAGAAAGTTTTCAATTATAGAAAGTTTCCAAAAATAGAAACTTTCCAAAAATAGAATTACTGCTTAAAATTCATAAGTTTCTAAAAATAGAAAGTTTCCATAAATAGATCAGCTGCCTTAATTAAATAAGTTTCCATAAATAGATTAGCTTCCTAAAATAAATAAGTTTCTAAAAATAGAAAGATTCCAAAAATAGATTAGCTGCCTTATTTAATTAAGTTTCTAAAAATAGAAAGTTTCCATAATTAGAAATAAGCTGGTTAAATAAGCTACGTATATAAGCCTAAGTGTTTTCATGATTATTTTCTAAGTCATATGATATAATATATAGTTTATGAATTATTTCATGTAAATAAAATAAACTATAGGTTAAAATATTTAATTAAAGTATAACATGTTTTTAATTAAATAAAGTTAAATACTTAGGTTAAAACATGTATTATTATTTATTAATAATATAACCTAAGTCATGTTAATTAATTAATTATAACCATGGTTTTTAAATAATTAATTAATTATAAGTCTAAAATATAAAAATACTTAGGTTAATAATTTCATGATTTTAATAATTAAAATAACCTAAGTCATGTTATTAAATTAATCATGTCATGTTATTAATTTAATTTTAACATAAGATCATAAAAATAAATATCTAAACATACACCGTGAACCGGATCTTGACTAAAAAACATGAACCGGACATGAAATCGACACCATACCCCGAACCAAATAGGGGTTACCCTTGTCTTAATGCTGCCGTGGGACCCACACCAACCAACCGGGACCATAAGGTCTCGGTGGTGGTCAAATGGCCAAACCGAGACCCTCTCGGGTTCGGGTTAGGCGGCGGCCAAGAACAAACACCCCTTAAACATCCCTTTTGATTTATACCAAAACCAATTTCATGTTAGATCTATGATTTAATTAGGTTTTAAGAAAAACATATCATGTTCTTAATTATTAAAAAGATTAAATCAAAAGAAAAGGGTTAAAAGAATTACCGAATGCGTGGATCTAAATAATGATGAACAAACACGAACACTAGCAACAATTCCAAGATCAAAGATCAAACAACACCCCTTTGGTGTGTTTTGAGGGTGGCGGCCAAATGAAAAAAAAAGGAGGAGGAGGAAGAACTTTTAGGTTTTTCTAAAATCTTCTGTAAACAAATATGAGTAGTGTTTTTCCCTTAACCCCTTCTTTAGTAAATTTTGATGGGCTTGGCCCATCTTTCTTCCTAATTTCGTGGCATATGGGGCCCACATGGGGTAACCCGATCATTTTCCGTGTCTAATTAATAAGTGTGTTCTCGTGTTCGTGTTTGTTCGTGTTTATTTGTGTTCGCGTTTTGTGTGTTCTCGTTAAATAATTACTGTGACCTAATATATTTATTAACGCTCGTAATAAATATGTATATATGTAATTAATAATAGTTCGTGATTTAATTACGTTCGTGATTCCATGATCGCATGTTCATGATTAATTATTGTCAAATAATTATTGCGTGTTCGTGCGTAGTAAATACTTATCGTGTACTAACACGTACGTAATACGTAAAATCCTAACACGTAACCGTAATCATGCTATAATAGGAAGTTTTAATCTAGTACATACGATCTTAAGGGTACTATTCATGATAAAAGCATGCGGGTTTTACAGAAGGGATATGTGTTAGGATGCGTATCATATAATACAATTCCCTCGACTTTTATGTAATATTTTATTTTTTAGTTTTTATTAAATGTTTTTACATGTTATTTGATACATCTTAAGAATTATTGATTGAATTAAATTATCGTATGTTACGCTATTAGTATTTTCATTTTTATGTTTTATGTTTGAACGTTGCATGAAGCATTTAAATATAAAAATATTCGTCGCTATGCGGGTGCCGAGGTAAGGCTTAAAACATATATAAGTTACACTTGTCTCGAGTGTTTGTACATTGCCAGATTTCCTTAAAGTGTATGTATATTCCGTAAAACATTACGTAGTGTTGTACATGATTTCCTTTCAATTACTCTCTAAACCCAAGAATTCTCTAAACCCCCGATCAAAAATCACCTCCTCATCAATACCCATATTTCACTTTTTACTAATTCAACCTTGTTCAAAACTTCACATAAACCATAGAAAAAATGTCAAACACCATCTCATTTGAAATCCAAATGGAAATCATCAAAAAGGTTTATGATGTTAAAGCATTGATTCAGTTCAAGTCCGTGTCCAAACCGTGGAATCGTTGACAACTATGAGTTTATTAAAGGTTACGGTGCACGACATACGAGCCTCATAATTTTATACTAATGTACAAGGTTCATGCAACGGATGATGAGTTAAAGTACACTACTTTAGTAGATAAAGATGATAATGAAAATTTAATGGTATAAGAACAAAAGTTTGCTCCATGTGTCCTTGTGTCTCCTTTACTTAAACGATATCATGTTACATATGTTGTTGGTGCGTCTCATAGATTAGTGTGTTTTTATGCTTATAATATGATGGTTTATGATTATCATAACAATTATAAAAACCCTAACATAGATCAAAGAGCATACAGCGGAAGCAGATTAACAAGATCTTTATATAACACAATTATAATTAATCAAGGCTAGGGTTACATACCTTTATCCTAGCAGAACGATCACCGGTAAAAATAGATCAGGAACACCACCAGGATGTAATCTAAAATAAGATCACACCACGATCTTGTACACACGTGATACGATGAGCTAATCATGAGTCTAGCACGAACAGAACCGAGCCTTCCAAGCCTATGGAAGATCTACCCAACAACCCTAGAGAGGGGCTAGGACTAGATCTAAAATAGCTTTTAGAAAATCAAAGATGAACCCTAAAAAGGGTGTATATGGCCGGCGGTATAGAGCAAGAAAAGAAGAATATGGAGTGAAAAATTATGAGGCCTTAAGGTTTGTTTATATACACCTTGGAAACTTATCTTCCAAGGTTTAAACAAGATAAAGCCTAAACTTTTTTCATCTCTATCCTTTGACTCTTATTAGGCCGGATATACATGTGCTAAAAGGGGGTTTCCGGAACTTTCCGACACCTTCTTTTAGCTTCTTTAATATTCTATAACGATCGTTTAAAACTTAACTTTTAATTACTTAACGATCGTTAGCTACAGTCTGATTTAATAAATATATTTAATAAATAAATTAACTCTTCACGTAATGTGTGCAATCCCGTGATCTCGAGTTCGATCCTATCACACGACTATCGATTTTAAAGTCCATAAACTTTCAGCTCCCACTTGGACAAAATTCGAATGTCGTGATCACATTGATTAGCGTCTAGTTACACTAACAATGTCACTAGTACAACTCGAGTAAGGCTTCCTGGACAAAACCTTTTAATGATATATAATCATTATTATTATCCTCTCATTTCAAATACATTGTTAATAAGGATATGGATCTTAGTCATTCCTTCATTAACTATTCTGTTTCTCGTTTACGGATATAGCAAGATTACCAAAACACATTTGGGTGTGGCCACACAAACATCTTACTACTCCCCCGAGGGGCCCAGTTGTATTTATACTTCAAATAACAATTTGAAGGAAACGAATCCTATTTCGACTACAAGCAAAACACATGAACTTCGCAACACTTCTGAAAATAACCCTTATAACTACCAGTTACGTTTAGCGTTAGGTTACCTTACAGAAATGCACTATATTCAATGTAGTTTTCTGGTATCTCAGGTCTAAGGATAACTATTTATGATTTACTTAATGACAAAGATCCATAAAGTAAAATCACATAGTTGGGATAAGTCCAATATTTGATCCATCAAATATCATCCAAAATTGACCAATATACTTTCAAGTATACTCTGTCACTATTTTGAATTGTCTTAATTTAATAATACTCCCACATTATTAATCAACAACGGACATTTAGAAACATCATAATGCTCACGGATTAAAACATGTAAAATAGGATACAAAATCAAATAACAGAAAAATAAACGAAATCCAATCTTTATTTCATCAATTCAATACTGTCTTACATCCTTTATCCAAATACTAATCAACAGATTTATTGCATGAATTCGCTAGCTAGTTGCAGCCCAATTGCCTTGGCATGCTTAACTACCTTTGGCCTAGACAAAGCCTTAGTAAAAGGATCAGCTACGTTATCATCTGTCTGAACTTTTATTAATTTTATTTCTCGAGCTTCCACTTGTTCTCGAACGTAGTGATATCTACGTTTAAAGTGTCTGGCGCCCTTCATGACTCCAGGGTCATTGGCGAATATTATTGCCGCAGAGTTGTCGCAATATATATCAATAGGTTCTTTAATTGAAGGCATCACTCCAAGATCTCCAATAAACTTCCTAATCCAAACAGCTTCCATTGCGGCTTCTGAAGCGGCCATGTACTCAGATTGAGTCGCATGCATAGCAATGGTTTTCTGCTTACTGCTCTTCCAGTCAACTGCTCCTCCATTGATGACAAACACGTAACCCGTCTGAGACTTCGTATCGTCTTTATCACATTGCCAGGACGCATCACAGAATCCTGTTACATTCAATTCTGTGTCTGGTTTACCCCCGAATACCAAAAACATATCTTTCGTACTTCTTAAATACTTCAGAATATGCTTAACAGCAGTCCAGTGGGACTTTCTTGGATTCTGTTGGTATCTACTGACCAAGTTCTGAGCAAATGCCACATCAGGCCTTGTGCATCTTACAACATACATAATAGATCCTACAGCCGAAGCATAAGGCACCTTCTTCATGTAAGCCACCTCTTCAGGTGATGATGCATCTTTCTCATGACTTAACTCATGCTTAACCTCCATCGGTAAGAAACCTTTCTTAGAGTTATGCATGTTATATTTCTTCAATATCTTATCAATATAAGCATCTTGGCTAAGACCAATTAACCGTCTACTCCTATCTCGATAGATCTTAATTCCCAGAATATATGCAGCATCTCCCAAATCTTTCATAGAAAAACATTTACCAAGATAATCCTTAACTTCCTTAAGTCTTGGAATGTTACTTCCCATGATCAATATGTCATCGACATATAGAATTAGGAACACTACATTACTCCCACTAGCTTTGCGGTATACACATGGCTCATCACGATTTTGAATAAATCCAAACTTTTTGATTTCTTCATCAAATCCCTTATTCAATTGACGTGATGCTTGCTTCAAACCATAAATAGACCTTTGAAGTTTGCACACGCGTTTTGGATATTTAGGATCAACATACCCTTCCGGTTGTTGCATATAGATGTCTTCATCTAAGCGACCGTTCAAGAAGGCAGTTTTAACATCCATTTGCCATATCTCATAGTCATAGTATGCTGCTATAGCTATGAGAATCCTAATAGCTCGCAAGTCTGCTACAGGAGAGAATGTCTCCTCGTAGTCTATGCCAAAAGTTTGAGTAAAACCTTTAGCCACTAAACGTGCTTTATAGGATTGTATATCACCATCCATGTCATTTTTCTTCTTATAGATCCACCTATTTTTCACTACTTTAGCATTTTTAGGTGCGTCTACAAGAATCCAAACATCATTGATTTCCATGGATTTCATTTCCTCATTCATCGCAACCATCCATTTTGACTTTTCTGGATCAGACATTGCGGATCGATAGTTAGCAGGTTCACCAAGATCCCCTACTTCCTCCTCATCATCCTCTATGTATAGACATAGTTTGTCCGGCGCACGTATAGCCCTTTGAGACCTACGTGGAGGAATTAATTCCGGTGGAACACTCAGACTTTCTGGTTCTACAGGAATTTCATCGCTAGTATTTTCAGAAGGCAATGTATCTTCTTGAATTTCTTCAAGATCATAATTTCTCCCACTAAATTCTTGATTTACAAGATCATTTTCAAGGAAGTCTCCATACCGAGCCACAACTATCTTGTTCTCAGCCGGAGAATAAAAGTAGTAACCCATAGTTTCCTTAGGGTAACCTACAAAGATACATTTTACTGAGCGTTGTTGGAGTTTATCTCCAGAGTCACGTTTCACATACGCCTCACAACCCCAAACTTTCAAATAAGACAAATATGGCTTCTTGCCATGCCATAGTTCATATGGTGTCTTATCTACCTTCTTTGTGGGAACCATATTTAGAATACGAACAACAGATTCAAGAGCATAATCCCAAAAAGATAATGGTAAAGTTGTAAGATTAAATATAGATCGTACCATATCCAATAATGTACGATTTCTCCTTTCAGATACACCATTTTGTTGTGGAGTATACGGAGAAGTAAGTTTCTGAACAATTCCATTCTCACTTAAATAATCTTTAAACTCTTGACTTAAATATTCACCACCACGGTCAGAACGAAGAGCTTTAATCTTCTTTCCCAATTGTAACTCTACTTCGGCTTTAAACGTTTTGAATGTTTCAAATACCTCATGTTTATGCTTAAGTAAATAAACATAACCATAACGGCTATAATCATCCGTAAACGTCAAGAAGTAGCTAGCACCTTTCCTTGACACATGTCTAAGTGGTCCACACACATCAGTATGTATCAACCCAAGTAGTTCAGTAGCCCTTTCAATATTTCTATTAAAAGGTTTCTTGGTCATCTTTCCAGAGATACAAGATTCATATTTATCAAATGATTCATCATTGATACTTTCCAAAAGCCCATCACGTTGAAGCTTTTGTATGCGAGTCTTCTCAATGTGGGCAAGTCTACAATGCCAAAGATAAGAAGAGTTCTTGTCTAACTTACTCTTCTTATTCATGCTAAAAAAAGAATTATTTTTCCTCTTGGGATTTTTATCATGCATGTTAATTTCAAAAACACCATTCACAGAAATTGCATCAAAATAGAATAAACCATCTTTGAAAACAGAAATTCTATTATTATCAATCATGTGAGTAAATCCAAGATCCAACATACTAGAAAAGGAAATAACACCCCTAACAATTGTAGGTGCATAATGACAATTATTTAAAGACAGTACTAAACCCGAAGGTAAAACTAATTTAAATATTCCTATAGCTTCAACTGCTGCTTGTGCGCCATTGCCCACTTGCAGAAATTGTTCCCCATAGGTAAGTATCCTCTTCAACTCAAATCCCTGCAGGGTATTACAAATATTAATACCACATCCCGTATCATATACCCAGGAGTTTGATTTGTATGAAAGATTAAATAACTCTATCATAAATAAGTTACCTGAAGATGGTGCTGCAGCAACTTGCTCAGCCTTCTTCTTATGTTCTGCCATTTCATGGAGATAGAGAGAGCAATTCCTCTTCCAGTGTCCAGTCATCTTGCAGTAGTGGCAAGTCTCATCTTTCTGAGATTTCTTAGCAAAGTTCTGCTTCGGCTTAGATGTAGTCGCAACTTGCTTGCTCTTATCAGCCTTGCCTTTGCCATTCTGCTTCTTATTCCCTTGCGGTTTAGGTTTAGACACTCTATCCTTTTGTACATAAAGTACTTGAGGTGTAGCAGTGGATGCCTTATCTTTCAAACCCTTTTCGAAGTCAATGAGCATTGCATGCAAATCATTAACTGTCTTCCCCGTGCAATGCATATTATAGTTACGAACGAAATCACCAAAGTCCTTATTAAGGGACCTATTGATCAAGTTAATAGCCATATTATGATCGAAGGGTTGTCCTAGTGCGATGAGTTGTTCCATATAACCCCTCATCTCCATGTAATGTGCACTTACGGACTTTCCAGGAGCTTGCTTGCAGCTATGTAGAGCATCAACCAGATCATAGATCTCTACAGCTTGTGGCGTTTCATACACTGCCTTGAGTTCATCAAGCATCTGCTTAGGAGGAAATAGCTCATACTTCCTTTGAAGTGATGGAGCCATTCTCCCTAACATTACATCAGCCACCTCATGGTGCTTCTTAACGTTAGCAGCGTGTTGAAGCCTTTCCGCATCAGATGCATCTTCAGCAAGATCCTCCGGAAAAGGAGTTTCCAAGATATTGATAGTACCCGCTGCTCTCAGAACAATTCTTAGTGAGCGGTACCAATCATTGAAATTTGGGCCAGTAAGTTCAGGTCGTTCAAAGAAAGCTTTGAACGCCGAGCTTATTGTCAGATTGCTTTCGGGTTGAGCCATTTCTACAGAAATAAGTTCAAACATTAGTATTTTCGATAATATAATTCAAGAAAATAAAATTACCCCGGTAATAAAACCATAGTATTTTCCTTGAAAAACTAGAATCCATATTGACATAGATTTATCACATCAGTTGATCTGCTAGTGACAAATGTATTCAACACAGTAACTTGTCGAACAATAATTGCCCAATCATATTGCAATTTCTAGATATGTCAGGGATTTACATTGCCAAAACATTTGCATTGTAAACATGTTTTATCCCTTCTTTATGCCTTAAGTTTCCAGTTCTCACTGAGTAACTCAGTTAAGTCGACTAATCTAAAGAACGTAAAACCTTCATGTGCAATCTTATTCAGTCATGAAGTTTTCTCTCCATTACAACATCGTCCGATATCTTATATGACGACAATTGTAACTTCAAGTGTTCGTCAATTAGAGGGCATATGACTTAAATTTTAGGGTATAGATTTTGGTGTCAAAATCATGTATGGAGAAGCATGCATACATCTCCATAGCATAAGTTTAATAAAAGGTTTAGTAAACTTTTTGGTGAGACTAAAAGTTCATCATATATTTGCACGTTGAGGTATTGGTTAAACCAAACAACCTTAAAGAATTATACCAATAACAACCGTAGGTAATTCCAATTTGACGCACAGGCGAGCCGGGAATTTGGTCAGCGCTGAAGCATAACACCTCCTTCCTTAACCGGGTACTTGACCAGCGGTGCGTTATACCCACTTTATAGTTTGTCAAAATTGAGTAGGCCGTTAAGTTGCTATTGCAATTCTAATCAACACAAATCATATGTAATTTAGACCTCAAAACAATTCATTAATTTTGATAAGATTTAGTCCATATTATTTTTCTTAAAAAAAATTACCCTTGTTTACGACATACAAAAAAAAACGCATGAAAACAAGTAGTACAAAAAAAAACTAAATCAAATAGCCACATGCAAACAATTTATTCAAAGAACATCAAATCTAGGGTTTTTATGAACATAAAAAGTCTTCCCTAATTTTAAAACTTTGAATCAAATGAAGCAAATAACAATCAAAATTATATGATCCGTAAAAAAACATGCATGTTTATTACGGATCTTCCATATTCTCTTAACAATTAAAAAACTACTACGGATCGTAACCACACATGACTTAACAATTAATTCATGCATACATCTAAAGTTAATTACCATGTAATTTTAGGGTTTACAAATTTATTTATTTATTTTTTTTTTTATAAAAAAAACGGCAAAGCCATTTTTAAAACTAAAAAAAACAAAACCCTTAATTTTTTATAAAACCTAAAAAAACAACATGTAATTTTAACACAAATCATATTAGTTAAAAAAAAACTTTAGATCTTGATAATTATAATCATGTTAAAACGGCTCTCGATGCCACTGATGGTTTATGATTATCATAACAATTATAAAAACCCTAACATAGATCAAAGAGCATACAGCGGAAGCAGATTAACAAGATCTTTATATAACACAATTATAATTAAACAAGGCTAGGTTACATACCTTTATCCTAGCAGAACGATCATCGGTAAAAATAGATCAAGAACACCACCAGGATGTAATCTAAAATAAGATCTCACCACGATCTTGTACACACGTGATACGATGAGCTAATCGTGAGTCTAGCACGAACAGAACCGAGCCTTCCAAGCCTATGGAAGATCTACCCAACAACCCTAGAGAGGGGCTAGGACTAGATCTAAAATAGCTTTTAGAAAATCAAAGATGAACCCTAAAAAGGGTGTATATGGCCGGCGGTATAGAGCAAGAAAAGAAGAATATGGAGTGAAAAATTATGAGGCCTTAAGGTTTGTTTATATACACCTTGGAAACTTATCTTCCAAGGTTTAAACAAGATAAAGCCTAAACTTTTTTCATCCCTATCCTTTGACTCTTATTAGGCCGGATATACATGTGCTAAAAGGGGGTTTCCGGAACTTTCCGACACCTTCTTTTAGCTTCTTTAATATTCTATAACGATCGGTTAAAACTTAACTTTTAATTACGTAACGATCGTTAGCTACAGTTTGATTTAATAAATATATTTAATAAATAAATTAACTCTTCACGTAATGTGTGCAATCCCGTGATCTCGAGTTCGATCCTATCACACGACTATCGATTTTAAAGTCCATAAACTTTCATAATATACATAATTATAGAAAGATGCTTCTTATCTGGAATCCTTCTATTAGAAAATCATTTGGTATTGATGTCCTTAGATATAACCGTGTGAATGAGATTCAGGTTGTATATGGTTTAAGGGTCTCTGTCCCATCACTAGTGACCCTATCGTTGTTAAGATTGTATGAGTAGTTGACAAACCTTGGCATGTTAAAAATTTTCCAGAATACAAGATGCATTTTGAGTTTTTATTTTTGTTAATGTAACTGGATGATTAATTAGTCTTATCAAGTATTTTATAAGTCGTCAAAGAAGATATTTGATGATGCTCCATGCTCCATGTGTAAGCCGTCCAAAGTTTAAAAGAGATCCAAGAGGCGGTGGTTAGTCTCCATGTGAATAGCCGTTTTGTGTTAAACAACTTTGCAATTTTTATTTTTTTGTTTTTTATTTTAAAGATAATAGTTTGTTTAAAATAAGAGTGGTGATGCAAGGTAGTTGCAAGCACGAGCACAAATTTGTGAGATAAGTCGAAAGGGTTTTGAACAAGTATATACGTGTTTGGATGCTCATTTGAAAGAAAAGTATTATTCTAGAACCACCCTCTTTAGTCGTTAATTTTTTCTTGTATGATTACTACATTCTAAGCGAATCTGATATATAAATGGCATGCATGATTCGCATTTTCTCCTCTGAAATAAGATAGGTATAGATGTGGATTATGTAATTTAAGAGTTCGTATTCAGTACTATTGTTTTGAGGAGGAAATATTTTATAATCCCTACACTGATGTGACACTAGATCTGCTGAGGAAAAATGGTCCGATTGAAAGCGACACGGGAGCTTAGGTGATAAAAAAGCAACATCTTGTAGTTGTGAAGTCGGATGGAGGCTTTACCTATAATTCTACAAGTTTTACGTTTATGGTTAGTTTTCATTAAATTTTTTAGTTATCTCAATAAATAGTAACATATAAACCAAATCATTCAAGATCACTTCTTGATTGTGTGAATGTACATACACATTCTATGTACATATAAAATAATTTGTGAAACAGGTATCACTTTAATGTTGAAAAATCTGACTTGATAGTATTTATTGCCGATGTTAGGATGTGTATCATATGACATGTAAGATACAATTCCATCGATCTTGATGTAACATTTTCTACTTTACTTTTTACTAAATGTTTTTACATTTATTTGATAAATTTTAAGAATTATTGCTTGAACTAAATTATCGCAAGATACGCAATTAATATTTTCCATTTTATGTTTTATGTTTGAACGTTAACTACTATACGAAACATATATCTATAATTGTTTGTCGATAAACCAACTGCCTTGGAGCAGTTGGTCACCTGGGCTCCCTTTATAGCTTGAGGAGGAGGTTTAGTCTTGGGTTCAAGTCTTTGAAAAGACAAAGTCAAAAATTTTCTTATTTAGTGTGAAAGCCGTGAGTTTCAGAGTTTCTTTTCGCGAGTCTCTCCTAATGATTCGTGTGGGTCCCGAAGGCTGCCCATTATGGATGGTATAATCAGGGTCTTGTTCTAAAAATTAAAAATTAAAAAACTGTATGCCGATATAAAATCCGTCGCTAAGCGGGCTGCTCGAGTAGTGCTTAAAACATATTTAAGTCACACCTTGCCTTAAGTGTTTGTACATAGTGTAGTGTTCGTACATGTTTGTACATTCCTTAAAACATTGCGTAGTGTACATGGTTTCATTTCAATTACTCCTCTAAAGTCTAAACCTGGAAATCTATAATTTTCGGTGTATCACGGCAGCCAAAACCCAGATCCAAAATCACCTCCTCATCAACACCCACTTTTCACTAATTCAACCTTATTCAAAACTTCAAATAAACCCTAGAAAAAATGTCAGACAACATCCCATTTGAAATCCAAATGGAAATCATCAAAAAGGTTTCTGATGTTAAATCCTTGATTCAATTTAGGTCAGTTTCCAAACCTTGGAAATCTTTCGTTGACAGCTCAGAGTTTATTGAAGGTTACGGTGCCCCGCACACGAAGCCACATAGTTTTATACTAATGTACATGGTTCATGCAGCTGATGATCGGTTAAAGTACGTTAGTTTAGTAGAAGAAGATGATCATGAAACTTTAAAGGTACAAGAACAAGAGTTTGATCCATGTGTTGTTGTGTCTCCTTTGTTTAAGCGATATCATGTTACATATGTTGTTGGTGCGTCTCATGGATTAGTGTGTTTTTATGGTTATAATATACGTACTTATAGAAAGATGGTTCTTATCTGGAACCCTTCTATTGGGAAATCATTTGGTATTGATGTCCCTAGATATGACCGTGTGAATGATATTCGGGCTGTATATGGTTTCAGGGTCTGTCCCGTCACTAGTGACCCTACCGTTGTTAAGATTATATGTGTAGTTGACGAACCTTGGCATGTTGAAGTTTTTACATTGAGTTCGGGGGTTTGGAATGCGATTCCAAGTGGTAATTTTCCTTGTCAATCCATTACGCTTCACGTGTCATCAACACAGGCTGTTATAGATGGGCTTATTTATTGGGGTGCTAGTACAACTGTAGATGGAATCTATACCGCAAGTAGTAAGGTTGTGTCATTTGATTTAAGTACCAAGGAATTTAAAGTGGTAGACCTACCGGACAACTTAACAAACGAGCTATTACGATCTACACTCGTGTCTCTTTCTGAGCTAAGGGGGTCTCTTGTTGTGTCTGGATACACTACCGAGGGAGCTTGTGGTGTATGGATGATGGAGCATGATTCGTCATTTACAAAGTTATTCTCATTTGGCACACTATTTTCTACAATATTGGGGTTTAGGAAGAGTGGTGAAACTATATTTGAATCCCGAAAGGAGGCCGGCAATATGATCTACGGCCCTTGCTCACAACAAATCAAGAATACACTTGAAGTTTACGACCCCTGCTCACAACAAATAAAGAATCTTGGGATTTCTGGAGTAGCGGGCTCGTTCTTCATGGACTCTTACAAGCAATCCTTACTTCTACTTGATCACCCGGAATCACATATATATTCAGATGACAATTAAGCAGAAGATGGTCACATTTCAAGGTGTGGAGTTACAAAGTGATATGTTACCAAAGGAGGTAGGGGCCTAATTTGTAGCTAAGGTGTGGAACAATTCTTCTGCTTTAATGTTATTTGTAATGTCATTTATGGAATTATGAGATTGTAATTGGATTATAAACTACATGTTTTTCAGGTACGTTACTTGTAGCGCTATTAGTGAAATTCATGTAGAATATATTCGAAGCATCGTGTTTTATTGTTTTTACATGTTTGTTACTGCTTATGTACGTCATTATGTGGTTACATCATTTAAGTTTATGATAAGTCTTTTACTGTAATACAAACACATACTATTAGTTAACTAATCTGCCATTGATATTCTTCAAATTTAGATTCCATATAATCCAAGATTAATAAACTGGATTTTGATGCTTATGAAACTATATGGTAGTATGGAGTTACAACATCCATTTACTATGTTGCAAATTATAAGACAGGTTTATATCCCAGTGAGCCTTTAATATAAAGTTACATATCTGAAGTTCCGAATGCAACGGCATGGTATGTGCTTTTATTCTAGCCAGCTGTGAGCTATTAGGTAATATCGCCCCACTATATAAGACGTAATATGATTTATACATTGAGGGTTTGGGATTGTGTTTTGGTACTAATGATGAGCAGCATTGAGGGCCCTCAAGCTTTGCTTCTTCAAATTGTTTATCTAAATATTTGAGAGTGCGATAAGCTGAAATAAGCAGTAAAAACTTGGAAACAAGAT
Source organism: Glebionis coronaria (assembly GCA_025667525.1). Lineage (NCBI taxonomy): Eukaryota > Viridiplantae > Streptophyta > Magnoliopsida > Asterales > Asteraceae > Glebionis > Glebionis coronaria. The sequence continues at coordinate 427,927 of JANFOE010000700.1, read as the reverse complement.
CTAATCAGCCTTATATAGTAAAGCTTCTTTAAGGTAATGCACATGTAATGTAACTAGACAACTATAGTTGATTGTTTTGTCGTTTTTACCTTGTGTTCAACTTGCTTATCAGTCTAAAAGAAATTGACATTTAAATGTTTAACGAGTTTTTATATTAAAAACCAGCATAGATTAAGGGAACAATTAAACACCATTTATTCTAATGACTACTCGTAAGTATTACAATTGAGCATGCTTAGATATGGTTTTCAAATGACAAGTAATAAACACTAAAAAATCATTGACTTATTAAATATTCGAATTGTTGGCTTATTCAATCATATATTAAGCCATGAGAAGAAATATATCAAGCCTACGAATCCAACAATTATTGCGTAAGCTGGTGCGATGAAAGGCAACGAGAAAGAGAGTGTCCCGTTCTATAAGCTCTTAGCATTTGCTGATTCCACTGATTACATTTTGATGATCATGGGTACAATTGGTTCCATCGGTAATGGAATATGCATGCCCATTTTGGCTGTTCTTTTCGGCAAAACTTATTGATTTTTTTTGTGAGAACCGGATAACAACGATGTGCTCCATGCTGTTTCCAATGTATCACTGAAATTTGTTTGCCTGGCTATTGGATCTGGTGTTGCTTCATTCTTACGCAGGTAAAAATGCTACCGACCTAATCCTCGGAAGCAGTGTGTGATTGATTCTTAGTTATTTTGTTATGTTTTTTACTAGTAACATGTTTTGCGTTTTGTAGAGGTGGCAATGTGGATGGTAACAGGAGAAAGAGAGGCTGCAAGAATACGCAACTTATATCTAAAACCCATTGTGCGACAAGATGTATCTTTCATCGTCAAGGAAATGAATACGGGGGAAGTTGTTGGCAGGATGTCTGACGATACCACCGTCCTTGTACAAGATGCCATGGGGGGAAGGTAATCACAGAGGGTTCAAACCCAACGGGGAGAAAATTATTCCCCTTGTGGCAACGGAGATTCACCCAAGCTGACTCCGGGCTCCCTAAAAGGGAGTCGCCCTGGGATTTTTCGGCCCGCAATGTCGAGTCGGAAACCCATGTTACCCAAAAAAAAAGTGTTCTACAAAACTTAGAATGAAGAACAACTAATCAAATGTTTATTTCTGTTATTTCAGGTTGCAAAATTCATACAGCTACTAGCGACATTTGTTGGAGGTTTCTTGATAGCATTCGTCAAGGGATGGCTTCTTACACTTTTCATTTTAATCTCGGTCCCTCCATTGGTGATCTATGGTGGAGTTATGTTAAAAGTGATATTCAAGATGGCGTCACGGAGCCAAAACTTGTGCTACAGCAGCCACTCTAGTCGAGCAAACAATTGGATCAATCAGGACATTAAGAATAATCAATAACCGATAATATGTATAAGGAAGTCACTCAAGTACTTGTACTTTACATACTAAAAAAGTAACCAAAGGTATATTTGGTGTTTTTCTATACAATTATTTTAAGGTTACCATCGCTTAAAAAAATGATATGTATATTCATATATGATGGCCTATACACAGTTTTAGTAGTTCATTATCTAAATGAGAATTTTTACCTGTCTTTGGAGCGTTAGGTTGCTTCTTATGGAGCGGAAAAAAAAGCTGTGGCAGATTATGATAATTCCCTTAATGAAGGCATAGCTGCTGGCCTTGGTCATGGATGGATGCTTTCAATCATATACTTTAGTTATGCATTGGCCGTTTGGTATGGTGCAATGATGATACTCGAAAGGGGATACACAGAAGGACTGTGGTTAATGTAATTATGGCTGTGCTGACTGCGTGAGTAGTATTGTTTTTATCCTTGTTCATACCGTTTTACAATAAGTGCAACATATTTTATAAACCATATATTGTAGAAAGGAAGTTTTAAGTACATTGCATTTTTGTGCAGTACTATGTGGACGCCTCTCCTTGTTTAAGTGCATTTGCTGCAGGTAGAGCCGCAGCTTCCAAGATGTTTGAAACAACGAACAGAACGCCTGGAATAGATCCGTACAACACAAAGGGGAATGTATTAAGCGACATTCACAGTAACATAGAATTAAAGAATGTGTACTTCAGTTATCCAACACGATCAGATAAGCTGATCTTTAGTGTTTTTCACTTTGTGTTCCAAGTGGCACGACAGCAGTCTTGGTTGGACAAAGTGGAAGTGGAAAGGCGACAGTGATCAGTCTAATAGAGAGATTTTACGATCCTCAAGAGAGGGAAGTTCATCGATAACATCAGTCTGGAAGAATTTCAGCTAAAATTGATTAGAAAGAATTTTTGGTCTTGTTAGTCAAGAACCTGTTTTGTTTACCTCGAGTATTAAGGATAATATTATGTAACGGAAAGACACAGAATCTATAGATGATATTAGATTTGCAGTTGAGTTTGCAAATGCTGCTACAGTTATCGATAAACTACCTCAAGGCCGGACTAGACACTATGGTCGGTGAGCATGGGACACAACTATCTGGTGGACAGAAGAAAAGAATTGCTGTTGCAAGAGCGATCCTTAAAGACCCTCGGATCCTACTTTTGGATGGAGCAACAAGTGCACTTGATGCCGAATCCGAGAGAGTTGTGCAGGAGGCGCTGGATAGGGTTATGGTGAATAGAATGACTGTTATTGTTGCACATCGTCTAAGCATGATAAGAAATGCTGATATGATTGCAGTCATCCATCATGGAAAGCTGGCTGAGAAAGGTAGCTTTATGCCTAAGGGTGTTTATGATTACTTATACAAACTAGGGATCAGCTAATAATAAGCTAGTACCAACATTTTTAAAAACATTTTAAACTAAGTTTCTTAAACTCAAAACTTCATTAAGAAAACTTGGTTAGCCGTGATAGTTGTTTAGCAGTTTGTAGTTCTTGATTGATCAGGAACTCATTCACAGCTACTGCATGATCCCAAAGGAGCATATGATCAGCTTAGAAAATCGCAAAACATTAATAATGATTCAAGACATGAACATTATTTATACGAGCTCTCAATAAGCCCAGAGTCATCTATCAGTCACCACATTATTTAGAAGTAAATTTCTCCTTGCATTGCATCTCTTAAGTTCAGAGACTTTTGATGCTTCTAAGAACCCGTTGTTGTAGCTTCTTAACTATAAGCTGTAAGCTTGTCTTTAAACGTTCCCAACGTCCAAGCTGGTGCCAGCTTAATTTGTCTCCACACTTAATCCTACTTTTCTTATGTGTGAGTTTGTATTTGCTTCTGTGATGTCAGTTTTGTTGCGGGTCTGCTATACCAACATATCAGCAGCTCTATTAGCAGTTGGGATGGGTGCTAGGTGCTGGTCTGGAGGATTTTGGGGGTGTTTGGCGTTGCATTTGAAAGTGCGCATCTGATTATAATGCTGGTTTAAAAAATGCTGGTATAAAACAACTTAATTGTTTCATGGGGTGTTTGGCAAAGCTTTTTCTGGAGTCTAGAAAAATAAAGTAAATAGAGAATGTGGCAAAAAGAATATGACGTGGCTTTTGACTTGTACACGTGGGTGCTACCTGCTGGGGGAGGTAAAAGGATACCCAAAGTAATCCGAATTTGAAACTTACATACCCATATTTGAAGAAAAAAATAGATGGGTACCTAGAAAAAGAAACGGTGACAAGTTAGATAACTTTACAAATCATTTTCTCAACAAGCCTGAAATACCAGTACCAATACTGGGAGCAATAGCAGCTCTTACTAATGGAGTGATCCTTCCAGTTTTCAGTATGCAAGTTTCCAACATGACAAAAATCTTCTATGAACCACATGATAAAATCAGAACAGACTCATTATTCTTGGCTAAGATGTTGTCACTCCTGGGAGTCGTATCATTATTATCTTTTCCAGGTAGATCATATTGTTTCTTAGTTGCTGGTGCTAAACTAATAAAAAGAATAAGAGTATTATGCTTTGAAAAGGTGATAAATATGGAGGTTAGTTGGATTGATAAGAAGGAGAACACGAGTAGAGCAATTGGCACACGGTTGTTAGTAAATGCAGCCAACGTTCGTGGTTTAATTGGAGACAGGCTTGCTCAGTTTGTTCAGAGTTCGTCATCTATCATTGTTGCTTTGGGTATAGCATTTACATCATGCTGGCAGCTGGCTCTTATAGTTCTTGTTCGCATTCCCATAGTAGGAGCTAACGCATATGGTCAGATGAACTATGGAAAAGGGTTTAGTGCGGATGCAAAAAAGATGTATGAGGAAGCGAGTCAAATAGCGAGGGATGCCGTTGGGACTATAAGGACAGTAGAGTCTTTTTGTGCAGAAGATAAATTTGTTATTGAGTACAGTAATAAATGTGAATGTCCCAAGAATTGAAATAAGGGATAAAACAAGGTTTGATAAGCGGGGTCGGGTTTGGATTTTCGTCTTTGTTACTTTTCTTAATGTGGGCAGCCACTTTTTCTGCTGGTGCTCGGCTTGTTAAGGCTGAAAAGTCTACTTTCGGGGATGCTTTCAGGGTCTTCAATGTTACGACACTCGCAGCATTTTCAGTCTCTCAATCGAGCTCGTTTGCACCAGGTACGGGTAAAGCTATGAGCTCTGCTGTGTCAGTTATCACGATTCTAGATATGAAGTCAGAAATCAACCCAAGCGATGAATCAGGTATAACACCACTTAATGGGCTGGGGAAATCTCCTAAATTACAAGAGAGGAAGATAGAGTACTTGGATCTGTTTTTATGCTATTAGCTATTCTGTTGATTCTTGGATATGTTTAAAGGGGAAATTGACTTTCGTCACATTAGTTTTAAGTATCCCACAAGATCTGATGTCCATATATTTCGCGATCTATGTTTAACAATCCAAAGTGGCAAAACAGTTGTCTTAGTAGGCGAGAGTGGAAGCGGGAAACCAACGGTTATTTCACTTCTTCGCAGATTCTCCAAGACTACAATACTGATTCAGGTAGTATTACACTCGATGGGTTAAGTTACCAAAATTTCAGCTAAAAGTTCATGACTACACTATACCATACACAAATTTCTTACTCCAAAAAAGAGACCTGCACATTGTAAAAGTTTATCTGCAAAATAATAGCGCGCTTTTATCCTGTTTTAGTCAAGCCACTAAAAGATGATTTTGTGTCATATGGGATATGTATGAAAATGTTAAGATTACTGCTTACAAGTTGACTAGAAAATATGACACGAACAGGATACAACAACAACAACAACAATACCCAATCCCGCCCGGGCAGGGTATGGGGTAGATGAGATGTAGACAGATCATACCCCTATCCTCAGGAAACCCAAGGTTAGGGAGACTGGTTCCAGGTAAGACCTCAGGAAACACGAACAGGATAAAACAGATAAACTTTTACAATGTGCAGGTCTCTTTTGTGGAGTAAGAAATTTGTGTATGGTATAGTGTTCACGAACTTTGATTACTAGTGTAACTGTATGTAAATGGCATATACATGCTTTTAATTCTTGAAAATTAAGATTTTTATAAATTACAATTAAATTCAGTTTGTTCAGGCGCGAGTGCTGTAAACATGGCAACACAAGATTCTTTGCAAAAAGATAACTTATCTAATGACTTTCCAAATCTCTTGGTTCTCGGGCCACCTTCCGTTTTCAAAACATACGAGAGACAATTTTCGGAGAAATTGTCTGATCATGGAAATCATCAGTTCCTCTCCTCAAATTTCTGCTACCCATGGAGGTTCTGTAGAAGGTGTGTTTTTATCAGCTTCATGCCCTGTACCACTGAGATGTTGCAAGTCCTGCCTGAGCTTCGTTTTATCATGACCAGCAGCCCTGGTGTTAACCATATTGACATCCATGAATACAGACGACGTAAAGTACAGGTTGCGAATGCTGGCACAATTGTCTCGGAAGATGTTCCTGATATGTCTGTAGGTTTTGTTTATTGATGTGCTAAGATGAGTTGGTGCCGCTAATCGATATGTCAAGACTGGTTTGTGGCATCAGAAAGGAGATTATCCTCTCGCTCACAAGGTTCTCTGTGTGTGATTTTGTGTTTCAAAATTTCATGTATGTATAGCAAAGAGGCTTAGCGCCTTGGGCTGTACCATCTCATATATGTCCAGTAACAAAAAACCACATGTAACATACCCTTTCTGTCCTGATATACAAGAACTCGCAGCAAACTGTGAGATCGTTATTATTAGTTGTGCCTTAACAGACCAAACCCATCACATGATCGAGAAAAGGGTAATGTTGGCATTAGGAAATGGTGGAATTATTGTGAACGTAGCACGCGAAGCAATCATCAATGAGAAAGAATTGGTGTACTGTTTACTCAAAGGGGAAATTGCTGGTGCGGGTTTGGATGTTTTTGAAAACGAGCTTGATGTCCCTGAAGAGTTTTTTCAATTATATAATGTCGTTATGACCCCTCACCACGCGGTGATGACTGAAGGATCTTTTAGAGATCGATCTTTACGAACTCATGGTCAGGAATTTGGATGCTTTTTTCTTATATAAACCTCTGATGTTCGGGGTCGTGTAGGTGTGAATGAATCAACTGATTGATGCTTTTTTTATTCTGAAGATGCATAGGAGTGCCGTACTATGAATTCATGATTTTTAAAGATGCAGCTTGAGGTACTATCAATATAATCCACTTTATCTTCCACTGTAGTGTATTTGCTTCATATGTACGCGATACAAATTATTTATCTTGCATGAACTATGTGGTTATTATAAAAAAAAATTCAAGTTTTATTATAGCTTTCTTCACATGGGTTTACTTATCTTAGGATAGGTTACATCCTCACAATTAGTAACTGAAGTGAACACATGAAGATCTCATCTTCTATTACATCATTCTAGATCCAGCAGGCTACATTTTTTTAATAGTGACTGCCACTTCTAGTCAAATGCAGCTACATCCTCACATAAGGCTAGATAGTAGATATAGATGTCACACTAAGGCATCACCTAGAGAAACTAAAATGATAAGAATAGAACTTCTAATCAACAGGAGAACTAAATTTCCTCCAACAGAGCTAGGAAGTCAAATGACCCTGATGTAGAAAACACCCATACCTCACAATGAAAGTCACTCACTGGTAATCTCAGGGAAGCTTCATTCTCTGTATTAAGCAATTCCTTCCAAACCCTTATTCTTCCCTACCAGCACAACCAACACCAAACCAAGAGAGTTAACCTGTTGTTAAATCATTCATATCAACCTGACATTTTGTAACTTTGCAATTGTGGCAACCAGACATGTCTTTTCACTTTGATGCTCGTCAGTTGCATTCTAATACTTTCACTTATTGTTTTTGTCAGATCTTCCACTTCCCTTTTGTCTTGAGTAGAAAGTCTTGCATTTCTTTCCTGCCAGATGTAGTAGACCGGTGTAGCCAATCCCATTCTATTGAGAAAACTACTACTAGTATTGGTGCAAGGGCCGGAAGCTAAACTCGTCACAATATCCTGCCATTCATCACTTAGATTTGGAAGTGTCATTTTTTTTTGTCTTTATAACAATCCATATCTTTTTGGAATATGGACATTTGAAAAACAGATTACGTAAGGGACGTTTGGTACGACTGAATCGTAGAGAATGAAAATAAGGTGTTGAATGGAATGAAAAAGAAAGGGAATGATTTTAAGATTAGAAAACGGATTCCATCGTTTGACAAAAAATAAAGAATAAGGTGTTGGAATTGATTAGAAAAGCATCAAGTCCTTTGGTACTACAAAGAATGATAAAATATATATGTCCAATATTAGGTCATACATTACATATATCTATCTAATCTTAATTATTTACATTGGTCTTAATTACTTATTTGTTTACATAATCGCATAAATTATCTATTATAGTTCCTAACCAACAGCTACTAATATTTGGCATCACTTTCGATCAGCTTAGGATAGTCTCGTTATTTGTTATATATATAGATATATTATTATATAGGGACTACTTAAGTTAGTTGATTTCTGAATATTGTTGATGATCTCGTTAAAATAACTCAATAAAACAGGTAATTAATTATTTTGCTATGAAGAAATTGCAGATAATAATATAATCATTAGTGAAGAAGATGAAGTATCATGAATCGAGATTTGGTTTTAGGGCTTCAAAAATGTTGTAGTTTTTAGTAGCATGTGCCATACACATGACAAAAAGTCAAAATTATAAGAGTCATAGTCATTGCATAAGGAGTATTTCATGAGTACATTCCCGTCTTATGATCATTCCTAAAATATTCCTATTTCTCTCAGAAAATGATATAAGTAACTAATCATCCTTCCTATATAATTTTATGCTTAGTAATATGTGTGTTTTGTCCCCAACCATGACTAACATGAAACCCAATTTTGATCCTTACAAGCTCCTCAAGTTTAAACAAAATTTTATGCTTGTAGAAGATGTTGGTGATTTTTTTGTCATCAACTATTTATTTAATCGGGATTTACTAGAGATCAATAAGATTTCATATTCGGTTCTGACGCGAGTTAGGGGAAGTGCGGAGTGCACACTCGTTGAGCTAATATGTTATCGCCACGACGAAATGCAGGGGTCAAGGGGGTTGCGCCCCCTTGCGGGGTCAAGGGGCAGAGCCCCTTGCTGGGGTCCCGCTATAACCCAACCAACATGTCTGTTGGAGAACAGTTATAACTGTTCGTTTTGTAACCTCCGAAAACTGTCGTTTCTGGTTGGTGAATAAACTACCAGATTGTTTCTCACAGAACATAACGAAAAACACAATATTCTCTGTTCCTGCTTTGATCTCTTGTGCCTAGAATCAAAGTGTTTTCTACTTGAATTATCCCGATAAGGATTTCGTGTAACCCAGGCACCATAGGGTCGAAATACTTTATACGGAAAGTGAACTTAACACGATTCAAGTAGATATCCAAGATTATCACACTGTCGTACAGACACCCTATTACTTACAGAAGAAGAGTGTTTGGGAGAAAAGGAAAATATGATAGTACAACATCTAAACCCTCAAATTTCTTTATATGCCCTATCTGACATCACTACCTATCAGACAATGAGGGTTAAAGGGAAAGTCAATATGTTGGTGGGTATAGATAATCAGTCCTACCTACGTACCAAAACAATGGTTACCGGATATCACTTGGAATCGTGTGATCACTTTCCAAAGTAAACTATTCGACCCTAATACCTGGATATCACGAATACTTGGTATCACGAATACTTGAGATAAGACCAAATGCTTGTTAGTGATTCAGGCACAAATCTCTAACCTTTCGTTGTTATAGGTTTATGTTTTATGTATCTTTTCCATGCAGCAGTGATCACCTTTTATAGGTGTAAAACTCATAACGGGTCAATGGTATTAAGAGAAATTAACGTCCAATTAATTCTCTAAATAATATCCATAATACCAGGGAATAGTGGTTACATGACCTATTAAACTTGGTCATTAAAGTAGTTAACTGTACTTTGAAGAGGTCAAAGACCGTTACACGTTTCAGCACCAGCGCCAGTACTTACATCTTACTACCGCTGGGCACATAACTAGCGTTACTACCATATAACTAGCAGTACTTGCATATAACTAGCAGTACATGTATGTACCGCCAGTGTAAAACCAAGTACCTTTAGTATGAAACTAAGTACCGTTGAAACATACTTAACCATTATCTGAGACAGAGTGTTCAGGGACCAATGGGTGTATACTCCATACCTCCAAACCCATTACCAGGTATAAGAATTTAACTTTAACAAAACTAGTGCATATATTTCCAACAATCAACAATTGAACTATATTTCCAATAATCCTCCTACTATAGTACAATTCCTTTGCATGAAAATTTAACTTTAACAAAACCAGTGCATAAATGAAAATATCCTAAGGATTGAATTTCCATCTTAGTACATCACTTCAAATATTCAAGAATTAAGGTGTTCTAAGAATTGAACCCTTCAACTACTTTAAATACCTAAAGATAAAATACACACAAGTTTTTAAATACATAACAACTCCTGACACTACTAGCCATGAGTCCATGTCTAAATTCAAAAATGTTGTAAAAGCCAAAGTCCATGCTCCCTGAGGCGGCTAAACCTTAATATTTACATAGGTGGTTCCTCTTTAGTTCATGCTCCTGCTTAAGAACTTTTTCAAAGACATTAATCATTGAGAAGTTTATAACTTCATCCTCCTTTCAGCATGTATAAGCTCATCCTTGGGATGATATGTAAAACACGTGCTTCAGTCTTTTGAATGTTCAGCTTTCCACATTGAACTCAACTCCCAAGTTTCCTCAGGAGGGAGTTGGGTGTCCCAGTATATGGTGATTAGATTGTACTTTAAACCCATCCCTTTAGCAAACTTTAGAACCATGTCTTTAGCCAATCCCTTCGTCAAGTGATCAGCTAGGTTTTGTTGAGACCTCACAAACTCTATTGAAATCACCCCATTCATGATCAATTCATGAATCATGTTATGCCTAACACGTAAGTGTCTAGACTTACTATTATACATCTAGCTATATGCCTTAGCCAATGTAGCAGCACTATCATAACGGATATAAATGGGTGCCATAGGTTGACCCACAATAGAATCTCAAGAAGCAAACTTCCTAACCATTCAGCCTCTTTACCAACAGCTGCTAGAGCCATAAACTCAGATTCCATTGTTGAACCAGTAATGTAAGTTTGTTTCTTGGATGCCCGAGAAATTACACCACCACCAAGTAGGAACACCCAGCCACTGGTGGATGAATTATCCTCAATATTGATCCAACTTGCATCGGTGTATCCTTCTAACACTGAAGGATATCCAATATAAGAAAGACTATATTCCATAGTTACTTTCAGATACTTCAGTACCCTCTGAATAGCTTGCCAATGCTGAGTACTAGGATTATTAGTGTACCTACTCAGTTTACCTACTGCAAATGCTATGTCAGGCCTAGTACTAGTCACGACATACATCAAGCAACCAATCACCCTAGAATACTCAAGCTGGGAGACAGCCTGACCATTGTTAGGCATTAGTTTCTCACTTGTATCTATAGGTGTACTTACTAGAGTACAATCAAAGTGATTGAATTTCTTCAGGGCCTTCTCAATATAATGAGACTAAAAAATTACAATACCATCACTTTCATGTTTAATCCTTATGCCAAGGATAACATCAGCCTCCTCATGTCTTTCATGGAGAACTTTGATGACAAAAATTCCTTTGTCAAGTTAACTTGAACTTGGTCAGTACCAAAGATTAACATGTCATCAACATATAGGCAAATGATGACTCCTTTACCAAATTCATCAAATTTGCTATTACACATTTGTCAACTTGGTTAAGTAAATAACCATTAGAGAAAAACCATTTCATCACACTTTTGATGCCATTTCTTAGGTGCCTGCTTTAGTCCATATAAGGACTTAATCAATTTACAAACCTTAGCTTCATGACCAGGCATGATGAAACCTTAAGGTTGGATTATATAAACCTCCTCATCCAAATCACCATTCAAGAATGTTGTCTTCACATCCATCTGATGAATAATTAGATTGTGAATTGATGCCAAAGCAATCAACATTCTTATGGTACTGATACGTGCTACTGGAGCATGCGTATCAAAGTAGTCTATCCTTAACTTTTTTTCAAAGCTTTGAATGGCTAACCTTGCCTTGAACTTTTCAATAGCTCCATCTACCTTCATATTTCTTTTGAAAATCCATTTGCATCCAAGTGGATTGCAACCTAGAGGTAGATCAACCAACAACCAAGTGTTGTTGCCCATGATGGATCCATCTCATCATTGATTGTTTCTTTCCATAAAGCAACATCCTGGGATATCATTGATTCATCAAATTTTTTGGGATCATCCTCAATATTAAAACAATAGTAGTATTGTTTAGAGACCTCATCCCTAGTCCGTTCAATTAAATATAATTGAAATTTAGGATCAAAGTTCTTTAGAGTCCTATGCCTTGTGCTTCTTTTAAGTCGGGGTAGATCTTCCGCTTTCATTCTTATTTCAATTACTGGACACGAGGTACGGATTTCCCGTCTTTTCAGAAAGGACATCCTTTCTATGCATGATTAGGATTCCCCGTCTACAGCCAAATGTTTTCCCCATTATATGTTATAAATTCTCAGAAATTATTTTAATAACTAAGATATTGCCTGAGCCTTATATACAAGCATGACCAGTTAGTTGTACTAGTTACGGAGGTACCGTAACCATGACACTTGAGGCACCGGTGTCGTGACTCACATGCAGGAGAGTGATATCCTGCATCGTCCCACTCAGCTCAACTTGGCCATTTTATCAGTATTATTAGTGGGGCGTATGGATGCATCCTAGGCTTATCAGTTTACAGTTTATCAGGTGAATGTGGTGTGTGCTCTACATCCTTCACATTGGAGCTGATCCCTCCACCCAACACAATATCTAGAGGTCACCCCTCTACAACATTTATAGGTCACCCCTCTACAGCATGACGAGGTCACCCCTCCAGTTATTCATGCGCCATTGTTACAGCACATGACCTATATAAGCTCTGGCAATTAAAATACAGTAAATGCATGTTTTCAGATTTAACAGAAAACAGTTCAACTTTATTATTTATAAATCAGACTTTATAGATTATACACAGATTTCCGCTGCAACATTACTTATCAGTCTTACAGCTCCAGTATTTTATCATCTGTTTCGATTCAGTAATTCCTTATCATGCTTTATATTCGTTCACTGAGAGTTATGCTCAGCCGTAGTTCTTTCATGTTCTAACGGCAGGTACACCAGGACGCTCTTAGGATTATGAGAGCATGTGCATTGAATGGAAGCTATCCGGACTTCTTACTTTATGCACTTCTTACATTATTCTGCTTATTTGGACATTGTTTAGTCCTTTCCTTCAGTATTTTTACTTTTCATGTTTTAAGCTTAGGTTGGATGACCGATGTTTGATTCCGGTATTTCCGTTATGGTCAGTTAATGTTTTAGGATATTTTCCTTATGCTTTGATGACACGCCATAAATACACGTAACGGTCCACTTATCCAAGTGGGGTGTTACACTTATTTGTTCATTATTGTGAAGATCCAAGTAGTTGTGTTTATTTGGAAGTTGTGTATGTATTAAGGTTAATACTTGGTCCTTAAAGTATATTGTTGTAGATTAGCCCTAGCTAAGATTAGGGCTCGACTTTTAGCTTAGAGTCAAAAATTGGTTAAGCAACGTTGTGTACGGTTTCTCCACCTTAAGGAGCTTTTTGATTAGTGAAATCTAGAGTAAGGAGTGCTCGAGGAGTGGAGTAGGAACGAGGAGTGAGCTTCGTTGCCGAACCACTATAAATCCTTGGTGTTTGGTTTGATCTTTCCTTCCCTTATCTCTTTACATTCATTATTCTTTATACTTGTGATTATTAGTTTAGTTACACTATACCTTGTTCATATTGTATATAAGAAGGTTTCACATAATTACTCAAGCCTAAGTTTTTGAAAAGGATTTTTAAAAACCAATCTTTAACAAGTAAATTTTATGAAACTATTCAACCCCCCTTCTAGTTTCTACAGACCCTTCTTTATTTATTGTCCGAAGAGATGAGTCTATTCGGGCTTCTACGCCAAGGTAATCCAATGGAAGTAAAAGAGGGAAGCCATCCATGTCGGGAGAACGAGCCACCAATACTGGAGTCCACAATAAACGTCACCATCCCCTTGGCCGTGAACCTCGATCGCCACTCAGACATGGGAGATTCCCAAACTCTAAGGACTCCTCTTGACTTTTCCAATGAAGATGGTGAGAACGCCATGATAGAGAATGAAGCCACTTCTACTACTAAGAGAGCATCGACCCATCCATCTAAAGAAGACTGTTAATGAAATAATGCCTAAAAACGTTACTTGCATTTTTCGGTCTCGCTTAGTTTTGATTACGACAATATGTAAAAACAAGCATTTACGAAAACAACAAAAAACGAATACTTGAGTTCAAGTATTTTTCATTTTACCCATTTTCACTTAAGGTATGGATAAACAAGTACTAACCTTAACCAAGTGATCAAGTGATTTAATCTTTTCTTAAAAATCACTTTTTATTTAGTGTGACAAGTTTTTATTAAACTTTCTTATTAAGAAAATGTTTTATTAAATTAATTATTTGAAAATTTGAAAATGGCATATTCTTATTTGGTTAGGAATATTCTATCAGGATATTTTTAAACCAGATATGACCTTCACCACTAAAGGACAAAAAGGGAGCGGAGTCTAGTCCAGCGGCTCCTTAGCTCCTAGGCGGTTCCTTATCGATAAGGTATCGCGGGCTAAGATAAGGAACCGCGGGCAGATATAGCCGTTGGCCCTTTGTCCTATAAATAGTGGACCATTCTCAGTTTTTCAATTCACCTCTTTTGCACATTTATTTCCAGATTCAAACACTCTTCTTTAATCACTCAAATCTTTGATCATTTGTTTGATTACTACTTGTTTAAGAAGTGAATCTTGTTCTTCCATCCCTTCCTCTCCAAGTGCAAAGAGAAGAACACTATCCTTGTGAAGTGTTGAGTCCACCACCAAAGATCCATTGAAGATCTAATTTTATACATTTGTAGTTGTGTCATAGTTGTGAAGATCCAAGTAGTTGTGTCTATTTGGAAGTTGTGTATGTACTAAGTATAGTTGTGTAGATTGGTCCTAGCTACGATTTTAGGGCTCGACTTTTAGCTTAGAGTCGGAAACTGGTTAAGCGACGTGTACGGTTTTCTCCACCATAAGGAGCTTGTTGTGTAGTGAACTCTCGAGTAAGGAGTACTCGAGGAGTGGAGTAGGAACGAGGAGTGAGCTTCGTTACCGAACCAATATAAATCCTTGGTGTTCGGTTTGATCTTTCTTTAACCTTAACTCTTTACATTCTTTATTCTTTGTGCATATATTTTTGTTAGTATTAGTTTAGTTACACTATCATTGTTCATATTGTGCATAAGAAGATTTCACATATTTCCTCAAGCCTAAGTTTTTGAAAAAGGATTTTTTGAAAACCACATTTTAACAAGTAAATATAAGAAACTATTCAACCCCCCCCCCCCTTCTAGTTTCTACAATTGGTATCAGAGCAGGTTACTCATGATTTTTTTAAAGTATATTGTATTTTAAAACTTGAATCGATCTATGGATTCCAACAAATACCTGGAAGGGCAATCTATGCAAAGACCACCACTTTTTGAAACCGATAGTTTTATTTATTAGAAAAATAGATTTGAAACTTATGTGAAATCAAAAGATTTAGATCTTTGGCATGTTATTACCAATGGTGATTTTTTACCTTATCAATTTAATGAAGTTTCTAAAACAAAAGAATTGGTCACTTTTGACAAAGCTAATGACGACACTAAAAAGAAACTTTCAAAAAATAATGAGGCTAAAATGGTGATTTATAATGCTTTGCCTAAGAAAGAGTATGAAAGAATTTTTATGTGTGAAACCGCGAAAGATATTTGGAACACTCTTTTAGTAACCCATCAAGGTAATAGCCAAGTCAAAGAAAGCAAAATCGATCTTCTTGTCCAACAATATGAACAATTTGTCATCTTAGAAGATGAAACTATTGATAGTGCATTTGCTAGGTTTAACACCATTATTACTAGTCTAAAAGCACTTGATGAAGGTTTTTCTAGCAAGAACAATGTTAGGAAGTTTCTAAGGGCTTTACATCCAAAGTGGAGAGCAAAAGTCATGGCAATTGAAGAGCCGAAAGATCTCTCAACTTTATCACTCGATGAACTCATAGGCAACTTGAAGGTTCATGAGATGATAATTTTGAAGGACTCGGAATTAGTGAAAACCAAGAGTGAAAGAAAATCGTTTGCACTTAAAGCCAAGAAGGCACAAAGTGACCATGATAGTTCCTCGGATAGCGATGACGAGGAGTATGCATTGGCGGTGAGAGATTTCAAGAAGTTCTTCAAGAGAGGAGGTCAACACGTTAGGCAACCCAACAATGACAAGAAACCATTGTCAAAGAATCGGTTTGTCAAGAACGAAAAAGGTGATAGGAATTGCTTTAGATGTGGTGATCCAAATCACTTCATTGGTGATTGTCCAAAGCCCTCTCGTGATAAGAATCACACGGCGTTCGTTAGTGGCTCTTGGAGCGATAGCGGTGAAGATGACGATGACAACCCCAAAGAGGAGAAATGTCTTATGGCTCACACTTCTAAAGAGGTACATTCCGAAACCGAATATTATAGCAATGATAGCTCCACTTTTGATGATATTGAATTTGAAGGCAAATATGATAGTTTACACAAACTTAGTCTTAAATTCATAGAAAATAATAAAACCTTAAAATCAACCAAAACTAAGCTTGAAAATGAGATCAATGAACTTAGGGAGAAATTGGCAATACTTGAGAAAAATAAAGAAGTGGATTTTGGTTGCTTAAGTTGTGAGAAACTTAGATTAGAAAATGAAGATCTCAAGAGCACCTCCATTAAATTGGAAAAGTTCATGAAAGGTACTAGTGCTCTTGATGATATGTTAAACAAACAAGTTCATTCTAAGGAAAGACTTGGTCTAGGTTTTAAATAAAATGAAGCCTCAACTAGTGAACCTAAACAAGTCAGATTTTCACAAAAATCACCCACTGTACGCGGTCCCAGATTGTATGGAGCGGTTCTTTATCACTATGGAACCGCCGCCACAGATAAGGTACCGCGGCCAGAAGAGGAGTTTTGTGAAAATCATGAACTTTCTGAAAAATCTAAATCAGGTGAAAAACCAAAGCATCTTATTGTTAATAAGGTAAAATTACCCATACTTGACGATAATGCTATTGATAAGTTCTACAAGCCATTAAGTAAACCTCTCATGGCAAATAGAAGCTTATCTAGACCATCTTCTACTCCACCTAGAATACGGAATGAGTCTAAGACTAGAAGTAGAATGACAACGCCTAGAAGAGATAATCAAAATAATTCACGATCTAGAAGTAAAACCCCAACACCTAGAAGAAATGATCATAACTCTAAACCTAGATCAAATACACCCAGGAGAAATAACGAACAACAAAATGGTTATATGAATTACTACCCTCCTCCATTTTGTTCTCCATGGGGAACCCCTCCTTCATTCATGCATCCCAACCAAATGCAATGGATATTTGGAACTAACAATTTTGGACCCATTAGATATTGGGGACCAAATGTTTGATCTTGTGTGTTGTTACCTAGATATGCTAGGGAATTGATTTGGAGCCCGACGAGTGGATTAAGGATAGTGGATGTTCTAAACACATGATGGGTAATCGAAGTTTGTTCTCGCACTACAAAGCATATGATGGAGGTAACGTCACATTTGCAAGTAGTTTACGTGGTAATATCATTGGCAAAGGTACGGTTTCTCTTGACTCTATGACCATTGAAAATGTTGAGCACGTAGATAACTTAGGGTTTAACCTTTTAAGTATAGGTCAAATTTGTGACAATAAGTGTAAGGTCATCTTTTCGGAACATGACAGTGAAATCGTAAAAGATGGAAAAGTCATTGGAAAAAGGTGTTAGAAAAGTCATTGGAAAAGGGGGAGATTGTTAATGCAATAATGCCTAAAAACGTTACTTGCATTTTCGGTCTCGCTTAGTTTTGATTACGACAATATGTAAAAACAAGCATTTACGAAAACAACGAAAAACGAATTCTTGAGTTCAAGTATTTTTCATTTTACCCATTTTCACTTAAGGTATGGATAAACAAGTACTAACCTTAATCAAGTGATCAAGTGATTTAATCTTTTCTTAAAACTCACTTTTTATTAAGTGTGACAAGTTTTTATTAGACTTTCTTTTTAAGAAAATGTTTTATTAAATTAATTATTTGAAAATTTGAAAATGGCATATTCTTATTTGGTTAGGAATATTCTATCAGGATATTTTTTAAACCAGATATGACCTCCACCACTAAAGGACAAAAAGGGAGCGGAGTCTAGTCCAGCGGCTCCTTAGCTCCTAGGCGGTTCCTTATCGATAAGGTACCGCGGGCTAAGATAAGGAACCGCGGGCAGATATAGCCGTTGGCCCTTTGTCCTATAAATAGTGGACCATTCTCAGTTTTTCAATTCACCTCTTTTGCACATTTATTTCCAGATTCAAACACTCTTCTTTAATTACTCAAATCTTTGATCATTTGTTTGATTACTACTTGTTTAAGAAGTGAATCTTGTTCTTCCATCCCTTCCTCTCCAAGTGCAAAGAGAAGAACACTATCCTTGTGAAGTGTTGAGTCCACCACCAAAGATCCATTGAAGATCTAATTTTATACATTTGTAGTTGTGTCATAGTTGTGAAGATCCAAGTAGTTGTGTCTATTTGGAAGTTTTGTATGTACTAAGTATAGTTGTGTAGATTGGTCCTAGCTACGATTAGGGCTCGACTTTTAGCTTAGAGTCAGAAATTGGTTAAGCGACGTGTACGGTTTTCTCCACCATAAGGAGCTTGTTGTGTAGTGAACTCTCGAGTAAGGAGTACTCGAGGAGTGGAGTAGGAACGAGGAGTGAGATTCGTTGCCGAACCACTATAAATCCTTGGTGTTCGGTTTGATATTTCTTTAACCTTAACTCTTTACATTCTTTATTCTTTGTGCATATATTTTTGTTAGTATTAGTTTAGTTACACTATCATTGTTCATATTGTGCATAAGAATATTTCACATATTTCCTCAAGCATAAGTTTTTGAAAAAGGATTTTTTTGAAAACCACATTTTAACAAGTAAATATAAGAAACTATTCAACCCCCCCCCTTATAGTTTCTACAAAGACCATGTGAATGAAGAAGAGATCCTTACAGTAGATGAGGCAGAAGATGAGGACGAGGCGGCTGAGGGTGGTGACGAAGAAGGAATACCAGCCGTTTACCACTCATGTAACACCCCACTTGGATAAATGGACCGTTACGTGTATTTATGGCGTGTCATCAAAGCATGCAAGGCAATGTATTAAACATTAACTAACCGTACGAAAATACCGGAATCAAACATCGGTAGTCCAAACATAAGCTCAAAATATAAAGATTTAAATACTGAAAAGAAAAGGACGAAACAGTGTCCAAACAACCAAAGTAATGTAATGTGTGCATAAAAATAAAGGAGTCTGGATAGCTCCCATCCAATGCACGTACTCTCTTAGAAGTCCTAAGATCGTCCCTGTGTACCTGTCGTTTGGAAACATGAAAGGAAACTACGGTTGAGCATAACGCTCAGTGAATGGATAAAAAGCATGATGAGAATGTACTGAAAGAAATGGAATAAATGACAAACAATGAAGCTATGAGACTGATATGTAACATGTAGTAGTACCCTGTATAAAATCTGAGAAACCTGGTTTAAATACTGAAACTAAATTATTAACTATTAAATATGAAAACATGCATTTACTGTATTTTAATTGCCAGAGCTTATATAGGTCACGTGCTGTAACAACCGTGCATGAATAACTAGAGGGGTGACCTCGTCATGCTGTAGAGGGGTGACCTCTAAATAACTATAGAGGGGTGACCTCTAAATACTGTGCTGGGTGAAGGGATCATCTCCAATGTGAAGGATGTAGAGCACACACCACATTCACCCTGATAACTGTAACTGATACGCCTATGATGCATCCATACGCCCGACATGACATGATAATAATAATGGCCAAAACGTGAAGGGACGATGTAGGATATCACTCTCCTGCATGTGAGTCACGACACCGGTGCCTCTAATGCCGTGGTTACGGTACCTCCGTAACTAGTACATAAATTGGTCGTGCTTGTATATAATGCTCAGGCAACTTATTTAGTTTTTTAACATGATTACTGATAAGCTTAAACACATACGGGGGAAAACATTTGGCTGCAGACGGGAAATCATAATCATGCATAGAAAGGAAGTCCTTACTGAAAGGACGGAAAATCCGTACCTCGTGTCCAGTAACCGACCGAGATCAACTGACGGAAGGTCTACTCTGATTTCACGTGAGCTACATGAATAAGGGACGTGAATAAGTAAATTAATATTCGTTTATTTAATTTACGGACCTTATTGGCTTTTTCACTTATTTATTTTATTTCTAGAAGTCTGTACGTATATTAGCTGATGACTCTGAATTTATATTAATCCTCTTAATATATATAATGACTCACTAATAATTATGATATAACATGTTCTGACGTTATGTTAATACTATAATAAATTAACCAGTTAAAACATAATATTTCTAAAATAAAAGTTTTAAAGTAATATAATTCACATAATAAAATTATACCCTTTTTAAATATTAAAACTATTTTAAATTTAACTCATTTAAAATACAATTTAAGGTATTTATAAAACAATTAATAGAAAGGTATAATATATACATCTTCGTTTTATATGTTTAAACTATATCCCGAGCCTACCGAGATACCCTCATCTCGGTCGCACTAAACAATCTCACAACTATATTAAATCTGTCTATAAGAAATTTACGACAGAAAAACTGAGTTACTAAAACTGTCGCTAAAAGCTGCCCTTTTAAAACTGCATATATATAACAATTCTGCGACAGAAAAACTGTCGCAAAACTGTCGCTAATGTTATTTAATATTTCCTGTTTTTCTGTCCCATTTCTTCCCACTGATTAAGCACTTAGTTCCCACTGCTAGGTTACGTTTTCCCAGTGTTTCAATAAACCAAACGCACCCTTATTTCTGGAACAGCCCGTTTGGGCTTGTTTCGAATGTTTTGGCCGATCACAACCCGAGCCGCCCCTTTGTGGGTCACGGCTGAGCAGAAGGATGAGGCCAACAAGACCTTATGGTCTCGGTTCAATAAGCCAACACCCCTTGACCATCATAAGCTAAGCGAACACACCCCTTTTGGGGTTTCTGCCTTTGGCCGACCACTGCAGCCACCACCACGAGACTGTGATGTCTCGTTTGGACAGATCCAACCCAAACGAACCCCTTTTCTTTGTTTTTTATTAAATCATAAATTCGTGATAAAGAAAGTAAAAGAAACGAAAACATTGATTTACCTTATGATGGTTATAGATGAGAACGTGACTAAGATGGTGGTATCAACAATCGCAGCTTTCTTTTAAAAAAAAAAAAACAACCCGGCGGCCAAGAACCCTAATCACATTTTTGTTTTTTTTTGTATGACTGATGTGTGGGAGAAGGGTTAAAGTCCCATCCTTTTTTTATTCTTTCTAATGGGCTTGGCCCGATTTCTTTAAAACAAACCGGCCCTTTGGCACTTTTACTTTTCTTACTCTTTTTTTATATATGTAATCGTATGCTTGTGTTTAATTATCGTTTCTTATAAATTAATACGTAAATAGTTTAAATAATTAAACCGCGTATTTACATTTCCTGATTTAAATACGGGTTTTACAATTCTTCCCCTCTAAAAAAAATAATTCGTCCCCGAATTAAGGATAGGCCATACTGGGTTTTACAACTCAAGGAAGCGTAAAACCGTGAAGAGAAAGGTGTCGGTCCAACAATATGATCAAGCCAATGCGCCCTTAAAAAAGTTGCGATAATATCATCCCTTACATCAGGATAATCAAGGGACGACCACACCTAAGGAAGTGGGGACATCCCAACTTGCGGATGATGGAGGCAAGAACCCCAATGTTGTCTGGTATCCCACCCCTTCAGCGTCATGTCACCTACTTTGTCAGAAATGGCGAAAGATGACTTGTAAGTCATCCTTAATACGCACTACCTCCTCATACTATATTGTGATCGTAGATCCTTATACTATTTATACCAAATGAATGATCAATCCAATTCCGTGGGTTACGAGGAAGGCACATGTAGGGAGAAGACCCCCGACATCGAGACAAACGCACAGGCACCTTCTCCTACCTTTGAGGATATCCCAAAATCTCCTCCACCATAGGTCGCATCCAATAACCTTCCACCAGTGGACTAGCCCCAGGTGGTTTTTACCCTAAGTGGAACTTGACCGAGGGAGATAAGCTGGATACTATTGCATCTTGCAAGAGCTTCATCGACCATTTGACTCCCCCAGTATACGCGGGTGATCTCCATTAGTTGTCACACGAAGAATTAATAGAGGAGTTCAATGTGTCCTTTGCCCAACAGATTGTCATCGGCGCGTCTATGCGTGCTAGATTTGAAGAAGCGATGCACCGTTTGGCGAGTGCAAACAGGAAATTGAGGCGCAGGGAACAGGTCATTGAGGAGCAAGACCAAAATATAGCCTCCCTCAAAGCTCAACTTGCTACATCCGAGGCTACCATTCAAGAGCAGGCCCGACACGCCGCCAACCGTGACGCCCGGATTACTGAGTTGGAAATTGAGGTTCAATCCTCGAAGGACAAGGTAACATACTTTAATACGACTTTCTCTTTTTTTGAGCGTCACTCTGCGTTCCTTACCCATGTTTTCTCCATAATATCCATTTATAGGTAGCCACTATGGAGGCGGCCATCGAATCCTTGTCTTTAAAGGTTGACACTCTTACCCGAGACTGGGACAACCTCCAAGTATTGGTGAGGGTGAGGAACGGTTGGAGGCCGAGTTTTATCATTACAGGGAGGCGAGAGAAATTATGGACGAACGGCTAGAGGACATGGATGCACGATTAGATGCCTTAGCGATTGAATTCAATGAGGATCTGTACACGCATATGCTTACAGCCATCGCTGGTCGTAGGTGGATGATCGGGCACAACTTAAGGTTAGCTGTCATGAAAATAACTGATTCCAAGGAGATGGTCCAACCCTTTGCTAACGTCATCTACGATGGGATCGACCGAGGCAGGCATGAGGGTTTGCTCGCTGGTGCGGAATGGGTTAACCAAAAGAAGCTCTTGACTGATAACATCTATTGCAAGCCTCATGCCGAGAGAGCCATAACAGCGTCCATGCGTGCTTTGAGAGACATTCAGTACCCCCTGCTTGGTGAATTGGAGGCTTTGAAGGACGCTCCAATTGATGAGATCATGGAGAAGATGCATATGAACACGGACTTTGGCTCACAAAGCGCCCCAGACTGGTGGGTAGAATTACAAACCCATCCCCACCAGGTGAAGATCCCATTGTACACCGATAATCCTCCTCCTAGTGACCCATGGGCTTTAAAGGGAGAGAAGACTTTGGGAGAGGCCATCAAGGCTAACTAAGTGCGGGCCAGGGGAAAGAAATAGAACCGGGTCGTATGCCGAACTCCCTCTATTGGGTCTGCCCATCTACCAAGATTGGACGGAGTTGGCGTAGCCGCCCCCACCCGGCCTGGCTTAGCTGTGTTTTTGGAGGATTATGCGGCTCCTGGTGGTTCCAATCTTGCATCCATTAGCCATCAGAAGAAGGATACATCCCATCACGTGCCTCCCTAGTGATTGTAATCATATAAACTTTGTATTTTATTCAAACACTTAAGTTTAATATTTAATATTCGGTCGTGGATGTCCATGGTGCTTTGTTTTGTATAGACTTGTCTTTTGTTACAATATTTTGTTTGGATTATTGCATACCTCTTGTAACACCCTACTTTGATAAGTGGACCGTTACATGATAACTATGGCGTGTCATCAAAGCATGCAAGGTAAATGTCTTAAAAACATTAATGACCATAAAGGAAACCAGAAACAAACATCTGTTCAAAACATAAGCTCACACACAGTGCATAAGTAAAGAATGTAGGATAAGGACTAAACAATATCCAGCAAAGCAGAAGTACATAAATTCATTAAAAGAAATGAAGTCAAGGGAACCTCCATCCAAATGCACGTACTCTTTATTGCTTAGCTTTGCCCTTTAGTACCTGCCGTATGGGAACATGGAAAGAAAATACAGCTGAGCAATACGCTTAGTGCATGGATATATGACAATGATATGAATAGTAGTAAACATAAGTAAAGTATAACAAAGCAGCGGAATAAGTGTAAGTCCTGGAAAACCTGGAGTATGTTTTATAACTGGTTTATATCTGAAAAGACTTAGGTTTATTTCATAAAACTGTATTTTAAATGCCCAAGATCCCATATAGGCCATGAAGATATCAACGTGCATGAATTCATAGAGGGGTGACCTCGTCATGCAATTAAAGGGGTTACCTCTAATTATAATAGTCTGGGTGGAGGGATCAGCTTCATGTAACGGATGTAGGGAACACACCACAGTTACCTTGTAATCTACTAAACATGTACTAGGATGCACCCATTCGTCCATGATAATAATATAAAAGGCCAAATAATTGAAGGGACGTTGCGAGCAATCACTCTCACCGCGAAAGAGTCATAACACCTGTGCCTCGAGTGTTATGTTTATGGTACCTCCATAACTAGGTGGAACTGGCATGCATGTATATAGCTCAGGTAGTTTAAAATGCTAATTATATTAATTACTAATAAGTTTAATGTAAACTACTGGGGAAAACAGATGACTGCAAACGGGGAATCCTAAATATAGGAAGAGAATGTCCTTACTGAAGGATGGAATATCCGTACCTTATGTCCAGTAATGAAAAAGAGGATTAAAGCGGAAGATCTACTCCGACTTCACAAGTGCTACATAATGAAAGGGACATGAATGAGTTATCTGTTGAATGTATATTTACTGATTATTAGTTTACTTGACGTGTTCTTAACTTGTTTTACATGTTATTGACTTGTTTTACTATTTCAATTTTTATCTCGTGTTTCTTAGTGTTTAACGTGTTCTAGATTAGTGTATTTAATGTTTTATGGGTTATTGTACTTGTTATATCATAATGAGTAACTTTATAAAAATAGCAGGTTTCTATATTCCCAAAAATAGTAGTTTCCATATATACTAACTTTCCAAAAATAGCAAGTTTCCATAAATAGTAAGTTTTTAAAAATAGAAAGTTCTCATAATTAGTAAGTTTCCAAAAATAGAAAGTTTCCATAATTAGTATGTTTCTATAAATAGCATGTTTCCATATTTAGTATGTTTCTATAAATAGCATGTTACCATAATTAGTATGTTTTCATATTTAGTAATAAGCTTATTAAATAAGTATAGGATATAAGCTATAGTTTAATAAGCATATATTATAAGTCATGATTATTAAATATAATAATATAGTAAAGTTTATTAATAATAATACTTTAGTCTTAACATATGATTATTAATTAATAATATAATATATGATTTTATAAGTAATTATTAATTAATAATATTACATGATTATATTAATTAAACTTTACCTTAACTGATTATACAATTCCTCCTTAAATGAAAGCATGTTATTAATTTAATTAAACCTTGGTTAAAATTAAATAAATTAATTAAGCTAAGTTCTTAGTTAATTAAATGTAACATGAACTTATGCCATGAAATAATCATATTAATATTTATTTTAACCTCTAGTTTATTTAACTAAAATGGCCATGTTTTATATCATGATAATTATATAAATAATAATATCATAAGTCTTTTTTTAATTAATTAATTTATATTAAATCATGTATTAATTAATATAATTAATTAATAAATAAATTAAGTATTTTATCAAAATTAACCAAACACCCCTTGGTGTGTTTCGGTTCTAGCCGAGCCTCGTGACAACGCTATACCGAGACCTTGGGGGTCTCTGTTTGTCTCGAACCAACAGCCAACACCACAGCCTTTCGGC
This sequence comes from Glebionis coronaria, assembly GCA_025667525.1. Taxonomy (NCBI): domain Eukaryota; kingdom Viridiplantae; phylum Streptophyta; class Magnoliopsida; order Asterales; family Asteraceae; genus Glebionis; species Glebionis coronaria. Next base: position 402,360 of record JANFOE010000700.1, on the reverse strand, counting down.
TATGGCTTGCCATCGACAGCGCAAGGCTGTCCCCGACTCAGCCGGGTTCCCCCTGCGTGCACAAACTACCCACCGAGAGACATTGGGCTCTCAGTTCCCACTGTTCTCAACCAACAACCCCCGCTGGGGGTGTTGGTGTTGCGACCGGCTAAAGTCAACAGCCACCGACCCTTTGAGGGTACGGCTGGCCGAGACCAAGACACCACCGAGACCTTTAAGGTCTTGGTTTGCGTGACAACCAAATCAAACAAAATAAATCCTAATTTTCCCATGTTTTAAACCTTTAAGTAACATGTTTTAATAATTGGTTTTAATGAATCATGACAAAAGAACATAAAAAAAAGATTAAAGGTTTAAGATATACCGACGCGTGTAATAGATTAAGGATTAGTAACACGAACATATACCCGTAAATAATTAAAGATCAAACCCCAATCCTCCTTGTGTTTCTTTAGCGTGCCGCGGTCAAGAGAGAAAGAAAAAAAGATTTAGGGTTTTTGTTTTTCTTGTAAAGTGTATAATGAATAAAATCCCTAGAGGTTTTGTTGATTAGCTAAAATAGGTTGATGGGCCGGGCCAAGCCCTTCTCCTTTTTCTTTTGAACCGCCGGCCATAAATACCCCTTCATATAATATTGTTTTGTTTCCAGTGTTTAAATAATTTACGTGTATGTTCGTGTTGTAGTCTCGTGTTTTAATCTCGTGTTTTATTTCTTGTTTTACTTTTAAGTATTATACGTAAATACTTATCGTGTAATAATAATAATAATATATGTAATACTTGGCGTAATTAATTAATATACGTAATACATACATTAAATGTTCATGATACATGTCGTATATTAATTAATCGTAAAGTTTTAATTTATACTTGTTTTCATGCATTTAATGTTCTAAGGTATTTAAAATGGGTTTTACACCTCTTGTAACGTGTCACGGCTTTAGAAAAAGACAAAATACTACATGTTACTAGACGTGTACAGTGTGTCTTTATCATGTCCACCACTTGTTGATCCCAAACTTAGATCGATTAAGCTTTGTGTATACGAGATTAGATAAAGTACTACACGTAGAGAAACCTTTGCTTATGAATAAAGTAACAAAGTGTTATGCGGAATTAACACTTGATCTAAAACACAATGATGTTAAACAAACTTTCACTTGTATTAGAATAATCTTGTTGATTACAATGAAAGGTTTAACTTGCGAATACTATGAAAACTGATATATGACTTTAACCTAAAAGACCTTCTTTTATAGAACAAGAAGTCTTGTACAATAAGCTACGAATCAACTATTCTAGGTAAAGATAATAATAGAAAATACAATGTTGTGTTTATCTTTACCATAAACAAATAAACAAAAGATACGTATGAAGATATTCCATCAGTGTCAATCTTCAAGGCTGTCAGCGTTGACTTCTATCAGCGTCCAATGTCAATCTATCAGCGTTGACTTTCTTCTTATCAGCGTTTAGTAATCTGACCCATATTTTATTCCCAACAATCCTCCCCTAAACTTGATATCCATTCCAATAATCAAGTTTCTGAATAAAAATTAAAGGCTTAGGAGGAATCTTGCAAAAACTTCTTATGTTGGTGATAAACATATCTGATCAAGTCCTTGGCCACATCACTAGTATAATCTATCTCCAAGGGTGTCTCTAGCATCTTCTCCAATACTTCTTTGGACAAGAAATAGTCAGCATCCACAAGTAAATACTCTGAAAACTTTGTAGAGCTCATATGAAATACACCACAAGTAGAATATAGCCTCCAATGAAGATTACTGAGATCATCTTCAAGATCCTTCCAAATGGCAGGATCTGCTTCTTTTGGACCACACAAAGTCATAAATGTGTTCCAAAGTCTTATTCCATTAGCTGAAGTAGGTGCTTCAGCTGTATACTTGGCCTCTATTAACCTCCATAGATGCACCAAGTCTTCCCTGTCTATGCTTGCAAATATAGAAATAACTGAAGTGAAAGTATGTACCTCCTTTCCAAACCGTCCAATCTTCCAAAATCCACACTCATCTTCATCAAAACTGATAATTGGATTTCTGTCATCTAGAGGTACCACATTTACCAAATCTGAAGCTTCCAACGGAGAAAGCTTGAGATGCTTCCTTATAACACCTTCAGTTGGAAAATACACATCCATGTCTTTAGGAAATTGGAAAGGATCTCCTTTCTTCACTGGTCTTTGAGCAATCCTTATTTCCTTTTGAATCTGCATCTCTTCTGCAAGCTCTTGTTTTCTTTCTTCTGAAAGAAATTGGTAGACATTCTGTTCTTGCACCTTCCTCCAAATAGGATGTGCCCTATACTCTAACTCCTCAAAAGACAAGGCCAGCAACTTCTTTGATGTCCAATTAGGCTGATGACATCTAAGCAACTTATAGTACAACTGCCTTCTATCTCTTTTGAGCCAGGTCTTGACCTCTTGTGCATTAAACCTCATAATCACCTTTATGTCTTCTTGTACCCTAAGAAGAACTTCCAACCCCCAAATTTGATCTGATAAACTCATACCTGGGTTGTCCATCACCTGGTCTTCCCAAGCATGGTACATTCTGGTGATTTCTGGTAGGTCCCAATCAATCTGATTCCTCAACTCACTTAACCTTTCTTTTGCTAGCTCATCCCCATATTCAAGCCTTTCTGGATCTTCAATAATTTGAATGCTTGAATCTGAGCTATCACCTTCTTTATCATCACCACTTTCCTCCTCACTCTCAGAAACAACAAATGGTGATCTTCTACTCCTCTTCAAATCTCTTTCCACAAGTTGTGCAGCCAACTGTTCATCAAAAGCTATTTGTGCTGCATCTTTCTTTGGAACATCTTCTTCAATCAAAATACCTTTACCTTTGTCTTTTGGATCAATAATTGGTAAAGTAGAAGAAGAAACCTGTGTGGACACATCTTTGATGATTGTTGATGGCTGGAATACATCAACACCACCTGCAACTTTGTCAGCGTCCAAGTTGCTCCTATCAGCGCCACGATTACCTTTATCAGCGCTGGATGTGTCAGCGTCCAAACCTGTATCAGCGCCCAATGTTTCTTTGAAAGATCCTTCCAAGTTCTTTGGTGTCACCTTGGATGTATCAACAACTGGGTGCTTCTTCAAGTTGGTGAGGGCTTCAGCAATCTGCAAAGATTCACTAAATTGTGAACTCTTTTCTGAACTCTTCTCACTAGCTGTGTGAATCAACTCATCCTCCTCATCCTCTTTATCCTCCCCTTTGGAAGATTCCTCCATGAGACTCCTGCTACTTAGATTCTCCAAAACAGTTACTCTCTCCCTCAAAACTTGGAGTTCTCGTCCCTGTTTGTTGACAGTTTGTACAAGACTGACATTTTGCTTTTGCAAGCTAATGACAGCCGCCGTCAATTCAATTATTGTCATAGGTTCCAATCTGCCCTCAGCTAGAATGGGGATTTGACCTCCCAAAATAGGATCATGGGGCATGGATGAGGTCTTAATGATGTTGGGACTGTCTTGACCAGCATCTAAGCCTGTGTCAATAGCCCCAGCCTCACCCATTTCACCAGCCACACTTGTGGAGGTGGTTCTCTCTGCTACAAGGCTAGGATCACTAGAGGAGAACACTCCAGTAACCCTTTGGCGTTTAGTCAACCTAGATTGTAATGGGGTAGAAGATGAAGTAGAATGTGTGGGTGTGGGTTGATTAAGGGGTGTTTGGGATTGTTCAGGGAGTATATCAGTGTTGGGATTGGCTGTGTCAGCGCCCACATCATGAGTGTCAGCGCTGGGTTGGTCAAGGTCCATGTTTTCTGGTGAAGGTGATGGGTCATGAATAGGCTCAAGTTGAGGTTCAGGTTCTGGTTGTGGTTGTGGTTGTGGTTGTGGTTGTGCAGCCTGAATTACTTCAAGCATGGGTTGGGTAAGAGGTATGGGGTCGTTTGTGGAGCTCATTTTAGCAAAAATGGTTTTCTGTTGTTTAGGGATCTCATAAAAAGTGTCATGATCCCTAGAACAATATTCTTGTAAATCAAAGACCATTTGCAAAAATCTAGGGTAAGCCAAAGTCATTTTACTTCCCTTGTTTTTACACATCCCTTCAAAAATCATTTTTGAAAAATTATACTTAAGCCCACGTGTGATACAAACCAAAGCACTTGCTATTGACCTGTTTATTTCATTAAAAGAAGTACATTTTGGACTTAAGCATTGTAAAAGGACATGTATCAAATATTTCCAGTCAGAGGGAAATTCCTGCTTATGATATTTATTTAAAGTGACATCAGCAGGAATAGGATAACCCAATTCCCTAAGACCCTGTTCTATTGTTGCTATGGCAAGAGTAGTCACACCATCAGCGTCATCAAGACGCAAAGCTTGGCGAACCAAAGCTTCAGTGACCACCCATGTTCTTCCATGAACAGTAGATGTTAATGTGGTCACTCCATTAGTTGTTGTGGAACTAACATTGTTCCAAAACTGTCTAATGTGTGCGACAGGGACTAATGGTGTATGAGAAAGTGCATACCTCAATGAAGATGCATTTAAAAATGCCACCATCTGTGAATACTGAGGAAATAAAGCATCATCAGCAGTCAAGTAAGCTACCATATTATGTTGGCTCTTGAACTCCAATGTTAAATTCTTTGAGTTGAATTTGGGTGCCATGATTGAAAGCTGTTTAGGTTATGTGATATGGAAAAATCTAGGAGGAAAAGTGTTAGACAAGAAAATATGAATACCCAGAATAAAAAGATTAGCCAAATTTATAGGAGAGATGCATGATTTTGATTGGTCAAAAATGAGGCGGTTATATTCAAAGAGCAATCATGAAAATCTTGAATCAAATATAACTTATCTCATGCATTAATTAAAAGTAACTTCTCCCCAAAATTACGGCCAAAGATTAGTCAAAAAATAACAACTGGGTAGGGCCCACTAGGTGTCAACGGTCAAAAATAGCCCATCAGCGCCCAACGGCTATATTTTCTTGTCAGCGTTTGCCTAAAGCCTTGTCAGCGTCACGATTGGACGTAACACCGTTTGGAGAAAAACTTGTCAGCGTCTAAAAAGGAAAAATAAAAATATTTAAAAAGAAAAAGACCTTAACAAAGTAATTTATCCTAAGGGAAATATCTTACAAGTTGATAATAATTACTGGGCGGCAAGCACTGTCCATTTATGCACACTTGCTTAAGCAAGATAGACACAAATGACCTCTAGTGTCCCTTGCTAACCAAAATAGTTACCAACAAAGGTATTTCATAAAATTCTTTGTAACTCCCTGGTAAACCCATAACCAAAGTATTCCCAAGTCTCCCAACAGACCACAACCAATTCTAGGCCAAAAATGTCTTGGCAGCATGCATAGTTTATCAACTTTGCATGCTACAGTGCCTCATGGTTTAGTAAAACTAACCCATACTCACCAGTGGACACAATCTAGAATTGTGATAAGAGTATTCTAAGAATACCCAAGAGTCCTAAAGGTTCCTTAAACCTCCCCTTAAACTATGATACATGAGTTCTCAAAATATATATATGAACATTAAAAATTTATGTCAAGATAGAAATATAAATATTCCAACCATCATCCATAAACAAAACATGTCCAAATAGCTCTTCAAAGGTCCATAAGCAACTCTGTATCCAATGGCATAAAGCTACCATTCCCTGCACATTTAGATGAAAACCACAAAACTAACATTTGTTGCTAACAGCGTCCCGACAACACTTATCAGCGTTGAAGAAACTCTTGTCAGCGTTAGACAATAATATCTCTAACAACGGCAAAATAACACTTGACAGCGTTACATTTACCTTTGTCAGTGTTAGAAAAATAATGTGGAAAATCTAAATCATCACAAAGACCAATAACAATGCATTATCCTGTACATACTTTTACAAAAAGATTCCAAAACACATATTAAGTGAGATTAACCATTCCAATATTTGTTACCAAATATTGAAATCTTCCAGCATCAAAAGGTTTAGTTAATAAATCAGCCACATTGTCCTCTGTGTCTACCCTATCTGGTTGTATTAAACCTTTCTCAAAGCAATCTCTTATAAAATGATGCCTAATTTCTATGTGTTTGGTTTTAGAATGATGTACAGGATTTTTAATAATGCATAAAGTACTGTTATTGTCTACAAAAATCTTGGTATGCATAAAATTATACCCATAATCCAACAGCTGGTTCTGAATCCATAAGACTTGTCCACAACAAGCAGCTGCTGCAACATATTCTGCTTCAGTTGTAGAGTTGGCCACCACTGTTTGTTTCTTGCATTGCCAAGATATTAATCTGCTCCCAAGAAATTGACATCCACCAGTTGTGGATTTCCTATCAAACTTGTCACCACCATAATCACTGTCTGAATATGCAATAAGGTCCAATGGAGAATCTTTTGGGTACCATAATCCAAGATCTGGATAACACCTTAGGTACCTAAAAATCCTCTTTACAGCAAAAAGGTGACATTCTTTGGGAGTCACTTGATGGCGTGCTCATGCACACACAGCAAACATGATGTCAGGTCTTGAGGCTGTAAGATACATCAATGATCCAATCATTGATCTATAGTGCCTAACATCCACATCCTTTCCAGCTCCAATTTTTCCCCAAGGGTGTTGTCTATCCATAGGAGTGGAAGCCTCCTTCTCATGTGGAGAAAAACCATATTTCTTCAAGATCTCAGCTACATACTTGTCTTGGGAGATGAAGATACCATCTTCTTTCTGCTGAACTTGTAAACCTAGAAAGAAGTTCATCTCACCCATTGCACTCATCTTGAACTTATCTGTCATGAGCTTGGAAAAGTCCTCACTCATTTTTGGATCAGTAGACCCAAAAATGATGTCATCAACATAGACCTGCACAAGCAACACATGTTTTCCTTTCTTCTTTGTAAACAGTGTCTGATCTATGGTGCCCCTCTTGAAACCATTTTCCACCAAGTAGGTGGACAATGTACCATACCATGCTCTTGGGGCTTGATGAAGTCCATACATTGCTTTCTTCACTCTATAAACCTTGTCTGGATTCTCAGGATCTTCAAAACCAGGAGGTTGCATGACATATACTTCCTCAACAGTTGTCCCATAGAGGAAAGCACTCTTCACATCCATCTGGTAAACAGTAAAATTCATACAAGAGGCATAAGCTAGAAAAATTCTTATAGCTTCAATTCTTGCAACTGGTGCAAAAACTTCTTCATAATCAATTCCTTCCTCTTGTGTATAACCCTGAGCTACCAAACGTGCCTTGTTTCTGACCACAATGCCTCTTTCATCTTTCTTATTCCTTAGAACCCATCTTGTCCCAATTGGTCTCACATATCTAGGACAATCAACCAGCTCCCAAACATCCTGTATAGCAAATTGGTGAAGCTCATCCTGCATTGCTTCCACCCAACTTGGTTCCTTGAGAGCATCAAAAATTTTCTTGGGTTCTTCCTGTGACAGAAAACAGGCAAACAAACATGCTTGTACAAGAGGGGTATCAACCTTCTTGTGTATATTGGCAATAAATCCACCAAGACCTTGATGGGATCTTCTTGTCTGAACTGGAGCCATAACATCACCAATGATCTGAGATGTGGGGTGATCCTTTGCTATGGAAGTGAGAACTCCTCCTTCAATAAGTCTAGTGTCCTCAATTTCACGCTCCATGTTGCCAATATCTTCTTCATCTGACTCTGTTTGATCAACACGAATCTCTTCATGGACATGGGAAGGTCCACCTTGTTCAAAATGTGAAGAGAAAAGATGTGCAAAGGTGTTGTCAAATTCTGATCCTTGTTTGTCAGCGTTAGGGCTAACAACGCTTGAACTGCTTGTGTCAGCGTCGGATCCATCAGCGTCTGAATTGCTCTTGTCAGCGCTTGATTTCCCTTTGTCAGCGCCTGAAGAAGTATGCACGTTTGTATTTGGTGGTATTTGAAAACCACCATTATCTTTTCTAGCAGCAGCAGCAGCAGCATAATACTCATCTGTCCATATAGGAAGTGTAACATATTCTTGTGTGGGAGATGATTCAACTGCTGGTGGTCCATCCTCCTTAGCAACCTGTATACCTGAAACATTACCAATTCTCTTTTCTAAAACACTTGAAGTTACCTTCACAATGTCTGGATCAGTAACAGGCATATAATTTAAAGCTCTAGATAAAGGTTCTAAGTCAAACAACCAATTTGGACCACTCTCAGGATCACTAGGTTTACTTTCTAAAAACCTAACATGTACTTTTTCAAGTATACGTTTTTCCTTTTTAATGTAAACCCTATATCCTTTGCTCTGCACTGAATAACCCATGAAGTAGCCTTCATCACCTTTTGAATCAAATTTACCTAGGGCCTCACTAGTTTCTAAAACAACTACATGACAACCAAATGGCTTGAGAAAGCCAATATTGGGCTTCCTTCCCCAAAGTAATTCATAAGGTGTCTTATTATGTATCTTGTTGACCAATGCCCTATTTTGAACATAACAAGCTGTGTTAACAGCTTCAGCCCAAAAGGCTATAGGAAAGTGGGCATCAGCCAACATGGTTCTGGCTGCTTCAATAAGGGTCCTATTCTTCCTTTCAGCAACTCCATTTTGCTGTGGAGTTCTAGCTATGCTAAACTGCCTAGTAATCCCTTTCTTGGCACAAAAATCATCCAACAACTGATTTCTAAACTCACCCCCATTGTCACTTCTAATAATTTTGACCTCATTACCATTCTTCTTTTCAATCTGGGTAATGAAATTAATCAGACTTAGGGCAGTTTCACTTTTCTTGGCTAAAAAGAAAGTCCATGTAAACCTGGAGTAATCATCAGTAATGACAAAACAATATGATTTACCCTTCAAACTTTCTATATTAGTTGGACCAAAGAGGTCCATATGCAATAAGTGAAGTGGTTTAGAACTAGAGTGCACCTGTTTAGACCTGAATGAGACCTTGTGCTGCTTGCCCTTAAGGCATGCAACACAAGAGTGGTCATTGTGGAAAGCCTTTTCAGGCAAACCATCAACTAAACCAAGTCTCACAAGCCTATTAATATTCTTAAAGTTTATGTGCCCTAATCTCCTGTGCCAAAGATTACTTTCATCTACTGAGGCTTTAGCATATAGACATGACATTTTATTATTTACCTTAATTCCATTAAGATTCACATTATATATGTCTTTATGCCTTGGTGTTCTAAAATCTATGTATTTTTCCTCTGGAAGCTTATAATCTTTGCTTAACACCAAGCACTCAGTATCTGTGAAAAGAACCTTATTTTTGTTATCACACACTTGTGATACACTAAACAAATTATAATCCAGTTCTTTTACCAAGAAGACATTCTCAAACCGTAGATTGTTGGTGACAAGGGTTCCTTTTCCAGTGATGGTGCCGTAGCCCCCTCCAAAGTATACCTTATCACCATCTTGAATAGGAGAGAAATTGGTCAGATAGTCTTCCTTTCCTGTCATGTGCCTTGAGCATCCACTATCCCAGTATCCATAATCATTGATCTTCTTCTGAATGCCCTGCACATAAAGAAAACACATTAGTTTTCTTTGGGAACCCAAGCCTTAGAAGACTTGGATTCATTTGGTTGTTCAACAAGAACAGACTTGGTTCTCATAACAACCCCATTTTCATCCCTGTTTGAATGAAATTCCCAGTTAACCCCAATTGGTGTTGACAATGCCTTTGAAATATAATGAAACCTGTTGCATGTCATAGAAATACCAGTATTATTAGGGTTTTGGTCTTGTTTTGGTCTCCATGTTAAGCTAGTAGAAGCTTTAGACCTATTTCCCTGTGGTTGCAAATACCTAGGTTTAGCAGTGTTTCTATCAGCGCTGAAATTTCTCTTGTCAGCGCCCCGATTACTCTTATCAGCGTTGAACCTAGGGTTTGCTACAGGAACCCATTGCCTATTTGACCAAGTGTTTGACTTTTGAAAAGGTCTTAGGCCTTGTGTGTTAGACCCTCTAGAAAAGAATGGGGCTGGTCTAACAACTTGTGAACTCTTGTTCACAAAGGTATTGGGTCTGACAGTGTTTGACCTATGTTGACTCTTGTCAGCGCTGAAATGGTTCCTATCAGCGTTGACATTGGAAGCGTTGACACATTTGTAGGCCAAATGTGAGAAGCTACCACATGTGTAACAAGCTTTTCTAGACATAGTCTTAGGTCTAGAAGCAAAGAAGCCTGTTCCATGATTACTAACTTGGCTTTTTGGTGACCTAGAATTTCTATACATCTCTGCATATTTAACACTAGGTTTTCTAACATTTTGTGGGCTAAGGTCAACAGCTTTGCCAGTGGTAGGGTGTGTGATCTTAATAGGTTTAGGATCATCAATTGGTTTTGTGATTGGTGTGGGCTCGTTTGGACTTTCACACAATAACCCTCCCTTAACAAACAAAGTGTGGTTAGCTTTCTTCCACTCTTCTAGGTCAGTCAGTTTTTGCTGATATTCCTCAACTGGGGAAGTCACTCTAGGTGGAGGAATAAACTCCTCCTCTTGGCATTCTGGCAAGCCAGTCCAAGATAAGTCCTTTGATTGGACACCATAGAAATCCCCAGCTGGTGGTGGAACAACAGTATAATTATTCATCCCAATCCCACTCATATCCTTAGAGTCTCTTTGTTCGCTAACACACTCTCCTAGGGATTGTGTGGCCTTATCAAATCTCTGGATTTTAAGACTTACATTATCTTTATTTTTGTTAGCCTCCTCTAACTGAGCTATCAAATCAAGATTAACCCTATTTACTATATCTTGAACATCCTTACTCTGATGTAACTCATGTTTTAAGATATTTATTTGATCCTTTAAATCAAACTCCATTTTCTTATACTCAGATACTGTCTTTTCTGTTTGGGTAAGAGCAACTTGATAGTTAGATACTTTGCATCTTTCAGTACTTGCCTCATCTAATAATTTAACTATCTCTTGTTTTAATTTTTCAGTATTTAAACGACAACCCTTAGAACAGAAAGCATCATCATATACCTCATTATCTGATGAGGAGGAGGAGTGTGCCATGAGAGCATATTCAGCATGCTCTTCTTTAACCTCAGCAACCAAAGCTCTGTCCTCTTCCTCATTCTTAGCCATCCAGCTCCAATCCCATTCTCCAACACCATCAATTTGTTGAACAGCAACCATGGCCTTGGGATCTGGGTTCTTAATCATTTGGCTAGAAGGCTTCCCAGCATCAGATCTTCTTGGAGATCTACATTCCCTCATAAAGTGCCCCATCCTATGACAGTTGTAGCACTCCACCTTGGATTTGTCAAATCCAGCAACATCCTTAGCATTAAAGGTCATCTTCTTCTTGAACCTTTTATTGAACCTGTTTGCTCTTAAACTTACAAGAGCCATAGTCCACTTGATGCCCATCTCTTCCAATTGTTCATCACTTATCTGCTCAAGATCTTCATATGTAATCCTTGAATCACTGGGCAAAGAAGCAATGAATGCACACACAGTATCAAGATCAAAACCAGCAGGTTTAATTCTATCAGCGCCATGATTGTGTGTGTCAGCGCTTGAGTACAAAGCGTTGACAGGATATGATCCAGCGCTGACAGATTGACATCCAGCGCTGACACCTTGAGATCCAGTTGCTGAATGTCCATAGAAGTTCATGGAATCAAATTGGCCTTCACTTTGTTAAAAGAAAGCCATGTTGCTGCTGGAAGATTTGTTATCACTCTCCAATTGCCATTCATTCTCCAACAATCTTAGTTTGTTGAAGATGTCATCAAACCTGGAAGTCTTGTGAGTATTATTGACAAGAATAGATCTTGTCTCAATCTTCCATACATCACCAAGGCTTTTGAGAAAAGTAGCATTCAATTCAGGGTCATCAATCTGTTTTCCCATGAAGGAAAGTTGACTTGTGATGTCAAGAAGTCTACTTCTAACACTGCTGAGATTCTCATTAGGTTGAGCTTTAAAGACAGCATACTCATGCAATAGTTGCTTCTTCTTTTCTTCTTTTGTGTCAGCATTGCCACCATGTGCTACTTCAAGAGCTTCCCAAAGCTCTTTTGCTGACTCAAATCGTTTGTACTTGTGCTGATTCTCATGACCTAGGGCATGTTTCAAGATATTCAAGATTTTCATGTCCACCCTCTTCTTAGCTATGTCTTCAACAGCAACAGCTCTCCCATCTTCAGGTTTTTCCACCTTATCAGATTCAGGACAATTAGGAACAGCTGTCCTTGTGGCAATAGCAGCAGTAATCTTTGCTGCTTTATCGAATGTGTTCCCATATTCGATAATTTCCCAAAGAGTGTAGTCATGAATAGCTATGTATTGCTCAAAATTGGACTTCCAAAGCTCAAAGTTCCTGGCATCAAACATGGGAATTTTGATACTAGGGTTTGAGAAGTTGTTTTGTAGCAAAGCAGGAGGTTGATTTGTGCCAGACATGGTGTTTTTAGGGTTTTGAGAATTTTAGGGTTTTTAGGGTTTGGTGTTTTAGGGTTCTGCGTTACTTAAAGATCAAAAGTTTCTCAACAAGCTCTGATACCACTTGTTGATCCCAAACTTAGATCGATTAAGCTTTGTGTATACGAGATTAGATCAAGTACTACACGTAGAGAAACCTTTGCTTATGAATAAAGTAACAAAGTGTTATGCGGAATTAACACTTGATCTAAAACACAATGATGTTAAACAAACTTTCACTTGTATTAGAATAATCTTGTTGATTACAATGAAAGGTTTAACTTGCGAATACTATGAAAACTGATATATGACTTTAACCTAAAAGACCTTCTTTTATAGAACAAGAAGTCTTGTACAATAAGCTACGAATCAACTATTCTAGGTAAAGATAATAATAGAAAATACAATGTTGTGTTTATCTTTACCATAAACAAATAAACAAAAGATACGTATGAAGATATTCCATCAGTGTCAATCTTCAAGGCTGTCAGCGTTGACTTCTATCAGCGTCCAATGTCAATCTATCAGCGTTGACTTTCTTCTTATCAGCGTTTAGTAATCTGACCCATATTTTATTCCCAACACCACTTTGTTGATGCGGTATTTTAAACTTATTACAACGTCTTGAAAATAAGGTGTCTAGTAGGATTCATGATCCGTGGTCGTTGGGCTTGCATCCCTCTTATGCGACGAGCTGTTATTAGGTTCACTCGATCCTCTTGCTCCACATAGAAACAGATTGTACATGTATGACTGATGATTATATATGAATAATGAAAACACAAGTCAACTAATTCTAAGTGTATAAATAAAAAGAGACTGATCAAGAACGGGTCGTGGGCTAGCTAGGCGCCACATCATTTTATTATCACATTTACGTTTTTTGAAACAATGAAAAAAACTTAAGACATACAAATCCTAGAAAACATTAATGATAGAACTACATGTATTTTATTGGAGCTGGCTGCAACTAGATATCTATGCGGAGGCCGTAGCCTTAGAGATAATATCTTTTGAGATTGCTGATATTCCATGTACGACCTAAATCTCGGCCACCCATGTCGCGTAGCCTGTACGCACCCCTTCCCAAAGCGTCCGCTACTTCATACGATCCTTCCCACTTTGGTCGAATTTTCCCTGTGTTTATAAACACGGCTTGCTTCATTTGCACGATAAACAAAAGCCCCTGTCTTGAAAGATACGTCCTTGACCTTAGCATCATAATACCCTTTCGTTTTTTCTTTAGCTCTTGCTTCATTAATCGTTGCCGACTCTCGTTTTTCTTCTAAAAAGTCCAAGTTGACCCTTGGCTCTTAATCGTTTACTGTGACTTTTACTTCCGTCGTGCGGATGGTTTGCATTCCAATCTCTGCTGGTATAACTGCTTCGGTGTCGCACGCTAGTGCAAATGACGTATCTCCATTAGAACTTTTGATCATTGTTCTATGTGCCCATACACATGTGGTAGTTCATCTACCCACATAGCACTTTTACCATCTAGGCGTGCCTTGATTCCTTCTCCCAGGCTTCTGTTGGCGCGATCCACCAGACCGTTGGTCTGATTCAATTTCACCAAAAGAAAATGCCCCATTTGGATGCCTAACAGATGCGAAGTGTTTTGTAATGTTCAACGCCACACACCAATCTTTGAACGGATTATCCGCGAACTGCTTCCCATTTTCAGAGACTATTTCCCTTGGTAGGCCAAAATGACATATAATATTTTCCCAACAAACCTTTTAACCAGCTTTCCCGTGATTGTTGCCACTGCATTGGCTTTGATCCATCGAGTGAAATAGTGCATGTCTACGATCAAAAATTTAATACCTTCGGCCGCTACGTTAAATGAACCTACGATATCAATTCTCACTTATAGAATGGCCACGGAGATCTAATGAGTGTTAGCTCTTGTTGTGGATGACATGGTACCGGCCTGTGCACTTTGTAGTCATTACACTTAATTATCAACTTTCAGGCGTCTTTGTGAATGGTGGGCCTATAATATCATGTCCGCAAGGCTCTGCTACAACCGATCTTGGCCCTGCGTGCATGCTGCACGACCCTTCGTGAATTTCACTAATCACATAGCTGGCCTGCTTTGGTCCGACGCATCACAACCAAGGTTGTATGAATGACCTCTTGTACAAGATCCGATAACAGATCTCGAACTGATGTGACTTCCTCCGGATGCGGCGCGCTTCAATCTCATCATCTCGGAGAGTTTCGTTTGGTAAGTAGTCGATTATTGAGGTCATACATGTGGGTCCCTCTTCATCAACTATTGATGAAACTTCCTCCTCTGTGATTGACTTATCTTTTAGAAATTCTACCATAACCTGTTTGGATAGGTGAGCAAAGTTAGTGGACACGATCTTGCTCAGAGCATCTGCTTTCTTATTCTCACCCCTAGGAACTTGCCTTATTTTAAATTTGTTGAATCCTAAGATGGGCGACTTTACCTTTTAGAGATATTGGACCATGTTGTCCTCCTTAGCTTCGTACTCCCCCAAGATGTGATTAGCTACTAGCAGCGAGTCGACATACGCCTCTAGGTTACGTACACCCATTCTAGCAGTTATCATTAGGCCGACAATCAATGTTTCATATTATGCTTCGTTGTTAGTAGCTGTGAATTCAAAGCGCAAAGCATAGGTAAGTTCCATACCTGTTGGTTTTGTGAGTATGAGACCGGCTCCTGACCCATCTGTGCATGAGGATGCGTCCGTGAACAAGATCCATGGATCTTGAGGAACTTCTTCCTCCGGAGGCTTTGCTGTCTCCTCGTCTGGCTTCTCTACGATAAAGTCAGCTAGGATTTTCCCTTTGACCATTGTGCGAGGTCTATACGAGATATTGTTTTCACCTAAAAGGACACTCCATTTCTACAAGCGCCCTGCGGTGGCTGGCTTGATACTATATGCTTAATTGGTTGGCCTGTAATCACCATAATAGAATGTGCCTGGAAATACCGGTGCAGCCGCTTTGTGGCGTACACTTATGATAGAACCAGCTTTTCCATTGATGTGTAATTCAGTTTTGGTCCTTGCAACGCCTGACTAACAAAGTAGACAGGCACCTGCACCGAGTTCCTATATGTCATTAAGACTGAACTGATCGCGCCATGATTGGCTGACAAATAGATGATTATTTACTCCGTGGGTCGCGGTGCGAACAACATTGGGAGGGATGGAAGGTGCTTCTTGAGTGAACTAGAAGCTTTTTCCGCTTATTTCGTCCAGTTGAAATCACCCTTCTTCATACACTTCTTGAGTGTTTTGAAGAGAGGTAATGATTTCTCGTGGACATAGAGAAGAACATATTCAAACCCGCGAGCTTACCATTGAGGGACTGTGCCTCCTTTAGCGTTCTTGGGGATGGCAACTGTATTACGGCTTCTGTCTTATCAGGACATGGTTTGATTCCATTGGGATCTATCATGTATCCCAAGAACATCCCTTCAATGGCTCTAAACGTACATTTTTTGGGATTCAAATTCATATTGATCTTCCGCAATGTCGCAAAGGTTTCTTCGATGTACCTGATAAGCTCTTCCTTCGTGTGGCCTTTATAACCAAGTCATTGACATAGACTTCTAGGTTACGCCTGATCTGATTATCAAAGGCTTTAGCCCCTGCATTTTTTCGGCCAAACGGTATCTTGGTGTAACAGTAGACGCCTTGGCTTGTATGGAACGCCGGTATTTCCTTATCCTCTGCTGCAATCTAAATCTTGTGGTACCCCTTGTATGCATCCAAGAAGCATTTAAAAGGATATCCACACAAGGATTCTACCTTCCAGACAATTTCTGGCAACGGGTAATAGTATTGCAGACATGCTTTGTTTAGATCTGTGAAATCCACGCACATACGCTAGCTTCCGTCATGTTTCTTTAGCATGATTAGATTCAAGAGCCAATCATGATAGTAAACCTCTCGCATGATGCCTGCATCCACCAGCTTCTTTACTTCTTGAAGTATTACATAGCTTCGCTCTGGGCTTGTCCGCACTTATTTTGCTTCACCGGGGGATATCCCAGATAGATTTTCAGCTTGCGCTCTGCCATCGAACGCGGCACGCTAGTCGTGTCCTTTGGTTCCCAAGAAAACACGTCGAGGTTTTCTTTTAGAAGATCACACATAGCGCTCTTGCCCTTGTCAGTCAAGGTTCCTCCTATTGCCACCTCTTGATACAGATAGTCTGGGTGGATTGCCACCTTTTAGTTTGCTAGTAGTGATTTTTTTTCTTGGTAATTGGCTGTTCTGGTGATGCTATCGCATGACACTCTGTTGGTAGTACTATAGTGTTGAAGATGGTAACGGTTCCCCCATGCACATGTAATTTCATCATGTCGTGGGCTGTGGATGGTACAAATCAGATAGCCAACATCCATGGCCTTCCAATGATGTCGTTGTATGGCGAGGGTGATCGTACCATCATGAAGTTCATCCATGTCGTTGTTGAGTGCTCGTCATCTCCAATGGTCACAAGGAGTCACAACTGGCCTAGTGGCCAGATGGTTTGTCCATTAAAACCTATGAGTGATGATGTGGCCAACAACAACTGCCTCTTTACCTCTGGCTGTATTTGTACGAAGCAATGTTCATAGAGTATTTCAGCTGATGACCCTCCGTCAATATACATGCGGTAGACAATGTGGTCCTCCATGTTTACTTTAATTGTTAGAGGTCCTTGGGTTACATTGCTTGATGTGATAGGAGGGAATGAGATCTCCTTGCAACGAGAAAATTTTTGACTAATTTTCTGCTTAGTCCTGCACTGCTACGATTGTACCATGAATATGGTTGTGGGCTTATCCTTTGGGTAGTCAGTCTTGTCGTTTTTATGTTATCCTTCCCATCTTTCCAATCCTTGACGAGGTGCTTGAGCTTGCCGGATTTGACCAGCGATTCAATATACTTCTTAAGCTGGATGCACTCGTCTGTGTCGTGGCCTTTGTCATTATGGAACTCACTGAACCGACTCCCTTGACGACGGTCGACTGGAGTTGTCATAAGAGGCCGCCTTGGGAAGTTCGCCCCTTCCAATAACAATATCTCTCGTAGAGACATTTTTAAGGGGGTAAACTTATCGCTGCCTCGTCCTCCTCTTTGACCACGATAGTCTAGGCTCCAATTATTTGTCTGATTATTTGATTGTCTCTTGGGTTGATCCTGTGTTCGGTAATTTTGGTTCCCCTTCGTGGCATAGGCTGCTGAGACTTTGGTCTCCCATTCCACAAAGGATCTAACCCTCTTCATTAATTCATCAAAGGTTTCCGGACGCTGATCATTCAAGCGTCTAATCAATTCCTTATCCGTTATGGCATGCATATAATCAGAGATTTTTAGGACTTCCGGATATGCCTTAATTTTAGAGCATTCGTCCTTGAATCGCTCGGTGAAACATTCAGTAGATTCCCCGTGTCTTTGTTTCACTGTGGCCAATGAAACAGGATCTCTATTATACTTCTTTCTTTGAGTATAATCCTTCCTGGATGCTCTTCTCAATTCTTCGAAGCTATCTATACTCCGTCGTGGGGGTCTTTCGAACCAGTCGCGGGCGTTTCCAATGAGTGTGGAATTGAACATCTGTCACCATAACGACATTGGACATCGCTCAATCTTTGCCTGGGTTTTGAAGAGTTTTAGATGGTCATTCGGATCACCGGATCTATCATAGGTTTTTACACACGTGGGCATACGCCGCTTCTTGTCTTCGGAGTAGTCCCGAATGCGGCTTGTGAACGCGTCTTCCCTTTCTCGGCACGAGGGGAGGGAGAGATCCTCATTCTCTCGATGTGTAAGACCCGTGAAAGTGCCGTAAGATGCTAAGTTATTGTCTCAAGAGTTGTTCAGTATGAGCATCTCTCTTAAGTTGCGACTCACTTGTGGATGTGATATCCCGAGCCCAACGTCATTTATTTAATCCTATTTTACGTATATTTTTGAAATTTTTAAGAATTTTTATCGTGGATTTATTTGACGGTTTAAGTTGAAACCAACGTTTACGGTCGTAATTTAACGTTTGACGATTTAAGAAGAACCGATGACGACTTAGATACCGACGGATGCCCAAAATTTACCTTTTATTATCGATTGATCGATATTTGAGTTTTTCGAGATTTTATTTTTATTACGTGTTAAGTCGAGTCGGAACCATGTGTATATTCGTTTTGTGTGCGTTTGAACCATTTAAAAGCATTTTGAGGTAGCCGGGACGAAACCCGACCTCCCGTAAAATTTTAAAATCGACTACTAGTCGTAATCTCGCTCTTTAAATACTTGTTTGCCATTTAAGGCCAAAAGAAAGCCATAATTGCACCTTGGTCCCTCCATACTCTTACAAAACACCCAAACTAAAAACACACAACCAAACACACCACAAATTTTTCACCATCTCTCTCCGCTCTCTCACCTAGCCGTCGGCCACCCTCCACAAACCACCACCACCACCATTTTTTTTAGGTTTTTGAAGAATCTAATTAAAGACCACCTTTTCTAATTATTTGGTAAGTGTTTTTCCAAAGTTCAATCCAACATGCATAAACATGATTTTCCAAAAATTAAAAGATTTTTCAAAAGTTTGATTTTGTGTAATTAAACTAGTGGGATGTCTAATTAGTGATGGGATAATGGATAATCAACCATGAAACTTGTTAAAAACTGAATGGATTGGGTTTTTTGGCTACACCAAACCCACGGCCAAAATGGGTTTGGTGGTGGCTTGGTGATTTTGATGTTTTGTGTTGTGGGTTTGTATGTAGGATGGTGTTATTAGTGTTTTTAAATTGTTTAAACATATTGCATGTATGATTTAGGATTGGGTTTTGATTAGGGTTTGATGTTCTTGGTAGTATAGGCTGTTTAGGGTGTTTGGGAATGATTATAAGTGGTTAGAATAGGTCTAGGTAATGGTGGAATGGATTGAAAACAAGTAGAAAGGTGATTTGGAATGAGTCGTTTTCAAACAGATTGTTTAGGGATATTTTCGTGGTTTTAATTTTTGGTCCAGGCTGTGATTGTAGGATATAGTTGTAGTGGTCGTCGAGACGCTCGTTTCGGTACAAGATAGAGCTTTTAACTCCAAACGAGTCAAAAGTTATGATATTTTGAAAGTTCGTGTACCGGGAGATGAGAATCAACACAATCCGAATTTGTGTTTGGTTTTGGGTCAAATCCCGGGGACCATAGATAGAGTTTGGTAAATGATTTAAAGTTAATTTTTGGTTTCAAACCTGCATTTGTGAGTCTATTTTTAGACTTAGGTGACAAATGGGTCAATGTTATATTTCAAATGGGTCAAATGAGTCAAACTTGGTCAATGTGCAATATCAGTCCGAAAAACGTAGGTTTAGTAATGTGTTGAGTAACGGGTCGTAAAAGCGAAAACTTTTAATGGGATTAAAAATGGGTTTTCTAAAGGTCTTAAGGTATTTTTGAGAATTTTCCCAAATTTTATAAAAGGGTATAAGTCTAGGAAAACAGCCCATACTTTTGGTAAGTATCGGCGAAACCGTAAAATGGATAGTAACTTTAATAACATTGATAAATGGTATAAGTCTAGTAACAACTACTTGTTTGGTTTTGGCGTGAGTTTTCATAAGCATTAAGTGTTTCGCATTGCGTGTGTTTAGTACAATTATGTACGCGGTGTATTGATTTGGTTTTCGTACTTTGACTTTTAGGTCAAGTGTTTGATTATCCCGGGCATCCACGTCGTCGGTGACATTTCTCGTTACGTCTTCGCTAGAACCACTACTACTACGCAAGGTGAGTCTATAGCCTCGCTCTTTACTTATTTCAAATGTTTTTACCCGCAAGGGGGATACATGCTATTTAAATGAAAATGAACATAAGTCATGAATGATTGTTGGACCCGAATGTTGCCTTGAAATTATGTTGAGTATCTAGTTGCAAAAGGCCCTAATTTCATGAACTATTAACTATTGTCTTGCCCTTGCGAAGGGGGAAATAGCCGCTTATACAAAGTGATAGTACTATGGGGTTGACTACCCTATCCGAGACGAGGGCTAGTACGTTGATACCCTCTGCGGACGGATAATTTGTGATAAGAGATAAGGTATAATTGCAACTGATGCCTTTAGTAGGGGCACTGGTTTCATCTGAATCACACCGGTAATTATTACGCGGGTGATTGAGTTAACGGATTAGTGTCATGAGCTTAAACACAATTGTCATATCCTTGAATAATAGATTGTTTGCGCGACAATGCTATTGAATGATCATGATTGGTTTTTAGTACTTATGTTCAACTTATGATTTGATAAACCTATAGATTCGCTCAACCTTTGTGTTGACAGTTTTAAGCATGTGTTTCAGGTAACCAAGATTGATAGCAGCGGAGCATGCGAGGATGGAAGTTGTTGTGGCTTGGCGGTCTACTTTGTTTTTCTTCCCTTTTATCACTTAAATCTTTTATATTATGTCATGTGAACGAAAATGTACTTTTGGGTTGAGATTCAGTGGGGACCTAAACGCAAACTCTGTTTTGTATCATCTTGGGAATTGGAAAACT
This sequence comes from Glebionis coronaria, assembly GCA_025667525.1. Lineage (NCBI taxonomy): Eukaryota > Viridiplantae > Streptophyta > Magnoliopsida > Asterales > Asteraceae > Glebionis > Glebionis coronaria. The sequence continues at coordinate 381,386 of JANFOE010000700.1, read as the reverse complement.
GTAGACTTGTATGATTTTAATAATGTTTAAATTTATGTTTAAACTTTTACGTCTCTTTGAGTCGTTTAATATAGCTTATGTGTGATGATAACTACGTAGCACCCAAATGTTGTAGTTTCGCTGCGCATAGCATTTGTGGGGGTGTTATACGATGGGAACGTCGATGCGGACACCTTTGGTGCTTCTCGCTGTCTGAGGACTCGGAGGAAGAGTACCGAGCTCTACAACGTCTAGGATGGTGATCACCAGAATCAGATCCAGATTAATCATAGCTTTGTGATCTTCTTCCTCGTCTCGACCTACTGTGATAGCCACTCCTCTGAGGAGGCGGAGTAACATTCCTTCCACTCTTTGGTGGAGTAAGCCGTCTAAAGACGCTATTCTTACGGACGATTCCACATGGTGTCTCTCGGGCTGCATGATCTATAGATCCATCAGAGTGATCTGTATCCACTTGGGTTGATCCTTAGAGTGATCTGACGTCTTCTTTGTCTTTTTCGAGAGCGCCACAGCGTGTCGCCCGTACCACTATTGACGTTCAACCTAGCTTGGAGATTTCTCCCTTGGTTCATCCTTGTCGTAATGGCTGCGACGATAGCTTCAAAGTTTATGTAACATAATCTTCGATAATCCCATTATTAATAGGAGTTGTCAAATTAACATCCGTCCTAGTGATAGGTTACCTCAATGTATCCCTATTCGGGGGACGAGGTGTTGATCCTGGGTCAAGATTATCCATGGCCAAAGTTTTCGTAGGGGTATTAAACTGTGTACTTGTTCCTCTTGGGGATTGGTTCACAGCATTACGGACATTCCCTCCTCCTCCCGCCCCAGTGGGGGTTGAGTAGAGGTTATAGGTCCCTCCGTCGCTGGCCTTTTTCCTGCGTTCTTTTGATTCCCTGTATTGGGGTTTCATCTCGTCATTGGTAGAGTTAAGTGTAGGATCCCATGGATGGCGCCAACTTGTTGATACAAAAGTTGGATAGACCTTGACTAACCCGAATTAGGCTTAATTCAGGTGTACGGGGCTCCGGCTCTTGCACCAAGTAAACTTCTGGTTTGAGACCCTGCACACTAAAACAACACGCTGTTAGGCTTATCATGGGAATGTATCCCACGATTAGACTCCGACGTGAGAGTAAGTAATATGTTCAGGGTTATGAAGCAGTGATGTATGAGTGTATTGAGTAAAATTATACCTTTGTGGAACCCTTGAGGGTTCCTTGTATAGGCTGTAGAGTCCGTTTTGGGCCTTACCGAATATTGAGCCCCAAGCATAAGATAACTACCACATTTATACCGATCCTTATCTACTATCTATAGTTAGTAAATATCCTATTGCTTTAGGGTGAATCATAATCCTAATTAGATTGTGATTATGTCTAACCCATGCCGTGTGCGGCAAGACGTGGTTCGTACAGTACCGCGTGCGGCCACTATTACCCGGGGCCCATAAGCCTAGAGTAATATTGATCTAACTCATTCATGTTGGGTCGGATACGGGTAGTACGCGTGGACGGGGTCCAAGACCCAGCTGAGGACTATACGTCATCAACTGCCATTCATTACCAATCCGATCATTTAACTTTACCTTGAGCGTCAAGTGTTAGAATCACTTTATATACATCCCAAAAACACAAAGGAATATATCTCTAATAACATATCAAAAACCTCCATTGGAGAAGAGAAAGCTAGGTGAGGATCCTTGGATCCAATGATCAAAAGACTCCTCTAATCCATGGTATACCACCATATCACCACCACTACTCTCCACCATGAATTTACCACCTTCCAACACCATTCCCTTGGGTATATTAAGTAGCATTAGGTTGTTGGTTGATCATGAAATTATTCGTATTGTATTTATGGTTGTTGTAGTCGTAATATTTTTTGGTTCTTTATATCTGAATTACTCGCATAAATGGATTTGGTTATGCTTCTAAGTTTATTGATGCTTGTGATAATTTTTATTGAGTTGATTTATTTAGCTTCGCAGGGTCGAAGTGCGCCGCACAATTAGTTTTGTGCGTCGCACTTTCTCCCTGGTTCATGATTATAAGCTTGGTTGAGATATTCTTGTTGCTCGATACTTGTTATGTATTTGGTTCACTCTTGATTATAAGATGTTCGAAACTGCTTATATGATTGATTGAATTTCATGTCATCTAGTAAATGAATCTTGGTATTTACTGTATAGAAATTGGTGAATAAATACATATCAACTCTTGTATGATTTTGTTTAATGCTTTTCCATGGGTTCGAATGAGTGTGGCTCAGCGAACACTTGAATTATCTAAACCAACATAAACTGATATTTATGCATTTGATATAGCGAGATCTATAGGTCGAAAGGATTTCTTGTTATGTTAAATAGTTGGTGCTTGTGAGACTAGTCATCCACTTTTATTCATGCATTCTTTATGTGCTTGTAATTCATCTTTGCTATACATCATTTCTATATTTTTAGCCTTAACCAAACTCTCGTTTATATCATTGCTTGAAGCCTAGTCTTTATAACTTGTGAGACTCTAAAGATGATTGTTTTTACTTGTTAACAACAATCCCGTGGAACGACTTTGACTTACCTTAGACTATATTATACACGAAAGGGTATACTTGCCGGTGTTTTTGTTCTAGTCCCTTGTTTGGTAATCATCTAATAGTGTAAATTTAAGACTTGTAGAACACACATGAAGTACTAAATGTAACCGGTTACTTAGGTTAAGTCAAAGGTAACTTCTTCATTCAATTATGTATTTAATACATAAAAAGTCCGTTATGTATAATGGTTCACTTGTGAAAGTACATAGTGTATTTATGGCTTTTACCCTTTTTTTACTACATATCAAAGAACAAACTTTTATTTTTTATTTGCTTTTGATTTACTTAATAATGAAGATTAACTTAAAATTTAAAAAAAAAACACAAAAATATTATTTTTTCCAAAATGTCTAAAAACTGTAAAAAGGACTGAAGTATTAAAGTTTTAAATATGACGAAGTACTGACTTATCACTAGTGAAAGCAATGAAATATCACGAGTAAGAAATAAAATATCACTGTAATATTACACATTAATTATGTTTATGAAATATCACTATTGATATTTATTGCTTTAGAAAATTTCAACATATTTATAACTTTAGTCTTTCTATCATTTTTTTATAACTTTCGAACATTTTAACAAAAATAATACCTTTATGTTTATTTTAATATTAAATAATAAATAACTGATGATATGTAGTAAAAAAACAAGTATCTAAAAAAACAAGTATCTAAATTAACTTTTGTCCCGATTCTTTAATCAAAAAAGAATACTACTCGATAGTACCTTTTAACAGTTCAACTTTATCTTCTTTCCTAAAGACAAGAAAGTTGATCCCACCACTAGTTGTGCTCTTCCACCACTAGCCACATGCAGAAACTGTTCCATATCTCAACCAGGTACATTTTTCATTGATTGATCAATTCTCAATAAATTGTTCCTCTCAATTTTCATAAGTTTTCTAATGTTATTTATTTTGATTCTTGGTTTTCAAATGGTTATTATGTTTGTATGGTTACTATAGGATATTTGTAAAACCCGCATTAAAAACTTATGAACAGTACACGTCAACAGTAACTTACGAAAACATGGTAAAATTTAAACTTTCCATTTATAATATTAATACACGTGTCACGAGAATAAATAACGAACAATCATGACTATTATAAATGTGACACGATCACGAATACCAAAATCACGAATAATAAATCACGAACACAAACATAAATTATTTAACACACGAAAAGCTATGGGTTTACCCTTGGTGGGCCCCTATGTCGTGGCTAGACAAGAGAAGGGAGGCCAAGTGGGCCTTTTGGCCCAAAACCTATTTTAATAAAAACATCAGGAGAATTATTTTTCTCATATTTTAGGTTTACAGAAAATTTTGTCCTCTTCCTCCTTGTTTCACCATAGCCGTCGGCCACCATCAAGAAAAAGGGCAAACGCGGACGATTTTTGTGTTTGTTTAATTATTCGTGAACACCTCATCATTCTACACGCATTTGTATATTCAAAAATCTTTTCTTTTCATTTTTATTTTCTTATAATTTAATGTTTAAAATTAATTAATCACATAAACATGTAAAGGTATAACCTAGGATTAATTAATTTTGTCAAAGGTGCGTTTGGTTTGTGTTTTGGTTCGGACGAGACAACCGAGACCCCAAGGGGGTGCTCGGCTTATTTTTAAACACCACCACCGAGACCCTAAAGGTCTTGGCATGGTTGGTTCGTGGCTCGGACGCAGCAAGAACCCCCGACCGAAGGACGGGGTGTGTTTGTTTGTTCAGTTGGGTGTAACCGAGGCACCACCGAGATCCCCATGGGGCTCAGTTGGTTTTGTTTGATCGGACCCGAGACCAAAGGGACCTCGACTTCGAGTCGGGGTATGTTTACATGTTTAGTTGATTTGAGTAGTGTCAACCGAGACCCCTCCAAGGTTTCGGTGGGATTCGTTTATAGCTTATTAGGTTCGGTTTAATTAAAAACACGGGCTCGGGATTCGAGTTTTTATAAAGACTATTTTATAAGTCATGTTGTATTAAACTTTAGGTTAATTAATTTATTAAATTAATTCATGTATAACCTAAGGTATTTATACTTAGTCATTTTAATTAAAACATGTATTTTAATTAAAATCATGTAACATATAGTTTAATTAAATTAACCAGTTATTTAATTATTAAGCTATAACCATGACTTGTATTGTACTAATTTAACTTCACGTATTATTTATAATTCAGCTTAATTCTAATTATGGAAACTTACTATTTTTGGGAACTTTCTATTGTTGGAAACTTTCTATTTTTAGAAACTTACTATTTATGGAAACATGGTATTTTTAGAAAGTTACTTAGTATTACAATACAAGTATTATAATACACTAATACATGAATAATACACAACAGAACATCATAATAACTATAGTTAACACAATAAAGAGTAAAACATGACAGACTACGTATAACAAGCAAATAACACACGGAACCAGTAAAACACATGTAATTCAGACAACTCATACACGTCCATAGTTCTTATGTAGTGTTATCCGTCAAGGCGGATTAGTCTTCATCGTCTCCGTTAGCTTCTACTAGACATAAGTTACGGATTTCCCGTCCTTCAGTAAGGACAATCTCTTCCTTCATTAGGATTTCTCGTATGCAGCCAAGTGTTTTCCCCAGTAGTTACAGATTACATGCTTATGTTTATTAGTTACCTTATCCATATACATGCATGACCAGTTTCACCTAGTTATGGAGGTACCATAACCATAACACTAGAGGCACTAGTGTTATGACTTCACCACGACGGAGTGATAGCTCGTGGCGTCTCTTTTCAGTTATTTGGCCATTATATTATTTTATTATCATGTGGGGCGTATGGTAGCATCCTAGTTACATGTTTCAGTCAGGATTTCATGGTGAATGTGGTGTGTGCCTTGCATCCTTCACAAGGAGTTGATCCCTCCTACCCACTTACCAGTTAATTAGAGGCAACCCCTCTAATTGCATGATGAGGTCTCCCCTCCAAGTATTCATGCACGTTGTTGACCTCATGACCTATATTGGCTATTATGGTACATTAACTAGTACAGATTTTCATAAGTAACATAAGCTATGTTTTCAGAACTAAAACCAGTTAACATGACAGACAACTAGGTTTTTCAGGACTTATTCATTTCCATTGCCATTCATCCTTTATATTATTTAGATGCTTCTATACTCTATGTTTTTTATGCTTTATTGTATATCCGTGCACTGAGAGTTATGCCCAGCCGTCTACTTTTCCATCTTCCCAAACGGCAGGTTTCCAAGGACGCAAGTAGAAACTCCAGAGTATGTGCATTCGGATTGGAAGCTATCCGGCCTCTTTTATCTTATGCATTTATTCCTACTTTATCATACTTTACATCTTTTGGACATTGTTTAGTCTTTTCCATTTTCAGTACTTATATTGCTTGTTTGTGAGTTACTAGAACTTCCGATGTTTGATTCCGGTATTTCTATTTATGGTCATGAATGTTTAGATATTTACCTTCAATGCTTTGATGATACGCCATAATTTACTGTAGCACTCTATCATATTAAATGGGGTGTTACAATATTACTTATAAACGATAAATTAGAACTTGTAAATATGTTTTGAGATTCATAAATATGTGTTGTGTAGTTACATTAATTAAAATAGGATTTACAAAGGATTTTTAGGGTTTCTAAGACTCTTTAATGAGTTAGGGCATCATAGTTATATTTGAGTTGTTCTTATTCATAATGTACTCATAAGATTACTTTTAGAACTCAGACTTGATATATACATAGTGTTTACAACATATATATATATATATATATATATATATATATATATATATATATATATATATATATATATATATATATATATATATATATATATATATAGGGGCGAGTTATATGTAGAATCCACTTTTGGTGCAGAACTCTGCAGAACTATTTTGTACCAATAAGAAATTAGTATTATTAAATATTTTTACACAACTCAAAAGGGTAAAATGGTAAAACACATATTCAATTTGTTTTTGAAAATTTTTAATTAAAAAACGTTTTTTAAATTACTTAATTTTTAAAATTTCAAAAATTTTTATTTTTTCGGTTTTTTTTAGCATCGATGTTCTCTGAAAAATAAAATGCATATATGTTCTTTTTATGTGGTAAATCTACATATGTTTCTTGCACGTAATTGTTTGGACACCAAAATTGTTTTATTTAAAATGTTATTTACATATATTTTTTTAGTGTACATCTTTTGATATTCGTAATAAAAAACATAAACACATATATGTAACTTTTAAATTTATAACAAAATTAAAACATAAATAGTATAAAAAATATTACAAAACAAAATACAATTCAAATACAAATGTTTCTCCTTAATGATAGATGCACATTTCATTCAAAAACATAGGTTCACTTTTTAAAAAATATACATGCACTCTTTCAGAAACATACATGCACTCTTCTAAAAGATAAGTGCACGCCCTTCGAGAACATAAGTGCACATGTCGATCATCTTCGTCAAACACGTCTTTCTTATGATTGAGCCATTCTCACTGAAAGGAACAAAAAATAAATTTGTTATATCCACTAATGCAATGCTAAATTAATTTTGAAACTAGTTGATAAAATAAAAATGGAAAACAACATCAATGTGCGCGTTCTTACGAGTGAAAACATCAATGCACTTTTACAAAAACATATATCCACATCTAAAAACATCTATGCGCGCCCTTAAAAAAACATTTTTGCACGCCTTTAAACAACATTTATGCACGCCTTTTTACAAACATCTATGCACGTCTTAAAAAAACATCTATGTACGCTTTTAAAAAAACATTTATGCACCCTTTTTTGGAAAACAGCCCTTTCGAAGACATATATGCAAGCCGTCTTAAAATTTAAAACTATGTTAAAAGACCATTTAATAGCAGGGTGCATCGAACTTAACCCCAAAACTTTTTAACAATATGTGTCTATTTTCATATTTTGTCCAACAAAAAATGAAAGAATATAAATGACAAATACTGTGTAGAACAATATGTAACAATGCACTATAAAATAATCATATCCATGAATAACTTGATAAGTGCTCTGTATGCTCTTAATAATTACATAGCATAATCCACTCACCTTAAACTAAAACAACATGTCACTTTTATTTAAAGTTATGTCAGGGAATTTAAAGTTACCGATTGTCACATTTCTGGTGGTTGCCATAAAATAGCGATTGTCACAAATGAATCACCCAAAACCCCGTTTTCGTCATCATCCTCCAACCCACCATCGACATAAAACCCTAAAGATCTTTGTTCTCCTGTCGCCGCCATCCTCATCCTCCAACCGTCGTCTCCACGATCCTCCTCGTCTAACTATTGTCTCCACCATCCTCGTCCTTTAACCGTTGTATCCGCATCCTCCTCCTGTATTAGAAAATCTTCGCCACAAGCCATCATCCATACGTCATCCTCAGCTAAAATTTTTGGATCTAGATTGAACTTGAGAGGTAGATCTATATAAGGGGTTGATAATGTTTCGTTGTTTTAATATCAAGCCCACATAATGAGGATTATTTTGGAGGCTAGGGTTGCAGATCTATATTGAATGTGAGAGGGCAGGGAGAGAAGAAAGTAACTGATCATAGATCAGTTTTCCAAATAAATGGACGAAAAGACAATTTTTTAAAAATTAATAGAAGTTTTCTACCTATATTACCCTTTGTAGATTTTTATTAAATTAACAAAGAATTTTTATGTTTTGTTAAATTGCAATTTTTTCACTTTTAATCTTATCCTTTAATTTTACTCATCCAGTGGTTTAGATTCATTTTAATAGTTCTGCAGAGTTCTACACTATAAATTAGTTCTGCATATAACTCTTACCTATATATATATATATATATATATATATATATATATATATATATATATATATATATATATATATATATATATATATATATATATATATATATATATATATATATATATATATATATATATATATATATATATATATATATATATATATATATATATATATATATATCATACAACACTTATGTAGAAATGCACGTCAAATTGGTTCTTAATTTGTGTAACTTGTTTGCAAAAGAGCACATGGAGGCATTAAAATGACTACAAATATTTGGGGAAGAAAGGTTAGAAATCCTATCTGGGAAAACAAATATAGAGCTGGGAAAACAAATATAGAGAAGATCTCGTGAAACAACTTGTATTGCTAAAGGAACAAGGAGACCAAAAGTAATAACATGTACTGTTGGAAATGCTAGATTCTTAAATGGTTGCCAAGTGATAAGAGGTAATATAGGGGTATGAATATAGTTACGTAAATGAAGTGAATCAAAAACGTAATATATAAAGCCATGAGTTTGTTGTAAGACGAGGAGATGAGTTAACTATAGAATACATATTTGGATTAGTGATTAGAAGCAAGAGAGAAGAGTAAAAGAAAATGACTTCTCTATACTACAAAGACGAAAAATAAACTCAATTTACGCGAATCACGCAAAGCGAGGAAAATAGTATTAAAATAATAAAAAAGAATCAAAATTTTCAAAAATTCTAAATTAAGTTAATAACAACTTAAATAAATCATAAATGAAAAGAAAACCAAAACTTGAAAGTCCAATAGCCCAAAAAGCCTAGTTGTACAAAAGTGGCCCAAAGCTTAATGGGCTTTTTAGCCCAATAATAAAAAGTGAGAAAACTAATAATGTAAGAACACTACTTGACTCAAAATTTGATTTTAAACAACTTTAATACTACAAATTTTTGATGAAAAAGCTTGTATAAGCTCCAAATAAGCCAAAAGCTACCTTATTATGCCTTATAAGCCCAATAAGCTTATGATGGATTTTATAGAACCAAAAAATACTTTTTAAGCTATATAAACTGTTTCCAAAAATAAAATTCCAAAATTCTATATTAGAGCTTATTCAAATAAGCAATAAGCTTACTTGAAAAAACTAAAAGCTTATAAAGACAACTACAAAAGCTAAGATATTACCGAGATCTCTTTAATAGACTAAGAAAACAACAGCAAAAAGAAATTTTAAAAAAGATCTAGTTAATAAGCAGAAATAAGCATACTTATGTCTTAAAATAAGATAAAATAGTCGGGGCATGAAAATACCCTACTATTTTGCCTCAAATTGGACACAATGGGAAAGAAATAAGATTATAAAGACAATGCAAGAAAGAAAAATGAAATAAGCAACATAAATAAGTTGGGACAACTAAATAAGCAATTTGTTCAAAACGGGAAAACTTAAAACTATAGCAAAACTTTCACTAAATGCAACAAAACTTCGAGGACTAGTAAAGAACGTAGGGAAAACGAGTTTGAAAGTAAAATCGCAAGTTGTGCATCATAGGAAAATAAGCAGAAACGTAATAAGCTCAATGCACAACCCCAAGTCTTATGAAGACGTTAAAAAGAAAACAATCCTAAGGTCTTATGAAAAAGACCCAAGGGCGTGACGCTGAGAGTGTTGGTGTGTGAGTGTGAAGGCATGGGTTCGAGTCCCAACTTTGCACTTTTTTCTCTTTTTGTATATTACTTTTTGGAAAGACAATACAGTGGTGAATACTAGTGTATAAACAACAAAAGAACTTAAACACTATCCACCAACAAAATCAAAGAAAAAAAATAAAGAAAACTAACAAGAACAAAAAGGAATATCGATGAACAGTGACAACTCAACTAGGTGCAAATAAGGCAATTTCTACTTATTTATAAGCAATCCAAATAAGCTCCAAACACTAATTTGACCTTAAACAGATGAAGTCCTATGTGTAAGCTATGTGTTTACTGATTATCTAAGCCTAGATCCTACTCATTGAGATTTAATTGTTGTTGGTGCATTATGCATAATTTGTTAACCAAAAGCAAGACAAAGAGTGAACTCTTTGATGCACTTGTATTCAAGACCTATAGCAAACCTTTACAAACTAAAACTAACATGAACTAGGTAAAATCAATCAATTAACAAGAACAAATAACACATAGGACAATTCTATGATCCTAACACCTTAAAGTGACATAAAACTAAAGCACGCCTATTTTTTATTTTTTATGAACTAGATAAAAGCAAAGACTGATTAACACTACACCAAGCCTCAAACAAAGGATGCAAATCGAACTTATCTTAAATCCTAGCTAATGACAGAATTAGAGATTACCCCACACACTAGTTAAGGGACATATATGGAAATAAAACAAATTAAATAAGAAGTTTGAAAGACAAGCAAATAAAGTAAAGAACAAAGTAGTAAATAAGCAAGAATTAGGAAGGAAACAACAATCAATAAGCACAATAAGCCAATCAAATAAGCTAAGACAGTTAGAATATTTTTAAGTAAAAAAAGAAAGGAGAGTGACTTACAATGGGTCCAATAGCTCAACAGTACCTAACCAATCTTTTTATAAACCACTTATAACCCCTTTCTATTAGCTTAATACCCAAACCTTATAACAGCTTATACACGTCTTCTTATACCCTTATTACCACAGCAACTAAAAAACCTAGGGAATTTTCTTGAACCAAACTGAAAAACCTCTTGAATACTTGAAACAGCAATAAATAAGGATCCTTACAAGCTATATTTATATGTGTCCAATAAGCTAAAAATAAGTTGTAGCTACAGTAAAACAAAGAAAGTTTTGATTTTTTTGAATACCAGATTAGTGAAAAACTTGGAAATGGAAATGAACAATTTGCATAAATGTAAATGACAAGGAATTAAAGATGTGCTGAAATTTAAATTTGCATAAAATAAATGGGCGGAACTCAAAGATAGAATCGGTATTCAAGGTTTACAAAGAGTAAATTTGTAAAAAGTAAACTAGACTATAAACTACTCTATATATACAAGAGGAACTATGAAACCTTAATAAGCTGATGTCGACATAATCTTTAAACAATTTCCCTAAATTGATCTTGAATTTGAATTTCAGAATCTTCCACCAGCTAAGAGTGTCACCATTATTCTTTGAGATGGTTTGTGAATCTACTGGATGATCTTGGGGACCATGGAGATCATTAGTGTCATCCAATTAGTCAAGCCATTTGGCTTCTTGTTCATTCACGTGATCTTGTAGGTGTCAATACGTCTTCATGTGATGAAGTGGATGGTATTTTTCACATGGGTTAAGTTGTTCTTAGGGTGAATAATATTTCCCCTAAGTTAATTTCCATTTTCCCTTTGATATGGTGATTATTGATCTGGGTTAGGAGGGATTAAGAACAAAGTGGAACAATTAGGTTTACTCTGAGTGCATTACCTCCGGTGGTACCACTTCGAGCGCCTACCCGACCACAGGAACTTATAACCAAAATGGTCAAGTTACCCGCCAAAATTAATTAACTCCACCAGGTTTTCCGTCAGTTCAAAACAATCAAAATAACAAATATCGAAACAACAATCAAGGTGGTTATAACCGGGGAAACCAAAGGAATTATAATCAGGGAAATTACAATCAAGGAAACAATGGGAATCAAGGGAATAATTACAGTGGTCGTTTGAAAAATCAAAATCAAAACCGGAATTTTCAAAATCCGAGTGAAGGTGTTCAAAATCAATACACAAACGGAATTCCAAGTGAATTTTTGAATTACTCAAAGGAAAATGATATTATTCTTGATAACATCCAAAGGGATATGGAAAACATGAGAAACTATTTTGCTAATACGATTAAGGGTCAAAACAACAAGATTGAACAAAGTCAAGCAAAACTTGAGAAAAGTATAGCTACGATTGAAGAGAATCAAACCAAGTTCGAAAGCACAATCACTTCCATGTTTAAGGCTTTAATGAACCGACCTTGCACTTCGGGTGGCTTTCCAAGTGATACCATTGCTAACCCGAAAGGAGAAATGAAATCTATTACCACCCGAAGTGGTAAGACTTTCAAATAACATTCTTCTCAACCAATTACCTCTACGGAGAGGTAAGTAGAAAACAAACCGAGTTGGTGGTTGAAAAGGAGCATACTCCAAACAACGAAGTACCGCTCAAACCCCACCAACGGTCAACCCTTTACCAATTATGGAACCCGAGATTCTGAGACTGTTACCCTTACCAACACAACTTATACCTTACCCATCAAGAAGTGACAAAGAAAAAATGCATGAACGTAATAAACAACAAGTCGCTCGATTCATTGAGATTTTTCGTCAAACTCATTTTAATATAAGTTTCGCCGACGCATTGCTTTATATGCCGAAATTCACTTCGACGTTTAAGAGTAGGATGAACGATAAGAAAAAGTTGTTAAGACTCTCAAATTGTTCCTCGGTTTTTCTTAATCGAATTTCGGAAAAATTAAGAGATCCCGACAAGTTTTTAATTCCGTGTGATATTCAAAAAATGGAAGGATGCCTCACCTTGGCCGATCTTGGCGCGAGCATTAATTTTATGCCTTTTTCTATGTGGAAAGAGATATCACTTCTCAATCTTACTCCTTCTAAAATATCCATCAAGATAGCCGATCGTTCCATGATGATCGCGCGTGGAATAGCTGAATACGTTTTCGTGAAGGTTGGAAAGTTCTATTATCCGGTTGATTTTATTGTTGTTGATTTTCCAATGGATCCTCATGTTCCATTAATTTTGGGTCGTCTATTTTTGGATACGTCTAAAGCTTTAATCGACGTTCATGGTAGGAAAATTACTTTAAGGTTTATCGAAGAGGAAATTGATATAAACGCCACTCAAAACTCGAAACTTTCTCATGTTTATTCCATAGCAACCATGAATCACGTCGACTTAAATGACGTTCTTTGTGATGAATTTTCTCCAGAAGTTTTAGGTTTCCGGATAGTTCTATTAGTGGCAATCCTACTATTTCGGATCCGATAATTGTTAATTTGTCTCCTCCTCTCGCTCCTTTCGAAAGAGGCGATTTCATCTTGGAAGAAGTCGATGTACCTCGAACTAATTCTGATGAGATTGACAACGAAGAAGATTTAAAAATTATCGAAGAATTCCTCAATCATATTCCACCTTATTATCCATTGATGGAAATTAAGAGTGTCGATGAGAAGGTTAAATCATCAATTGAAGAACCCCCAATTCTTGAATTGAAAGATCATCCTCGTCATCTCGAATATGCTTTCTTGGAAGGAGAAGACAAATTGCTGGTTATTATTTCAAAAAATCATTCAAATGATGAGAAAACCGCACTTCTCAAAGTTCTTAAAGCTCATATAGGGGAAATTGCGTGGAAAATTTCGGACATTAAGGACATCGACCCAAGGTTTTGTACTCACAAGAACTTAATGGGGGAGGACTACAAACCCGCAATTCAATGTCAAAGGAGGGTTAATCCAAAAATTCACGACGTCATCAAAAAAGAGGTTCTCAAACTTCTTGATGCGGTAATGATTTATCCCATCTCTGATACCCATGGGTGAGCCCAATCCATTGTGTCCCCAAAAAGGGAGGAATGACCGTTGTCACCAACGAAGACAACGACTTAGTTCCAAGTCGACTCGTAACTGGATTTGAGAGTGTGTATTGACTACCGAAAGCTCAATGATGCCACTCGTAAAGACCATTTTCCTTTGCCCTTCATGGACCAAATGTTGGAGCGTTTGGCGGGAAACGAATTCTATTGCTTTTTAGATGGTTTTATCGGTCACTTTCAAATCCTCATTGACCCTCATGATCAAGAAAAGACTACGTTTACATGTCCAAATAAAACATTTTCCTATCGTAGCATGCCATTCGGACTTTGCAATGCACCAGGTACTTTTCAAAGATGTATGATGGCTATTTTTCAAGATATGATCGAGAAAACAATGGAGGTATCCATGGACGAATTTTCGGTTTTTGGTGAATCGTTCACCTCGTGTCTTATTAATTTGGAAAAGATGTTAAAACGGTGTGAAGAAACTAACCTCGTACTTAATTGGGAAAAATGTCATTTCATGTGTCGTAAAGGAATCATGTTAGTTCATAAAGTTTCTAATCGGGGATTGAGGTCGACAAAGCTAAAATTGACGTCATTGCTAAGCTTCCTCATCCCACAACCGTCAAAGGAGTTCGGAGTGTCTTAGGCCACGCAGGCTTTTATCGTCGATTCATCAAAGATTTTTCAAATATCTCTCGACGCATTACGCATCTAGGAAGGATGCCCCTTTCATATTTTCGGAAGATTGTGTTCGAACCTTTGAAATTCTTAAGAAAAAACTCATTGAAGATCCTATTCTTGTTGCACCAAATTGGGAAATATTATTCGAGATCATGTGTGATGCAAGTGATTTCGCGGTGGAAGCCGTTTTGGGGCAACGTCAAAATCGCCAATTCTTGCCTATACACTACGCTAGTAAGACAATGACCGAGGCTCAACTCAAGTACACCACAACGAAAAAGAATTACTTGTTGTGGTGTACGCGTTTGAGAAATTCCGACCTTATCTTGTCTTGACTAAAAGCGTGGTGTATACGGATTACTCGACCATAAAATATCTTTTTTGGTAAGCTAGATGCCAAGCCGAGATTGCTCTGGTGGATTCTACTCCTCCAAGAATTTGATGTCAAAATCCTTGACAAAAAAGGAGCCGAGAATCTCGCGGCCAATCAACTCTCTTGTTTAGAGAATCCTCACCAAAGTGAGCTCGAGAACAAGGATATAACCGAAACATTTCCTCTCGAGACGCTTGGTACGATTACCTCTAAGGAAGATTCCACCACCCCATGGTTTGCGGACATTGCAAATTACCATGCGGGCAATTTCATAATCAAGGGAATGACTACTCAACAACTAAGATGTTTTTTGAGACGCCAAGTTCTATTTTTGGGATGACCCTTATCTCTTTCAAGTTTGTGCGGATCAAATAATTCGATGTTGTGTGATTGGCACCGAACCTACTAATATCCTTAGAGCTTTTCACGAAGGCCCTACTAGAGGACATCATGGTGCTAATCTCACGGATAAGAAGGTTTTTTATGCCGGTTTCTTTTGGCCTACCATCTATCGAGATGCACATGCACTTATCAATGCCAACGTCATGGAAAAACTTCTCAACGTGACGAAATGCCACAAAACATGATTCAAGTATGTGAGATCTTTGACGTTTGGAGAATTAATTTTATGAGAATCTTCCCATCATCTCGTGGTAACAAATACATCCTCATTGTCTTTGACTACTTATCTAAGTAGGTGGAAGCGAAAGCTTTACCCACCAATGATGCTCGTGTGGTAGTCAAATTCTTGAAGCAATTATTCTCTCGATTAATAACTCCTCGTGCAATCATAAGCGATCGTGAAACCCATTTTTGTAATGACCAATTTGAAAAGGTTTTAAAGAAATATGGAGTTACACATCGTCTTTTGACGGCTTATCACCCAAAATTAAGTGGGCAAGTGGAAGTTTCATACCGTGCTTTGAAGAGGATTTTGGAGAGAACCGTGCATCTTGGTCCGATAAACTCGACAATGCTTTATGGGCCTTTCGCACCGCTTATAAGACACTCACGGGTTGCACTCCTTATAAGTTGGTGTATGGAAAGAATTGTCACTTGCCAATTGAATTAGAACACAAGGCATATTGGGCCCTAAAGCATTATAACTTTGACATACAAACCGAGGGGGATAAACGGAAAATACAATTGAATGAATTAAACGAGTTACGTGATCTTGCTTATGAAAATTCTTTCATTTATATGGAGAAAACTAAAAAGTTTCACGATTCTAAAATAAAAAACCGAGTTTTTAACATTGGTGATAGAGTTCTTCTTTTTAACTCACGTTTAAAGATATTTTCCAGAAAGTTGAAATCCCGTTAGTTAGGACCACTCACTATTACCCAAGTGTTTCTGTATGGGACCGTTGAGATAGCTCAAGAAGACGTTCCTAATTTCAAAGTGAACGGTCATCGACTCAAGCACTATTTTGGTGGGGAAATTCCTTTAATGGTTGCCCCCAACCAAGACACCTTCCCTAATGATAGTTAAATTAAGGGGATCGAGTCGAGCTCATGACTCGGTTATCAAAAACGAGGTACCTCGTGGGGTAGCTCCCATGCTTATTCATGTACATATTATTGCTTTCTAATCGTAGTAATGTGAGGGGACTTGTGCTCTTTCAACCTTTGTTTCATAGTTGTTTGTGATTGTGATTATCTAGGATCTTCTTCATCATCGAAACCTCTCGTGTTCATTTTATGTGAGCTTCGATCGTTTTCTTTGAAGAATCCGATATCCGATGATATTCATTTACATTCTAACTTTTATCTTTTAGCATAATTCATAAACGGCTTAAGATTATTCGTTATACCATTTCCATGCTAGGATTAAGCATTCGATTTTTTGTCTCCAGTGTGGGGGTGTTTCACCCTTAGACTCGAAACATTGAGGACAATGTTTAGTTTTGGTATGGGGGTAAATAGGTACTTTAGTTTGCTTATACCTTCACGCTATCCAATCTTCATCTTTTCGTTTGCAAAATAAGCCAAAATGGCCAAATTTTAAAAAATTTCTCGTTTTTCGTAACTGTTTAAGACACGAATGTAGGTTTTTCATTGGTGAGAATAAGATTAATTTTTTACTCGGCCGTGCGTGTTTAGCACTTAGCTTCGTTCCTTAACTATTTTTAGGCTAAGTCTCATTAAATTAAGGACGAGAAATGATAACATTAATCATAAGTTCTCATGCTAAACGTAGAGTACTCGTATTCTTTCAAAATTCACGTGTTTTAACTGTTTGTTTTTTCTCCCAACGCTTGTATATAAATAAATGGTTAATAAGTATTGACTTAGTTATTTAATCTCTATTATTGGTTTTTAACTAATTCTAGTAGTTTTCATGTAATTAAATTATAAAAACATATAGGATTTGCCAGCATCACGGATTTGAAGTATTGGCAAACCGAATAATCGAAAGCTTCCCCAATAATAATTTTTAAGTTCATCTCACCAAAGTAAGCAAAAATTTGAAGCTCACAAGGCCAAAAAATCTATGCAAAATGGAAGTGAATGTCTTAAAACCTCGAAGCTTTAAAGATCCAAAATTCGTTTTGACGTGAGGATATACGTCTTTGGCCATAATAAACACCCCATGGCGAGGTTAAATAAAAGGCAAGGCAAGACCGAAGTCATAAAAAAAGCTTCATGGCGGAGTTGAATAAAAGATGGAGGTAAACCGAGGATGATAAAGCCCATTCGTTAGGGGGCATATAAAACTCTTGGTAATAAGTCAAATGTTCAAATCCGTTGTAAAACCGTGTCTATCGAATCTTACTTGTTAACTTAATTTTTTGACATCGTTATCTATTAGGAAAGGTTACTAATTTAATGATTTTGGTTACACCGTTACGACTCTATTTTGGATCTAAATCTCTATTATCGCATAAGTAAAAAATGTATACTCGTGATCGTTAAGAAAAAAATAAAATATAAGAGATATACCTTAAGGGAGTCTAAGTACGTGATTAAAGCATATGGGTAGTATTAGCATTACTAACTTATAATAACAATGATCTCGTTTCACACTTAGCATGGAATTAAGTGAAAATCGAGGACGATGATTTTATCTCTATAAAGCATTCAAGTATCCTTATTCTATGATCCTAAAAGTGCCATTTTGCGATGAAAACAATACATTATGTCTAAAACGCATTTAGTAGTTTAGTTAAGTTTACGTTTTAAAAAATGTCGAATAAAAATGAATTTTGGAAATGCTACGATACTTACTTATAGCATTGCGTGAGGGCACAGTAATGGTTTAGTATGAGGGAGTAATAAGACCCTAATTATACATGGTTTGATTCCCTTGAACGAGCTTAAAATACGGAAAAATATCATAAAAACCATGCAAAAACCCTTTGTTTGTTCAATTATGTGATTCTAGGCACGGATATCGTGAAATGGCCAAAAGATCACAAGAAACAAGCAAAAACGAACACGGGAAACGAAGCCGAACAAAGAACCAGACCCGAATATTGATTTTCCAAGAAACACCTTGAAGAATTGAAGATGTACAAGAATGGTCCCTCAACTTTAAAGAAATGACACTTTATACCCTTGTAAATATCATAATTATAAGTTTGGTCCCTAAAGTTTCATGGTTGTACAAATTTGGTCCTTAAAGAATGCAAGCATTACATTTCAAGTCCCTCATCAAAGTTTATCAAGCTACAAGGACTATTATTGCTAAATATCCAAAGTCAAAACAAAGGAAATCTGCCATGTGATTGAAGAAGTTGATTTGTCAATGTTTACAAACATGAGGGGTAAAAACTACCAAAACCTAAACCCGTATCCACCCATTAACCCGACCAACCCATTTAGCCCAAACCCATAACCATACCCGGCCCCTTAGTTTGAATTAATATTAATTTAGATCAAGGCACCTAACACTTCCCTTAAACCCATTTCAGATCAAACACATCAAAATTAAGATAAACCCTAAATCTTTAATCTTCTCAGATCAAAGGGATTTTTGACTAAGCTTTCTAGATTACTAATTAACCAAAAGTTAATCAAACCCACATGCTCAAGTTTACCAAACAAGCACTATGGGCCCCCACTCAACCCTCCCCTACACCATTGTGGGTGCATTTTTAACAAAATTACAAAACTAGGCAGAGGAATGTATGACTCTTGCTTATTTCGTGTTCTCCACACCCAAATGAAGGGCTAAGATCAAGTTTTGATAGCTCATCCTTCACATGATGTCTACAACTTCACATGAGCTACTTTTGACTTCAAATTTTCAAACAAGATTCGCATGCATCTTCCAAGGGTAGTATTGGGACTTCACAAAACTAGGGTTTACACATTGATAGCTTTATAGTATCTTATATGTAGCCTATATAAGGCATAGCTTAGTCTTAGTTCAGTTTTTGTTAAATATTTCTAAATAATAAAAAGTTTGTTTTAAGTAAAATTTTGAGTTCCTTCTTTATGTTTTATGCAAGTTAATCTGTCTCCTTTATTGTTTACGCAAGTTATTTCGTTTGTTCTTCCAAGAATTTATCAAAAGTCTTTTGAAAATTTTGAGACCCAAGGTCTTATATTTTGATCATAAGTGTCTGATACTTGAACAAAGATCAAGCACTAGTGAAAAGTATAAGGCTTTGTTTCATATTTGTTGGCTACTTGTTACTTTGCAATCCTTGTTCTTATTCCAAGTTGAGAAAATTTTTAGTTTTATTTGTTTTATGTCTAACTCCTTACTGTCCATTAAAGCTCAGTTATAAGCTAGCCTACAACTAGCTTATAGCTTGTTTTTGGTGGACTTGAAGTGTGCTTTGTTTGTGCTTATGATTCATAATAGCCATCAAAGAAGAACAAAAAAGCCTTTGTGGCTTTCTTATGGACTATTGTAGTCCATAAGTTTCAATCCATCATTCCAAGTACTCCTAATGGCTTTAAACAAGCTCCTTAGGAGAGCATAGCCGAGCTAGGCCTGGATTGTAGGTCTAGCTAGGTATAATCATCTTTCTCACTTGATAATTGTTGACTGTAATTGTTATAAGGTTGTTTGGATTTGCATGATAGAAAGAGTTAAGCAAGATAAAACATGATCTTATTTGCCTACAGACCTAGGTTTAAGTGATTCATGTTTACATCTGTGATTAACTTGGTGTTGTTAGTTTAAAAAAATAAAAATTGCATGTTGTATTGTTTCTGCAAAAATCTGCCATGTTTTGTAGTGTTGACTGATTTCCATGTTTGTTTTGTTGTCTGAGATAATTTTGTGTGTTGTATGATGTTTCCTGGTTATCTTGTATGCTAGGAGAGGGATTCAAGTCTTTGTGTTAAACGGAGATCACACTTGTGCAAATTTCTGTCAAAATATGGTCAAACAAACCAGATTCAATAACTTGTTCAATCTTGACTTTTAATCTGTGAAACTTGGTCATTAGTTAGTTCTTGGGTATATCTGGGTCTGTAAATTATTGGTTATGAGTTTGAAAAGCTTTTCAAGAAGTTATGTCCATCTAAAAATCAAGTGTTGGGCCAATTTAGAGCCTAAGTTGTCCCTGTACTGATTTGAATGAAATATACCCTAAGTATTATATAGGTCGGTAAACTCAAGGAAGTTTTCCGAGTCATCCTCAAGATGTTCTAAGAAGTCCACAAAGACTCCTTCACTACTGCAGTGGATCTGAGCCAGTGAAGATAAGAACCAGGATCAGGATGATGGAGTTATTGAGTAATGACAATGACTCACTAACTCCCAAAGACCATCTCTGACATGAAGACCTGAAGTATTTATACTAAAGACATAGTGGGAACTTCCTTGGGTGAAAAAGGAAAAATATAAAATTCATTGTGGTTACTTGACTTTATTGAAGCTTCCAAAGGAAGCTTCACTTTCCCACTATATATAGTGTTCTCTCATTGCTTAGAGATGGTTAGAGATTTCCATTCCAACAAAATACACATAGTGTTAGTGTTAGGATTTCTCCCTCCCAAATGGGAGTTTAGTTTGTCATCATCGCCCGGTTGTTATTCCACAAACAACCGGGCAACACTTGTATATTTGTTGATTCATTATTAATAAGATATACAAACGATGAAAAGTACAAGCTTTGTTATTAGTTAGTCAATTGGTTAATTGTGCAAATTGTTATTCGTAGATCTTCATAGATTTGATATGTGCACAAGATTAGTGGACCAACAAGTGGTATCAGAGCGGGTTGGATTTTCTCTATCCAGATTTGTTCGAAATATGGCTGCTAATAACATTTTTAGCATGGTCAAATTCATCAGTATGTTCAAAAACTGCTACTGTATATGCAGTTTTTGAGGGGGAGATAACACTGATATTTTACTACTGTTAATTTAATACCCATACAAAAACCTTATAAAAAAGCCTTATCCACCCACCACCAACAAACACCCGTGCTACACCTATCCATCCCACTCACCATCACTTTCTATTCTTCTTTTTCTCTCACCTCGTATTGATTTCCCTAAATCCCTCTGTCACACAAAACATCCCCAAAATCAAAATCCAGCATCACCATTGTTTTCTTAACACTCTCCAAAATATCATCATCTCCAACCACACCAAAATCAGATTCGTAAATCCTATCATAATATCCGTTCACCAAATCAAACAGATCCGTGTATTCACCATTAAAAACCCCACACAAACATAAACCCAGATCAAAATCGATCCAAAGTTCTTAGGAAACATTCAAATCAATAAATTTCACAAAAATCAAATCGAAAAGAATGACAAATTCTTTTACTTGTGGCCACGGTAATGGATTCAACTACTTCTAAAGATAGATCGATTGATTTTTTGAAATTGGTTTCGATATGAAGACTTTGAAGATGGTTATTTGTAGTGGATAAGTGAATTTGATTCATCTAATTGAATGAATAAGAGAGGATTTGGATTTAGGCTGGGAGATGATAGGATTTGTTAGCTTCGATTTTTATTTTGATGCAAAAAAGGGAAGGGGAGATTGATGTCGGAAAATAGAGTTGTGACTATGATGAGATGAATCAAAAGCAGCTGACTCGATCGCTGAGTAGACCCGTAGTCGTTGACCACGTCATGTGGTGTTTTTGGAGCTGATAAAATATCAGCTACTGAATATTGGATTGAAGAGTTGTGGTTAATAGTGTTTTTAGCTGTGGAGTGATGCAAATACTTGATGGGTATTTGATGTTTTCATGCTGTTGGAAAGTGAGACTATAACGTGATAAGGCCAGATAAATACTGAAGCTCGTCTAAGCAAACCTATGAAGCTTAAACCCAACTGTTGACGAGTCGACCACCTGGGTATGAGCTGCAAACAAGCAAACCTTTGAAGCTTTGGTCTCTATGTTG
The DNA here is from genome assembly GCA_025667525.1 of Glebionis coronaria. Classification (NCBI taxonomy): domain Eukaryota; kingdom Viridiplantae; phylum Streptophyta; class Magnoliopsida; order Asterales; family Asteraceae; genus Glebionis; species Glebionis coronaria. Next base: position 358,994 of record JANFOE010000700.1, on the reverse strand, counting down.
AGACAATTATACGGCCGCTGACCCCCAGCCATTTGTTAGTCAGTATTGTACCCTTCAGTAGAAGTTGGACCCCCACCAGCAGACTGAACCCCCAGTCAGATATCAATACTCGTTGGACCTGCACTTAGGTCGCTAAACTGCAATGATCTCTGAACCCCAGGGCAAACACCTCAAGTCAACGAACCCCCCATGAGCCCTCTATGAACCTATCAACTACAAATCGCTAAACACACAACCATTTGTGACCCTCGTCGCTGATTTGAACCCCCTGGTCACCAACGACCCTTGAACCTCTCACAACGAATCTTAGAACCTGGTTCAATGAACCCAGCAGAGATCTGAACCCCCAGGTCAGATAAACCCCCAGGTCGCTGAACCTGCCACCAGAGGATAATGAACCCTGTCTCTGGACTGACCCCCACCAGAATTATGAACCACCAGAGTTCTGAACCACCAAAGATTTAAACCACTAGAGTTCTGAACCACCAGAGATTTGAACCACCAGAGATTTGAACCACCAGAGTTTTGAACCACCAGAGATTTGAACCACCAGAGATTTGAACCACCAGAGTTCTGAACCACCAGAGATTTGAATTCACTCACCTGTTGTTCTAGACCTTCAGCAAAGACTGAACACATTCAGCAGATTCTGGACCCCTGTCCTTCTCTGGACCCGTGTCTCTGACCCTTCTACCTGTCCCTAATCTCCAACCCTGCTAGATGACCGAACTTTTTAGAGGTCAGAACCTCATACCAGATCAGAGATACCATGTCAGAAGACAGATTAAACCATAGCCATCAGGTGACAGACCTACATGAAACTCTTGTCGCTGTACGAGTACTCGAGCTTGCAAAATCAAACCCGCTGAGCTTACACATCCAAAAGTTGAATATTTACCAACTTTTGAGAGGGAAATGAATACAACTATCAAAGTTGTATCATCATGGTTTGAAGTCATCAGGTATCGATGAACAAAGTGTGTTGTGATACAAAAGGTGCTTGTACAACAACTTTTGAGGGGGAGAGAACACACTTATGAAAGTTTTTACACACTCATCGATCATCATCAGGTATACTTACACAGACTAGTATTCTTTACACATTAATCATGTATACTTGAATTCATATCCTGGTATCAAACCTCATATAACACCACAAGCAACACCACTACCCCACCACTACAAAAACAAAACAACCAAACCAATCACATACCAAAAAATCAAAATTTATAAAAGAGAAGCTGTTGTTGGTTATGTGCTCGTACAGGTTGATGTTTTTATTAAAAGAGAAAATGATGTGTTCGGGGTAGAAGTGTGGTATGTTACTGATGTTTGTTACATTAAGTGAACAAGTGTTCTGGGATTTTAATATACTTGGGTATTTAGTAGTTTCGAGTGAATTTTTCTTGTTGTGCCTGATCATCACTGCTGGAAACAAGTCTCTGAAGCTACCACTTACCCTAGGAAAGAAGCTCAAGATGTTCGTCAGAGACTACACTTATTTAATCACGAATACGAAGAGCTGGTATGAACACATGTTGTAAAAATTCACATCAGAAGGTTGTTATTTATTGTATCCATGTGTTGTATCTTAGTATGTAAAAAGAAGCCCTTATGCTCACTTACTACTAAAAGACTTAGGCTATATTTCTATTCAAATAGGGGGAGATTGTTGGGCCAATTTAGAGCCTAAATTGTCCCTGTACTGATTTGAATGAAAAATACCCTAAGTATTATATAGGTCGGTAAACTCAAGTAAGTTTGCTGAGTCATCCTCAAGATGTTCTTAGAAGTCCACAGAGACTCCTTCACTACTGCAGCGGATCTGAGCCAGAGAAGATAAGAACCAGGATCAGGATGATGGAGTTAGTGAGTAATGACAATGACTCACTAACTCCCAAAGACCATCTCTGACATGAAGACCTGAAGTATTTATACTGAATACATGGTGGGAACTTCCTTGGGTGAAATAGGAAGAATATAAAGTGCAAGGTGGTTACTTGACTTTATTGAAGCTTCCAAGGGAAGCTTCACTTTCCCACTATATATAGTGGTCTCATTGGTTAGAGATGGTTAGAGATTTCCATTCCACCAAAATACACATAGTGTTAGTGTTAGGATTTCTCCCTGCCAAATGGGAGTTTTGTTTGTCATTATCGCCCAGTTGTTATTCCGTAAACAACCGGGCAACACTTGTATATTTGTTGATTCATTATTAATAATATATACAAACGATGAAAAGTACAAGCTTTGTTATTAGTTAGTCAATTGGTTAACTGTGCACATTGTTCTTCGTAGATCTTCATAGATTCGATATGTGCACAAGATTAGTGGACCAACATCAAGTTTTGGTCAAATATATCAACAAAAAGGGTTCGGTCTGTATTGTTCTAACAGTGGTAAAATATCTACCGCTGTTAGTTTTATTTGCTTACCACTGCTAATTGTATTCAGAAAATATTGCATTTACTACTTGCCATTTCTTTTGTGCCTTTGCCTGTGGATTTTTGTGTTGAATTGAGTTTCCTTGGTTGTGTTTTTTGTGCTATAATACTATGCTTATACCAGATAAGCTCAACTGAGCTTATTTGTGTAATCTGTCCAAAAACAACCAAAGAACCAACTGTTCATTTCATGATCATAGGGTTTTGACCTTAAAGCCTGCCAAAAACTACTCAAATCACCATTTTACAGCCTCTAAAGTTCATGTTTTCATTTTCCAACTTTTTGTCAAAGGTTGACTTTTGTTGACTTTTTGGTTAAAGTGACTATTCTAGCTTATTGGTTCGTTTTAGCTTATCTAGACGTGCAACAACTTATTTTTTTACTTTTCTCTCTTTTTCTTAGCTTATTAATAGTTTCTCAAAGTTTTAGCTTAATTGGTCTTGGTTTTATAGCTTTTTCAACTTATTTGTATTTTTCAAATGAGCTTATTTGCTTATTTTTCAAATTCCAGTTAGCTTATTTAAAATTTTCCTTTTTATAAGTCTTAGTTCATTCATTTAAAAGCTTTTGCAAAAAGAGTTAACTCTTGAAATGGTCTAGAACTCGAGAACGACTATTTTGTCGTTTTATGTAGACTGCTTTTAGCTTGTTCGGGCGTATTTCTTGAGCTTATTCAGAATTTCTTTTTTGATTTGTTCTTATAATCCCAAAAAAGAAAGGTGTACTTAATTGTAGCTTATGGTAAGAAGTTATGGCTGGGCTTAAAAGCCCATTAAAGTTTAGCTTATTGGCAAATAAGCTGTGATAAGCTTATTTTCAGCCTTTGAACTTTTGTTTTTAAAATTCAATTTTGAGTCCAGTAGTAGTTTTCCATCATTTTTTACCAAAGTTTTTGTTTTGGGCCAAAAAGCCCATTAAGGTCTAATATGTTTTCACTTTTGGCCCATTTGAAGCCCATTTAGGGTTTTCTGAGTTTTTTATTTTGATTTTTGAATTATTTAGGGAATTTTAAGTTAGTTTGCAATTTTTAGAATTTTTCATAATTTTTGATTATTTTATTATTTTACCTCGATTTGCGTGTCCACGTGATTCGTCTTAGTTTTTAGCTCGTCTTAGTGTAATCTGTCTTTTCTTTTTAATCTTTTCACTTTCCAATAACGTAAACTCATTCAAACAACGATAACTGGCACATATCAATCCATTTCCTCGAGAATTTACTCACGCGTCGGTTTTTACGTTTTCCTAAACGTTTAAACTAATACTTGTACTAAATTGCTACATCAATAGTGTATAACTCACAGACACTCAGCTTTCGACAATGTCAGCTGGCCAATTCATTCATCAGTATATTTCATTGATCAGCGGGTTTCATTAGTTCAGTGTGAGATGAAAACCACGGCCATCTCTTCTGATTCGCACTCAAAGACACATGACTGCTCAACTGTTAAAACACGACTGCATATTTGTTTCCCCTATTACGCGTCATCCACTTGTGAATGATGTTTCCCTATTCACATCAGCTCTTCTTCATACCATTGAATCTACCACCAGACCTTTTAATCATCTTCACTGAATAACCGACTATTCTACAAGCTCTGAGTTATTCGACCCCTTATTCATTCATAATCTATTATACTTCATTCATAGATCCTTATAAATCTGTTGTTTGCGACTTAAAACCAATGTTTTAAAATCCGGTTTTTAAGTTGATCCGGTCGAATTATCAGATCGACCTGGATCAAGTAGTTTGATAAAAAAAGGATCTCAGTCATTTTTTAGTCAGCCCATTTAAAAAAAATAAAATTATCATATTTTTAATAAAAAACCATAAAAACTTCCGTATATTCAAATATAAATTGTTTATCAACCAATATATTAAGTAAAAATAACATTTCGTCGCAAGTACGTAAAACTTATATATTTAAAAAAACCGAAAAAACCGAAACCCGACCGGTCTCGAAAACCGGGTTGACCCAGGCACCCCAAACAGGGCAAGTCTAGCCGAGAATACAAAACCGATTCAATATAACTAGTTTTTTACTAGAACCGGGTCAACCGATTGACCCAGCCGGATTGCCCGGTCTGCAAACATTGCTTAAAACACTGAAAGTATATAAAATCAAAACTTACAGGTTAATCAACGAATTCATGAGTTTTGGAGTTACTTGATTGTTAATTCATTGAGTTCATATATGCCCCAATGTCACTACCTATCTTGCTATACTTCATTTGCTTTGAGATCATAGTCTGATCTGATATTCAAAATCGCGGCATCCATTTCTGATTCGCAGCTCATGTACGGTTAATGCACGATAAAAAATACCGCGTAATGCCTAAGGGGTAAAACATCTCCGCAATCAACTAATCATATAAATGGTTAAGTCCATATATTGGTAATGTACTTTTAATCGTTTACACATTTAGGTAATGTACTAATTTTATTATTGATATGGGTATTTAAAGTTGTAACTAGTACTAATATAGGTAAAGTCACCGGTGATTTCCGGTTACACCTATAAATTAACCGACACGTCATCTTTTCTATATCTTTTTTATTTTTTTAACTTAGTTTGATATGACATGTCAAATATTAACTTTAATTGATTGCTATCTACTTTCTTCCATGTCTTCTTCCCCAAAAGAAAATAAATTTTCTTCATCAACAAAAGTAATATCCACATGTGAAAATAAAAAACATCACCAAATCTACGCGGATCTAAAAATAAATAAACCATTTCCTTTCTTCCAATGTAGAGATCTGAATGCACCAAATCCAGATTTGAATGTTGCGAATGATACCATAATTCTAATTTAATGTGGTTGTTCAATTTAAAGTGTTGTCCACATCTTCCTTACTTAGCTTAATTTAACAAAACTCACTTGGGCTGTAACCCAAAAGTTTTAAACCCATACCCATTCTGTTAAAAAAAATTGTTTTTACAAATACAAGTGTGTTTTATAAAAGTAAAAAAATATACATTTTACAAACTTTCTAAAAAATAATTTATAAACACTAAAAAAGATTAAAAAAGCGTTTTGTAGAAGCTGTACAATTAACAAAGTTTATAAAAAAAATAATTTTAAACTGATTGTATAAAAATTTACGAAAAAATCGAAACACGTTATTTTGTATAAATAGTTGTCATTATCTTTAAGAAGTTTTTCGTCAAAAGTTTATAAAAAAATAATTTCTAAACAACCGGTGTACAATGTTTATAAAAAACATAATCTGCAAATTAAAACATATTGTATAAAAAATTTCCAACCAATTTTTTATTTATATGAATGTTTAATAAATAAAAGACATAATTGTTATATCTTTAAGCAATATATTAGTATTAGCATTTTAATTTCTCAATTCAAATTCAGACATTTAAAACTATTGAAAAAGATAAGTTTTATATGGCAACAATTAATGTGTGTTTAACACAAAAGCTGTAACCATTTTTTCAATTCAAATCATTGGGTCATACTTTAAATAACTCAAAACATTTAATCGAATCATAAAAATCACTACGCTCCTCTTCAAAAATAAAGCATGATTAAAAAATCATTGATCTTCTGTTGTAAGTTTCAAATCATTGATATTGTGTGTAATTGTTTCCGTTTTTAGGGTTTAAGGTTTATAAAATCTTCTATATAAACCAATGATGCAAACCTCCACACCGCCACCATCATTTTCTTACCCTAAAAGTTTCTTCACATTCTAACCTAATGTCTACTTTTGTTTCAAGTTATATCAATGATTTACGTCCTCTAAAGAAAACAATGTGGAAACCGAATTAACTCTAAGAAATACTGTCACACAATCCTCTGCTTTACTGTATTTTTTAATATAAAAGGTTGTTCTCATTCTTTATATTGTTTTTTTGCAGGTGCGAGCTCAGCCACATCCACGTTTCACTTAGCCTCATACAATAGCTGACGTTTTTGCTGACGTTTTTGTGAAGTGTAACCACCATCTCTGCCAGTAAAACTAGAAAGATCATAAACATGTTTTCATGATTTAATGGTTAGTTTGTATTATGTGTAAATTATAATTATTTTATTTCGATTTAGATATATGACATAAAAAATTTATTGTTTATGTTTATCAATAACTCTAAAATAAATTGGGAAGAATATTTAAGAACATGTTGGCTATTATTTTTCTGTTATTGTATTGAATGTATTAATAATCAAAGAAATTGTGATTTGATTTATTTTTTATGTTGTTGTTTTAGAACTCTTTGATGGCTTCATTTTATCTTGATTTAATTAGGTTTGTGTCATGATTTTTTTGTTAGGACACAAAGTAGCACGTGATTAGTCGCTCGAAACCAATTTATCTTCTTTAATATTCAATTTGATAACTTTTAAGTATCCTTTTAATCATCACTAATTGAGTTAGAGACAATGTTAAGTTTCCAGTTGCATTAGTGCACTATGATTGACCCATTTTAAAAGTGTTTGTTATACCAGACCAATTTTACCTAGAGAGGTATGTACATTTGTTATACCAGACCAGTTTTTAGTGTTTCAAATTAGCTTAGTGCATGTTTGTACTATAATTGTGACATCACACATGAAGTTAGAATAATAAAATATATTTAGGTAATGGGAAAGTAACATGCTCCACCATCTTCTGTATTCTTTAATGGGTACCCCTATTGGTACCTCATACCCACTCAAAAAGTACAAAAAGTACAATATTTGTTTACTTTTTGTCTCCTAGTTTTTTTCTGGACAGTTTTTTTGTTAGTTTTTGTTCCGTATTTTGACCGTTTAACAGTTTTAACATGTTAAACTTTGTTTTTTTAATTCCGTATTTTCTGATTCAAAGTTTTATAACAAAATCAAAATTATAAAAAAAAAATATAAAAAATAAAAAAAATAAAAAAAATCAGGAGATATATATGGGAGTTTTGGGAGGGTCTTTATAACCTGACCCTTCTTTAATACGCAATACTATATATGGAGCGAGACACACTATTGTCACCTACTCAAGCAAATGCAAATCTTTTTAATTTATTTGGCCCATATTTCTATAAACTTCATTGGGTAGCATCACTTTAATTAGTGGTAAAAGTCTATTAGCAAAGGATATAGTAATACTTTTTGAGCAATTGTTAATACCAAAAAATGATAGAACCATTTTACTAAGTAAATAGTGGTACCTTAGAGAATCACGTTGATGCTCAGTTCTTTACAAGATATAAGAACTTTTTGGAAGTGAAAAAATGGGCACATCGTTTAAAGTGGTGGTATAAATACGAAAAACATGTGTACTTCAATAGACAATAGTTGATCTATTATACTAATAACCGAACGATATGAGTTTATAGGTTTTAAATAATGATGGTTCATGGACCAGTTGTGTATATTGAGTTGTTTTATGTAAGTAACGTGGGTATAAGGTAAAATATGTAATTTATGCGGCATGTACGTATACCATTTTTTGCATTCTCTTTGAATGTTACAATACAATGGCACGTACCATACAAACTGTTTATAGTTTTTTTACGGGTAACTTATGTAGGGTAACACAAATGATGATAACGATGTCAATCCACTTGTTGATACATACCTTAAGTGAAATGGTGCTTTGAAGTTGCTGACACTAAGAACATGGGAGAAGTGGATTGACTCAACATTAGTGAGTGCAAGCTGAGAGACGGGTACCATAAGTTGCTGCATGGTCATATAATATGGATTATGTACAGGGTCAATCATAACCTGTTGTTGATTTGTAAACTAACTTGCCATTTATTAAATGCAAGTGACGGTTTTTGTCAAGGGTTGGCAAAGAAAAAAAGACAAATGGTCCATTTTCTTTTTATTCATATTATATCCTTCACTTTTTTTACAACGTATTTTTTCACATGGGTTACTCTTAGAATACACATTAAGTTGTTGTAATTTGAACAACTAAAAGCTAAAGACGAGATATATACGGATAAAAATACAGTAACAAGTTAACTGCACTGATTGGTTTAAAAAATTGATACAACGCTCAATGACCAGTTTACCGATGTGGCATTATTTATTTTATCTAATAAACATAAGAAAACAATTATTTTATGAGAATATCGTTTTATGACAATGATGGATGTTTAAAACTATATGTTAGTTGTTTTATGTCTTCAGAAAGTCATTGAAATGGATGGTCAACTAATTTTTGAGTTTGCTTATAACAAAATGAAGTGTCATCAGGAGAGGTTAAAATAATTAAATATTTAACTTAATCGATCATCTATTAAATAGGGTAATAAGCTCTTAGCAAGAGCTTATTCCAGTCGTTAATAATTCACATGCACCAAAATATAATTCTAATAAGTTGATTATTCCAGTCGACTATAATTGACTGAATGTAATTGTCCTTTAGTTATAGTTCAAGATATGCACACTATTATGATCGGGTATCGGTCTTATAATTCGGTTTGTTGCCTACTATACAAACAACTACTCTAACTCAAACATGTAGTTTAACTTTTTCGTCTGCAAAGACAGTCTACCTTTTGTTTTTTAATAGTGTTAAAAGTGGGTGTGACGATAGTGTTTTTAAGAAATATTGGTCAAGCTAATGATTGCACAACTTATTAATGAAACAAACTTCGGAACGAAAATTATCATACCGAGGTTGAGAATTACTCCCTCTGACAAACGTTAACCACTTAAAATCATCTGAAAATAGTTCTTTATTTCAATTTTATTTGCAATGACCATTAACAAATTCTAGGGACAATCTATTTAAAAAGTGGCTTTGTACCTCCCACGTCCAGTTTTCGCTTACAGACAACTATACATAGTTGTTTCGAGGTTGTAGTTTTTTTATACAAAGGGAACATATCTAAAAGGACTACAAATGTGTTCTACAAAGAAGTGTTACTCGATCTATGAATAAGGTTCTAATGATATGTAAAATATATTATTTCAAATACTTTTTCCAATATACTGTAAATTATAATTACATCTAAATTATTCTTCATAATGTCCTTTTAATTACTTTTATGTTAAATTGTTAGGTGTTCGCGACATGAGCATTGCTGTTGACTTTATTATTTTTATCATACATCAAATATGAAGGCCAAAACGCTTATCGAGTACTTCATGTTACGAAGCCAAACGCTTATCGAGTAATTCATGTTTTTTATATTATTGTTTCATCTATTACGAGGATCCGTTTGACTTTTTTCAGTAGTAACATAGGTTTATTATATCTTATAAAAATCACTCATTAAGCTAAACTCGACGTTAGACGGGTATTTAAGCTAGTTATATCATATTTATACAATGTCCTTTAAGCAATTTTCTTTCTTTCAATGTATAGTTATGCTTCTCATATTTATACAATGGCATGTCATCTTCACCCATTGTACAGTTATAGACCTTTTCTTCTTCATTCGACATGCATGTCCTCCATATCCCATGTCCTTCGAGTCTTGTTCTTTAACTGGGTTTGATAAACTAGATAAATTTTATTGTTGTTTAATGTTGATGAGATGATGTAGGATGTGGTATTCGAGTTACGATGTGTTTGGTTCTCATGTACCCAATATCTTAGGACCTTTCTCTCTCCCCTAACCATATAACTAGTCATGCGGGTCATGTTGAATTAAGCAGGTAGATGTTTATAACGGGTAAGGTTGGGTTTTTAAGGTATTGAATTTATACAAGAGAATAAAATTAAAAAAAAAATCCATGTGGAAATTAATTGTTTAGTTGGCAAACTTACCTATATTACAAAACATTAGCCAGTTAGAATAACCGTATTAATAATAAAATTAATATATTACCTAGATCTGTAAACGATAAATAGTATATTACTAATATATTGATTTAACCCTCGTATAAATATATAATAGGTAGTGCCCTCCTGCCGTAAGGAGGATAACACAAATCAATTTAACATATTTGCAAAACTAATCAAACTACATTACAAATACAACAAATCACAAACATAAACTCGAGCTGGAGCCAGAGCTAGGTCATCATAGCCCGAAACTCGTGGTAATCCAAGACGCCGTCACCGTTAACATCAAATCTCCCAATCATCCCCTTGCAGTCCTCCGCGGTAACCGTACTTTGCCCCAATCGCCGCAACATCCTTCTCAAACTCTTGGGTGTAATAACACTCCCTGAGTTGGATGAATACATCCGAAACGCCTCTCGTAACTCCTCCTCCTCCGCCCCCTCCTTCATCATCTTGGTGAAATCATCAAACCCTAACACACCGTCACCGTCAGCATCCGATGATCTCACCGCCATCTCCGCCTCCTCGTCAGATAACTGAACTTCGTCTCCAGCCACGGTTTTTAACCGGTTTTGTAACTCGGAAGCCGTTATTACACCGTCGCCGTTTTCGTCGAAGTAGTTGAAGAGCTGGTGGTGGATGTCGGAACTGTGGGAAGTAGGTAATGGAGAAGATGACGGAGGTGATTTGGTGGTGGGGGAGAGTAGTCGTCGGAAGAATTTGATCGAAGTTGATAATTCACCTGAATTCATATCTTAACGCGTGTTTAATAAAACGACTATTTTTGTAAAGTGTAATGTTTATATGGGATGAGAATAAGTACTGCATGCTTATTTATATATTGGTTAATACGTAATCGGTACGATTATGTGTCGGATAAATATGGGAAGAGGTGACCGCAGAGACAGACAAGCTGTGTGCCGACCCAAACCATTGCCGCGTTTTATTTCTGCAAACGTCTCTTATCCTTTTTTTAATACAGTAGTAAGTTTATTGTTTTTTCATATTTTGTCTTATTCGATCACATATTTTATTAGTTATGTTTAGGTTTACCTAATTTAGAAGTTATGGAGAGGTGATTTGTGTAGACTTCATCTTCTAGTATACACTAGGAGGGGTGTTCGCGCTCCGCCGCGGCGTTTCAGGCTCGCTTTTGAGAACGCTGAGATTACGCGTACTATAAGGATTTAACAAAACAGAATTGCTGTTACGTCGCCTCATGGATCCTTACTGGTCCAAACTTGAACTCTTTCAAACAGAAATTCATTAAAATCCTCCAAGTCACCTGCATATAAACATATAAAAATTTTATACATGATTTATTTTGGGTTGTTTTTTTAGTTGTTGGTTTCTGTTATTCACATTACATTTGACCAACACAATTGTTAAACCTATATCTATATTCGAATTTATTTTTCACCAGCATTATTTATATATCCCTATACTGAAAAACTGTTATCTTATGAGCGATAGCAATTACCATTAAACAAAGATCGGTCATGCTCAAAAGTTTACTGGTTCTTGAGAAGTGGCAGCGATGAAGGATAGGAAAACGTAAAAATATAATGAAAGGACTTATAAAGGGCGCGAAACCCTTTCAATTTGATATAAGGCTGCGAATAATTTGGACTGGGACTATTTGAATTTAAGCAATTCTTAAATATACCTATTTTTACAACTGAAACTTGTGTATTTCTGAGAAACTAAACATTTTTGTTAATTAGATGTTTAAAAGGTCTCTAGACATCCTATTTCAGTCATCACCAACATCAGAACCACACAACTGGGTAAACTTATAGTTATTGGAGTTGCACCACAACGGTCAATATTCTAAAGAACCGTTTAAATTAGTAACAATGTCCATATAACCATCGAGATAAGCTGACAGAATATGGTACCAAATCTATGCAAAAACCTACATTTTTATTTGCGTTGTGGTTAGGTAAAAAGATAACTTAGCTATCTTTGAAAGATGTAATTTTAATTGTGTGCATCCGAAAGCTTACATAAGCATAATCACAATTAAACTTATTTGTCTGATGGGTGTTCCGCCTTGGTCTGCTAATGTATTAAATATAGAAACATTAATCTGAACCTAATGAACACTGCCCCACTCCCACTCGACTAAATGTTTCTTAATGCAGTGTGGTTGGTTCAGTTCAACACTTTATGAGGCTCTTACGGTTCAACTGAAATTTAGCCAAGCAACTCGCCGATGTACACCCCTCTATATCTATAACTATCTACAAAGTACTTAGGTTTATATATATAATGTTCTTTTATCTAGGCCATGCGTGGATTTCTACGATAATTGATCTAAAATACAGTATACTTTTCTCTATGAATGTAATGTAAATAATTAGATCATTCATGAGCCTAATGATACATCCATAGATTTTCGAATTATATTTCTCCATAGCTCTTAATGACTTACGTTACCCACTTATGAAAGCAAACGTCAGAAGGAGAATATGGAGATATTACCTGTGAAGCTGCTCCTCTTCATTCAAAACTGGAAGATGCAGGCAATGTGCACAACCTTTGATTTCTCTTGGTCGACTTTGGTGGACTCGTCTTCTTTTTCATTTAGAACCCGAAGAAGAAGCTTCACCTACCAGCTATATTCCATAAAAAATAAACATAACAAATAGTTATAATAAGGATCTTATAAACAGCCGTAATGGGCCAAATAAGAAACATGCCCTACCTTCAGTTTAAGTAATGGGTCAAATAAGAAACACGCCAAATGGAATCTCAGATGATTTTGGCAGTAATACACATGGTGATCCTACCTTTTAATATAGCTGAGGATTGAGGGCCAAAATTCGCAACGCGTTAGCTCAGATAAGAGTTTCTTAAAGTCTGTCATGGCTGCATACCAAATAGGTTGTCGAGCCAAGTAACGCTTTGTAATGCGTTTTTTGCAGACACCTCATTTTCATCATTGCCTTATGAACGGATATATACCAACCTATACAGTGCAGTGAATTATAAGATATAAGTTAATTAAAGGGAAAAACCTGCCTTTATAATTCTTTAAAAAAATAATGTAGGAATTTCGCTGGCTCACAGACTACAAACAATCTTCAATAACTGTTTACACTTAGTTATGAAAGTTCGTTAAACCGATCTTTTCGAATTGATTACTAGTATAAAGTGCGACTCGGTCGTTCTTGGTGGAAAATAAAAAGATTTGATTGTCTATTTTAAGCTAAAAATGAAAATGTCGTTGAGTAAATAAGTAAAAATGAAAGCATAAAAATATTTTTAAACTAAAATTAAAAACTTTAAAAATTGAAAAGTAAATGATTAAAACTTGTAAAAATGTAAACTTTAACGATTAAACTAAAAACAAGCCAAGTTAAAATAATTCTAAGTAAAAAGGCGGGAAAAATAAAACTTAAATTTAAGACTGGGAATTACAAAACCTTATCCGGAATGTTATCTGGAATATGAGATACCGGTGCTTATCCGGAATAAGTTGGGAGGCTTATCCGGAATCCTGGACAAAACCTTTATCCGGAATCGTGTTATGATGCTTATCCGGAATCTTGGCTTGAGGTACTTATCCGGAATAAAGTCTTCGTGCTTATCCGGAATATGTAACTTCTACAGCTTATCCGGAATAAGGTGTTATGGAGCTTATCCGCAATACAAATAAAGTTGCTTATCCGGAATCCTTGTTTCGTGTGCTTATCCGGAATACTCTTAAGGTGACTATCCGGAATACTAGAAATGTACCATTATCCGGAATGTATGATTATCCGGAATAAAAGAAACTACCACTATTCGGAATGAAGTTCTGATCACTATCCGGAATTCTGAATCATGGTTCTTATCCGGAATGTTTAAAGGAGCAGTTATTCGGAATAATGGAAATGAGGTAACTATCCGGAATAAAAGGGTTTAGTAACCCCGAATATCACTTAAACTTAACAAATAAGCAAATCCAAAAATAAGCACATACCAAAACTTAAACCAAAAAGATTTTTAGGAAAAACTAATAAGCCACAATTTAAACACTATTAAAACACTAATGATCTAAATATTAAAAATCAACTTTTTATTAAAATATTAAACTTATCAAAATCTACTTATTTTTAAGAACTATTAAGCATTAAGATTAAGAAAAATAAGCACTTTGATAAAGACTTTTAAGATCACCAATTCAATAAGCACAATCAAATAAGCTACACAATCAAACCATCAACAAAATTAAAATAAAACTACATGATTATCAAGATTAAGAAAAAGATTAAGAAAGGTAGAATGAGAATTAAGGAAATAAGCTTGATTGATTAAAGATTAATATCAGTAGATTACAAGATAAAGTAGAGATTTAATAAGCTTCAAAGGAAAACTAGAGAGAAATTAAAAACACACTTAACAAAACTAAAAATTAACTAAAAACTATAATAACTAACCACTCTCCTATGACACATTAGGAGGGTATTTATAGGAGGTGGGGAGATTAAGTGCTTAAGCTTTCTTCTTTCTTTCTTCTCGTCTCGACTCGATTTAATTTCTTTGTCTTTCTCGACGTCGTCTCGGGATTTGTCGATATAAATTGAACTTGTCTTATAATTTTCTTCTATAATTAGACTTGAGTTCTTCGACTTCATTAAACTTCCGTCTTTAGACTTTTTCTTTGATAAATCTTCAGAATAGGCCTTGGACTTTCGTTCTTTTTTGCACTCTCGATCTTTTGAATTCCTCTTTAGTCTTTTTCTTCGATAAAATCCCGTGATAGCTGATGAGACTGCTTTTATACATGGTCTCATCGTCCAAAACGGGCTTAAAATGCATAAAATATCATTAAAACTGCCAAATATATGCTCGTGTTTGTTGCTTGTGTATTTTAGGTACGGATATTGAGGAAATGGCAAAGAGATCACAAGAATCATTCAAAAACGAACACGGAAAACAAAGCCGCACAATGAACCGGGCCCAAGTTTGGATTTTACAAAAATGCCCTTGAAGAATTGAAGATTGGCAAGTTTGGTCCCTCAACTTTTGAAGATTAACACTTTATACCCCTCAAATATTCATAATTATGAATAGGGTCCCTAAAGTTTGAAGACATTACAAGTTTAGCCCTTGGAAATAGAAGAAATTACATTTGAAGTCCTTGTTTACAAGCTTGAAAACATTTTGTGCCAAAAGTGTCAACTTGGCAAACTTATTATAAAGGGAAAATGAGTTGTTGCTGATTATTTACAACATGAAGAAAGAAGAAATCTTGGGGGGCATTATTGCCAGACAGCTAAACCCTCACAACCAATACAAAACTGCCACCTCACATAACCCACCCATTTACCCAAACCCTTACCCATTATCCATACCCTACCCAGTCCAAACCCGTAACCATACCCAACCAGGTTTATTAAATAAACCTGGGTCAACAAACCCCAGTCAACTCTCTTAATTTCCCACCAAACACGTTTTATAAATTAATCTAACCCCAAACCAAATCAAACCCCACCCTGCTATCACCCTTAATCCCCATAAACCCTAAAAACTAATTTATCCAAAACAAAGGGTTTTACCCTAATGTTTTCCAGATTTACTATTCACCCCTAAGTAAAGCTTTCCCCACACCCAGAAACACCACCACATGGCTGTGGGTCCCTAAAAGATGCTCCCCTGCAACGTCTCTTTCACACAAACCCCAACAAGCAGACAAGATCAACGACCCATGTGATTTTCTTCCTCCCAAAGGCAACTCCAACGTCCAAGATCATCTCATACACTGGCATGTCACATATAGCACCTTTTGACTGATTTTGAAGAAAGAAGACCAAGGGCATTTTAGGCAGTCCAAGAACTAGGGTTTTAGCTTCTAGTTTATTCCATTCACTTGTATAAATGAGACGTGTGTGTCTCATTTTTTCCTTGTTCCAGAAATTTTAGCAAAAATTTTGTAGTTCCTTTTTTAATCAATATAAAGTTGGTGTTTGTTTAAATGTAATTCCTTTTATGATTTTTTAAAAAGTTGGTATTTGTTTAAGCTAAAATTCTGAGTTCCATTGATATTTTGCAAAACACTTTGTGTTTTGAATTTTCAGAAAAAGTTTCTGAAAAAGTGAGATTTTTTGTAAAATCTTGTTCTGAGATTTGATTTTCCAAGGTTGGAATTGGTTTTGTTAAGTGTTTTTTATAAGAAGTTATTTGAGAAAGTTGTTGAAAAGGTTTGAAAAAGAGAAAAGAAAAATCAGATTATAGTGCATATTGTGTGTTCTATTTTCTTTCTTAGCAGGTCTATTGCTTGCTTGTTGATCAAGGCTCAGCACAGGCCCGGGCCTGTTTGGAGGTGGTTAAGCAAACACTGAGGGACCTGGATGTAGGTCCCTCTTGGTAAAAATCTTGTCCCTTTTCAGTTTTTTGTTACTTATGTGATTTTGCATGATTTATGCTTGAAAGTTGCTTATGTGTGATTAAGTGGTTTGCTTTGAGAGCATTTGTGCCTAATATGCATGTTAGATTAGTTTTAAATCAGTTTGCATGTTATAAGATTTGATTTGGTTTGAAAAATTGGTTTTCTGAAATTTAAAGGAGTGTTTGGATTTGCATATTAATTGAACTTCTTTGGGAAATTTTGGCTTGAAACCTGTTTAGAATCTCTCACTAGGTTGTTATTAGGTGGTATAGGTGCTTAAGTTTCAGTTTGGTCAGGTTTTAAACTCATTTGCATGTTAAAACTTGAGAAAAATGCCTAAAATCCAGTAACTGCTTGTTGTGTCTGATTTTGAGTAGATTTTTCCATCTAATGTTGATGAGTTGTTAGGAGATAGGTTATTTAAGGATTGTATACTGGTTATATGCTAGTTCATTGGCTTGTGTGCAAGTTATTGGCCTCTAAAATTCATCTTTGTGCAAGTAATTTGTGTCAACTGTTCATCAAAAAGTGCATGACCTTCATCAAAAACTTTGTGGTGCATTTCTGCTTGATCTTTGCTTGTGACTTTGTGTTTTTTGTGTTTACTCAGACTCCCCACAACCCAATTGGTGTGGGGGTGCCTTGTGGTCCAAAGAAAACTAAGCACTAGGGCTTTCCTAAGCTCTTAGGTCAACTGACCAGCAAAATACACTAGCAGTGGGAACAAATTTCCCACTGGTAGTTCATCAGTTAGTACTGCCAAGCAAGAAGACAAAACCATCAACATGTCACTATCAGCAATCTTGATTTTTTGTCTTTAGTGGCCAATTTTTAGAGTTAGGACTTGAAACTTGTTTTGTAATTTTTCTAATTTAATTTTTGACTTTTCTGTTTATTTAGAATTTTTATTACTGTTCATTTGCTATTTTTAGGATTTAATAGCATTTTTAATTAACTTTTATATTTCTGTTTTTGGCATTTAGTGCCAAAAATACTTGTTTTTCAGTTTTAACATTTTTCCTAGACTTAGAATATTGTTTTAGGATTTTTGGTTAAAAAAATTTTCGCTGTTCATCTTTTTATTATTTTTTAGAATTAATTTAGTACAATTAGGGTTTTATTCAAACTGTTTTTGTCTTTTAGTGGTAAATTTAATATTTTTCAATCTTTTTCAATTTTCTACTGTTCATTAGAGTAAAATAGGATTTTTAAAGTTGGTAAATTATTTTTAGCATTATTTTATTATTTTTTATAATTATTTTAGTTTTAAAATAGTTTTTAGTGATTTAAAAATAGATAAATAGTTTTTTAAAATTATGAAAAATACTTTTTAGTCTTTTAATAATATAAGTAACTTATTTTTTCAATAAAATAATATTTTGGACATTTTGATTAATTATATTTAATTTTAGGGCTTTAATTAGCATTTAAAATTGAATATTTAATTAATAAAAGGTTTTAAAATATTTTTATTGGATTTTTATTCTTATTTATATTATTTTAGACTACTTTTAGCTTTTAATTAGTTTTTAGGTTTTAAAATTTTTAATTTTGTAGTTTTTACGGTTTTACGTGAACGCTTTTTCGTCTTAGCTCGATCCGTCTTCGTAACCGTCACTTCTTTCTTATTTCTTTTCTCTTTTCTTAGCAATAAAATCAATCATTAATCAATTCATTACACAACACACGTGCCTCCTCGAGAACGAACTCACTGTTACTTTTAGGGTCATTCACACACGGTTTTCCTAAATCGTCGTGCCTACTTACCCTATTTATTGCTCTTTTCCTAAAGGGTAGCAAAACGGTTGAAGAAGCTTTGGTCATAATTGAGAATAGGTCCAAGGTTTATAGCCCTCGTAACACACCGAGTGTTGCCAAATTGGGCTCATCATCGTCTCGTAGTATTAACGCTTTACATGATGAGGCAAATGAAGAAAGTCGGTTTTTTGATAGATTTGCTAACCTTATGTCCCATTGGAAAGCTCAAGAAGCTTCGAATTCCGCTTCGGTTAAAGCGGTTTCTAAGAGTTGTTTGTCGTGTGGTGGAGCTCATGATCTTTCCGAGTGCATTACCGCGGATGGTAACACTTCGAGTGCTTATGTAGCCACGGGAACTTATAACCAAAACGGTCAAGGTTCCCGCCAAAATCAAGCTGCACCAAATCAAAATGCTAATAACTATCGAAACAACAACCAAGGTGGTAATTATCAAGGCAATCAAAGGAATTACAACAAGGGTAATTATCAAAGTGGAGATGGGCAAATTTCAAACCAAAACCGTGATTTTTAAACTACCACACAAGGTTTTCAAAACGATCACACCAAAAATCTTCAAGGAGAATTTTTGAATTATGCTAAGGCAAACGATGCTAAGTTTGACAATATGCAACGTGAAATGGTTAGCTTAAGATCCGAGTTGAAAAACGAGCTTAAAAACGAACTTGCGAATGAACTTAAAACTCATGCTAATAAAATGGAAGGAAATGTTCAAAGACTCCAACAAAATCAACAAAAAATGGAGCAAGGTCAACATGAGATTAAGCAAGAGTTGTTAAAAGCGGATGCTAGGCAATCTGAGTTTGAAGACCGTATGGGAAAAATGTTTGAAGCTATCATGTGTAAGCCCTCTTCTTCGGGTGGTCTTCCTAGTGATACCATCGTGAACCTGAAAGGAGAATTGAAGGTTGTTACTACTCGTAGTGGTAAAACTTTCAAAGAACCCACTTCTCATCCAAGTACTTCTATAGAGAAGGAAAAAGAGAAAGAACCCGAGGTGGTGGTAGAAAAGGAGCAAATTCAAAGCCCACGAAGTACCGCTCAAACCACACCTAGGGTTGAACCAATATCAATCATGGAACCCGAGATTCCAAGGCCGATGCCTATGCCTATGCCCCAACCCACACCACCCTTACCTTACCCTTCAAGACGAGACAAGGAAAAGGCACAAGAACGAAATAATTATCAATTTGAACTCTTTATGAAAATGTTTCGCGACTTGCATTTTAATATAAGTTTTGCCGATGCCTTAGTCATGATGCCTCGATTTGCCGCGAACTTCAAAAGTATGTTGAATAACAAAGAGAAATTGCAAAAATCGTCTAGTTGTTCATCGGTTTTTCTAAGCCGCATACCTCAAAAAGTCGGTGATCCCGGCAAGTTTTTAATCCCATGTGCTATACAAGATATGGAAGAATGCTACGCCTTGGCCGATCTTGGTGCTAGTATTAATTTGATGCCTCTTGAGATTTTTAAATCGCTCAATCTTCCCAATCTCACTCCTTCAAGAATGTCAATCGAGATGGCCGATCATTCTATGTTTCTAGCTTATGGAGTTGCCGAGGACGTCTTTGTGAAAGTTGGAAAGTTCTACTATCCTGTAGACTTTATTGTTGTTGACATTCCCATCGATCCTAAAGTTCCTTTAATTTTAGGTCGATCATTTTTGGATACCTCGAGAGCACTTATCGATGTGCATGCAAGGAAAATCACTCTTCGTTTCAATGAGGAAGAACTCGTCATAAATGCAACTCAAAACTCCACTCTTTCTCATGCGTATTCTATCACGTCTTTGTACAATGTCAATCCCATCAAAAACATTTGCAAAAAGATTTCCCAAAGAGTTTTAGAAGTTGTTGAGAAAATGAAGTTCCGTCCCCTCCGTCGGTGGAGGTTAAGAGTGTTAAGCCTACGATTCCAATTGTGAATGATTCTTCGGATGATGAATATGTTGATCCCGATGGGGAAGTTTTCTTTGTCGACAAACATTTTGAAAACTTACCACCACCTTTACCAAAACGCTTTTCAAATGTGAGAATTTTTAGTGTGACTAACATTGCTTTAGAAACACCAAATATTTTTGACATAATTAAATCGGGTTTTCACAAGGAGAGTTTAAAAGATGAAAAAGGGAAAGATTTTGAATTGAATTTAAAAGATTTTTCTACAACTCTAACTCCGTCATCACCACGTGTATTGAGTGCTACAAGCTCGTCTTCTCCTTTTGACGATGCTTTGTGTGGACTTATTATGGGGGAATCCCCTTATGTTCCCTCCCCTTTCTCCACCGAGGACGAGATATTTGATCCTGGAATTGCTTATATAGGGAAATCTCGGTCTTCCACCGATGCAATAAATGGAAAATCTTTTCATTTGATTGGTGCGAGTCTACCTCGAGTAGCTCAATGTTTTCATGACGTACCCATTGTCTCACCCTCTATTTCTTCTCATCTATTTTCTTGAAACTCTTTGAGTTTATGTTGACACATGATGAAGTGGCGTTGATTTGTTTTTCCAATGAAAACGAGAACGCCATCTTCGATCCCGGTATTTTGCATCATCAAAGGACTTAGTCCTTAATACCGGTTGTTTTTGGGCCTTGTTTATCATGTAAGCCCCACTAAAAATTGACCATACCATGATAATCCCTAAATGATCACGTTTATGGGGATTCGAGTCGAGCTTTTGACTCGGTTATCAAAAACAAGGTGCCTCGTGGGGGAGACCCATGCTTATCCATGTACATATTATTGCTTTTTAGTTAACCTAATAAGGGGATTTGTGCCCTTCCTACCTTTGTTCCGTGGTTGTTTGTGCATTGTGGTTTTTAGATCATGATCTTCACGATTGGAGCCTCTCGTGTTCGTTTTATGGGAGCACTCGATCATTTGCTTTGGAGACATTTCTCAATATCCAAGTGATATATCCTTTTGATGTTCTAACCTTAGGTTTTTTTAGCACACTTCATAAACGGCTATTAATTTATTGGTTACACCCTTTCCATGCTAGATTAGGCATTCGACTACGTCTCTAGTATGGGGGTGTTTGCACCCCTAGACTCGAAACATTGAGGACAATGTTTAACTTTAGTATGGGGGGGGGGGGGGGTGAATAGATACTTGCCTTGCCAAACCTTCACGCTTTCCAAAGTTTATCTTTTTGTTTATCTTTTTGTTGCAAAATAAGGCTAAAAATGGCCAAATTTTAAAATTTTTCTCATGTTTCATAAGTGTTTGAAGACACGAATGTAGATTTTCCGATGGCGAGAATAAGAGTAATTTTTGACTCGACCGTGCGTGTTGAGCACTTAGCTTTGGTTCCTTAACTTCACATTAGGCTAAGTCTCTTAAATGAGGACGAGAAATGATAGAGTTAATTATAAGCTACTATGCTAAACGTAGAGTACTCGTATTCTTTCAAAAAATCATGTGTTCTCGTTGTTTGCTTATTCTCCATTCGCTTGTAAATATTTTTGCTTAAATAAATATTGACTTAGCGGTTTAGTTAGGATTGTTGGGTTTCTAGTCTTTTCTAGTAGCTTCCGTGTAATTAAATTGGGAAGACATTAAGGTATCGCCAGCGTCACGGTTTTGAAGTATTGGCACCCCAATAATCGAAAGCTTCACCTAATAATAAGATTTCAAGTGCTCACCTAAATCTAGCAAACAATTTGAAGCCCCACAAGGCCTAAAATCTATGCAAAATTGAAAGTGAATCAAGCCTTAATCTTCGAAGCTTTAAAGATCCAAAATTCGCTTTAGCGTGAGGATATACGTCTTTGGCTAATAAAACCACCGATGAGGCGGATAATAAAAGGCAAGGCAAGACCGAAGTCATAATAAAAGCTTCATGGCGAAGATGAATAAAAGATGGAGGTAAACCAAAGATAATAAGGCCCTTCCGTTAGGGGGCGTATAAAAGTCTTGGTAATAAGTCTCATGTTCAAAACCGTTATGAAACCGTGTTTATCGATTCTTCTTGTCAACTTAATTTTTTGACATCGTTCTCTATTAGGAGGGGTTATTGATTTGATGGTCTTAGTTACACCGTTAGGACTCTATTTTAGACCTAAATCTCTATCATTGCATAAGTCAAACAATGTATCCTCGTGAAACATTCAAGACAAAATAAAATATAAGAGATACAACTTAGGAATAATGGGAGGATAAGTACGTGATTAGGGCATATGAGTAGTGTTAGCATTACTAACTTATAATGACAATGATCTCGTTGCACGCTTGGCATGGAATTAGGGTGAAAATCGAGGACGATGAAATTATTTCTAACGAAGCATTCATGTGTTCTTATTCTATGAACCTAAACGTCCCATTTTGAGATGAAAATCATACATTATGTCTATAACGCAAGTAGTAGTAGCAATAGTAGTAGTGTAGCTAGTTTATCGTTCCATAAAGTGAATAAAAATGAATTTTGGAGATGCTACGATACTTTATTCTAGCATTGCGTGAGGGCACGGCAATGGTTTAGTATGGGGGAGTGATGAGACTGCTTTTATACATGGTCTCATCGTCCAAAACGGGCTTAAAATGCATAAAATATCATTAAAACTGCCAAATATATGCTCGTGTTTGTTGCTTGTGTATTTTAGGTACAGATATTGAGGAAATGGCAAAGAGATCACAAGAATCATTCAAAAACGAACACGGAAAACAAAGCCGCACAATGAACCAGGCCCAAGTTTGGATTTTACAAAAATGCCCTTGAAGAATTGAAGATTGGCAAGTTTGGTCCCTCAACTTTTGAAGATTAACACTTTATACCCCTCAAATATTCATAATTATGAATAGGGTCCCTAAAGTTTGAAGACATTACAAGTTTAGCCCTTGGAAATAGAAGAAATTACATTTGAAGTCCTTGTTTACAAGCTTGAAAACATTTTGTGCCAAAAGTGTCAACTTGGCAAACTTATTATAAAGGGAAAATGAGTTGTTGCTGATTATTTACAACATGAAGAAAGAAGAAACCTTGGGGGGGGGGGGGGGGGGCATTATTTCCAGACAGCTAAACCCTCCCAACCAATACAAAACTGCCACCTCACATAACCCACCCATTTACCCAAACCCTTACCCATTATCCATACCCTACCCAGTCCAAACCCGTAACCATACCCAACCAGGTTTATTAAATAAACCTGGGTCAACAAACCCCAGTCAACTCTCTTAATTTCCCACCAAACACGTTTTTAAATTAATCTAACCCCAAACCAAATCAAACCCCACCCTGCTATCACCCTTAATCCCCATAAACCCTAAAAACTAATTTACCCAAAACAAAGGGTTTTACCCTAATGTTTTCCAGATTTACTATTCACCCCTAAGTAAACCTTTCCCCACACCCAGAAACACCACCACATGGTTGTGGGTCCCTAAAAGATGCTCCCCTGCAACGTCTCTTTCACACAAACCCCAACAAGCAGACAAGATCAACGACCCATGTGATTTCTTTCTCCCAAAGGCAACTCCAACGTCCAAGATCATCTCATACAACTGGCATGTCACATATAACACATTTTGACTGATTTTGAAGAAAGAAGACCAAGGGCATTTTAGGCAGTCCAAGAACTAGGGTTTTAGCTTCTAGTTTATTCCATTCACTTGTATAAATGAGACGTGTGTGTCTCATTTTTTTCCTTGTTCCAGAAATTTTAGCAAAAATTTTGTAATTCCTTTTTTAATCAATATAAAGTTGGTGTTTGTTTAAATGTAATTCCTTTTATGATTTTTTAAAAAGTTGGTATTTGTTTAAGCTAAAATTCTGAGTTCCATTGATATTTTGCAAAACACTTTGTGTTTTGAATTTTCAGAAAAAGTTTCTGAAAAAGTGAGATTTTTTGTAAAATCTTGTTTTGAGATTTGATTTTCCAAGGTTGGAATTGGTTTTGTTAAGTGTTTTTTATAAGAAGTTATTTGAGAAAGTTGTTGAAAAGGTTTGAAAAAGAGAAAAGAAAAATCAGATTATAGTACATATTGTGTGTTCTACTTTCTTTCTTAGCAGGTCTATTGCTTGCTTGTTGACCAAGGCTCAGCACAGGCCCAGGCCTGTTTGGAGGTGGTTAAGCAACCACTGAGGGACCTGGATGTAGTTCCCTCTTGGTAAAAATCTTGTCCCTTTTCAGTTTTTTGTTACTTATGTGATTTTGCATGATTTATGCTTGAAAGTTGCTTATTTGTGATTAAGTGGTTTGCTTTGAGAGCATTTGTGCCTAATATGCATGTTAGATTAGTTTTAAATCAGTTTGCATGTTATAAGATTTGATTTGGTTTGAAAAATTGGTTTTCTGAAATTTAAAGGAGTGTTTGGATTTGCATATTAATTGAACTTCTTTGGGAAATTTTGGCTTGAAACCTGTTTAGAATCTCTCACTAGGTTGTTATTAGGTGGTATAGGTGCTTAAGTTTCAGTTTGGTCAGGTTTTAAACTCATTTGCATGTTAAAACTTGAGAAAAATGCCTAAAATCTAGTAACTGCTTGTTGTGTCTGATTTTGAGTGTATTTTGCCATCTAATGTTGATGAGTTGTTGGAGATAGGTTATTTAAGGATTGTATACTAGTTATATGCTAGTTCATTGGATTGTGTGCAAGTTATTGGCCTCTAAAATTCATCTTTGTGCAAGTAATTTGTGTCAACTGTTCATCAGAAAGTGCATGACCTTCATCAGAAACTTTGTGGTGCATTTCAGCTTGATCTTTGCTTGTGACTTTGTGTTTTTTGTGTTTACTCAAACTCCCCACAACCCAATTGGTGTGGGGGTGCCTTGTGGTCCAAAGAAAACTAAGCACTAGGGCTTTCCTAAGCTCTTAGGTCAACTGACCAGCAAAATACACTAGTAGTGGGAACAAATTTCCCACTAGTAGTTCATCAGTTAGTACTGCCAAGCAAGAAGACAAAACCAGCAACATGTCACTATCAGCAATCTTGATTTTTTGTCTTTAGTGCCCAATTTTTAGAGTTAGGACTTGAAACTTGTTTTGTAATTTTTCTAATTTAATTTTTGACTTTTCTGTTTATTTAGAATTTTTATTACTGTTCATTTGCTATTTTTTAGGATTTAATAGCATTTTTAATTAACTTTTATATTTCTGTTTTTGGCATTTAGTGCCAAAAATACTTGTTTTTCAGTTTTAACATTTTCCTAGACTTAGAATATTATTTTAAGGATTTTTGGTTAAAAAAGTTTTTGCTGTTCATCTTTTTATTATTTTTTAGAATTAATTTAGTACAATTAGGGTTTTATTCAAACTGTTTTTGTCTTTTAGTGGTAAATTTAATATTTTTCAATCTTTTTCAATTTTCTACTGTTCATTAGAGTAAAATAGGATTTTTAAAGTTGCTTAATTATTTTTAGCATTATTTTATTATTTTTTATAATTATTTTAGTTTTAAAATAGTTTTTAGTGATTTAAAAATAGATAAATAGTTTTTAAAAATTTTGAAAAATACTTTTTAGTCTTTAAATAATATAAATAACTTATTTGTTCAATAAAATAATATTTTGGACATTTTGATTAATTATATTTAATTTTAGGGCTTTAATTAGCATTTAAAATTGAATATTTAATTAATAAAAGGTTTTAAAATATTTTTATTGGATTTTTATTCTTATTTATATTATTTTAGACTACTTTTATCTTTTAATTAATTTTTAGGTTTTAAAATTTTTAATTTTGTGGTTTTTACGGTTTTACGTGAACGCTTTTTCGTCTTAGCTCGATCCGTCTTTGTAACCGTCACTTCTTTCTTATTTCTTTTCTCTTTTCTTAACTATAAAATCAATCATTAATCAATTCATTACACAACACACGTGCCTCCTCGAGAACGAACTCACTCTTACTTTTAGGGTCATTCACACACGGTTTTCCTAAATCGTCGTGCCTACTTACCCTATTTATTGCTCTTTTCCTAAAGGGTAGCAAAAACTCTACTATCAATAGCCCATGTTTTCTTCCTTTTTCGTCTTTTGGTCCTAAAACACAATAAAAACACAAACCACGCATAATTCCGACTTTTACGACATAAAATACACGTTTTGGTCTTGTTATTATTGGAAATAAGTGGTAAAAGGATAAGTGTTTTCACACTTATTAAATCCCCTACACTTGACCATTGCAATGCCCTCATTCAATGCACTAATTTCAAAGCACGGTTTATATTTTTCATCATAGATAACCCACATTCGCCTTTATTAAATACTAAACTTTAAGAATACTAAAAGACCAAACAAGTAAAGAAATCAAAGACTTACATTGGAGTTTTAGGTTGTCATGAATGTTCATCATTCTCAAGTTTCACGTTCCCCATACCAAGCTTAAAAACGAGATCATTGTTATTATAAGTTAGCAAACTAACACGAACTAATGTGGCCCAATTATTCATTTAGACTCCCTTATTCCTAGGTGTATCTCTTATATTTTAATATTGTCTTAAATAATCACGAGGATGCATTGTTTGACTTATTTCAATAGTTATTTAAGCTGAAAATAAAGTGGGACGATTTAATCAATAGTTAGCTAAAGGACAAAATCTTTTAAAACTGCTTCTCGGGACCTCATAAAGTTCATATCTTGGCATAACTCGCTTCACGATTTGAGACCTTTCTCGGACCGATATTTGGCAGCGACTTCATACTTCAAATCTTTGAGAGACGATCTTGAAATTATGGTCTTCTCTTCAAAATAGGAATTTCTTCACTTGATGTTTTGAGAGATTATTCATACTTGGATCACGACTTCTTCATTTTTCTCCAATCTTTATTTTGGAATTTGATATACAACGATCCGCCTCCTTTTAGTACTTGGATCTATTTATCCTCATACCTTATTAGGGTCTTTTCGGATAGACTTCTCCAAGATCTTTAGGGGAGTATTTGATTTTCGTCGTGTGTCTCAATCCTTCATATTGATTTTTGATAAATGATTCTTCACATCACTTGGGATCTTTAGCAACAAAATGTAGCCCTCATGCCTTGTTAGGGCCTTTTCAGACTCGCCAATCTTCGCATCCCGCTTCAATAAGTTATGCCTTGGCTATGAACTCTAATTAATACCGAGCAACTTTTAAACGATCTTGTGCTAGAAGCTAAGTAAATTTTCAAATCGTACAACCTTATTTATTGCAATTAAATTTATTAGCAAGCGATGGGAGAAAAAGCTTATAATCAACTCACATAAATTCAAGAAAGAATACCAAACTTATAATTGACTCTATCATCTCTCGTTCTCCACAGTTTAAAATCTCAAGGAATGAGATTCGTGGATGCTTAGCCAATTAAATCAAGGTTATGGGTTTTTGAGTCATCTATAGGATCTTGCAAACTCTTAGACTTTTTTCAAGTTTAGAAATCGCATTTTAAAGTTCCCTTGATAAACGACTCTCTAGGATCAATTATAGGAACTTGCGAAAAGTTCTTGTTCTTAACCCGTGAGAGTTAAGACTTTCGCGTTTTAAAGTTCCCTAAATAAAATCCTAGCAAAACTTGACTTAAACACGTTAAGGATACTAGCTAGAGTAAACTTAGATAAGTAAACTCGGGTTTAGTCAAAATATTCACGACTTTAAAAAATTTAAAACCACTTTATTGAAAATTTATTTTAGCAAGGAAAGTAAATAACGATAGCAAAGGAAAATTACAAGGCCAAAATAGATTAAAAATTTTGAAAAATGTCGAAAAATCAAATTTTCCGGTTAAAATGAGGACAAATACAAGGAAAAGCCCACTTAACTTCGATAGAAGTCCCCCTACACTTAATATAAATATTATCCTCAATGTTTAAGCATGTGGGAGTAAACTCCCTTACACTTATGACATTGTGCACTTTGTTTAAATTTTGCTAAGGAAAGGACAACTATAGTGATTTCAGTGTGAACATATAAGATATAAAATATTGAATCACCACAGTTTAGGATAGAACCGGGAAGACGGGTACACGGGATCATGGTTCATCAAAGGTCATCGAGAATGGATCTTTGAAGCTTTAATCCCTACACAGAAGAAGAAACAAGACAACAAACACATACGGGGCTCCCCCTACACTTATTATGAAAACGGTAAAGGATAGATCAACGGGTTGCCTCCCGAGAAGCGCTTGTTTTTGTTAACCGAGTCACGAGCCTGACTCGACCCAGAACTTAATTCAAGGGAAATGTGGTGAGGGATGGAATCATCTCATGAGAGATGTCCTCACCAAAGTACAACTTCACGCGCTGGCCATTAACTTTAAAATTGGGCCCATTTTGCTGAGAAAGCTCAATGGTGCCATAGGGGAAGACTTTGGCGACGGTGAATGAACCAGACCAACGGCTCTTCAGCTTGCCCGAGAAGATCTTCAACCGAGAGTTAAAGAGTAACACTTGATCACCAACGTGGAACTCTTGGTTCTTAATCCTTACATCATGGATGATCTTTTTCTTCTCCTTGTAGATCAATGAGTTTTCATAAGCTTCATTCCTTAGTTCGTTGAGCTCGTTGAGTTGAATCTTCCGAAGATCGCCGGCTTTGTTGATGTCGAAGTTAGCCCGCTTCAAGGCCCAGTATGCCTTATGTTCAAGCTCGATAGGGAGGTGGCATGCTTTCCCATACACAAGACGATAAGGTGTACAACCAATCGGGGTCTTATATGCGGTACGGAAAGCCCACAAAGCATCATCTAACTTATCAGCCCACGAGGCACGATGCTCTCCCACAGTACGCTCAAGAATTCGCTTCAATCCACGGTTAGATATCTCGACTTGACCATTTGTTTGAGGATGATAAGCGGTGGAAAGACGGTGATTGACACCGTACTTAGCCATGACTCTAGCAAATTGATCATTGCAAAATTAGTCCCTTCGGTCACTGATTATAGCACGAGGAACACCAAATCGAGAAAAAAGCTGCTTCAAAAAGTTCACAACCACCCTCGCATCGTTCTTAGGAAGAGCCTTAGCTTCAACCCATTTAGAAACGTAGTCAACGGCTACGAGGATATACTTGTTCCCTTTAGATGATGGAAATGGCCCCATAAAGTTGATGCCCCATACATTAAAGATTTCATATTCTTGTATGAAATTTGAGGCATCTCATCTGTATGTGTAATCTTGCCTTGTCTTTGGCAAGCATCACAATGTTTAACCATTTCATGAGCGTCATGATAAATGGTGGGCCAATAAAATCCAGAGTCGAAGACTTTCTTCGTGATGTAATTCGGACCAAAGTGACCACCGGTGGGTCCTTTATGGAAAGCTTCAAGAATTAGTACCGCTGCCGGCCCATCAACACATCGACGAATGACAAGATCCGCACATTGTTTGAAAAGGTAAGGGTCGTCCCAAAAGTAAGTCTTAATATCTTTAAAGAACTTCTTCTTTTGTTGGGATGTTAACCCTTCGATAAGGATACCACCCGCTAAGTAGTTTGCAATGTCCGCAAACCAGGGGGTGTCATCAAGATTGGAATTGATAGACATTAAGGTCTCAAGGGTAAAAGAGTTATTGATCTCTTGGTTCGGATGATCCCCTTGATACGGATCCTCAAGTCTACTTAGATGATCCGCGGCTAGGTTTTCGGCTCCCTTCTTGTCACAAATTTCAATGTTGAATTCTTGAAGGAGCAAAACCCAACGAAGAAGTCTTGGCTTAGAATCTTTCTTAGTCAACAAGTACTTCAACGCGGAATGATCGGTGTACACGATTGTGGTAGAAAGGACAAGATATGGGCGGAACTTTTCAAAAGCATACACTACAGCTAAAAGCTCTTTTACGGTAGTGGTATAATGTAATTGAGCCCCCGTCATTGTCTTGCTAGCATAGTGGATTGGTTGGAAGTGTTTGTTCACTCTTTGGCCCAAAACCGCTCCAATAGCAAAATCGCTAGCATCACACATTAATTCAAAAGGTAGCTCCTAATTAGGGGTAACCAAGACCGGTGCCTTACTTAGCTTATCCTTAAGAAGATTGAAGGATTCAAGACACTCTTTAGAAAAGATGAAAGGAGTATCTTTTTCCAAGAGGTGGGTCATCGGGCGAGCGATTTTAGAAAAATCTTTAATGAATCGACGATAGAAGCCAGCATGACAAAGGAAACTTCTCACACCCTTCACGGTTGACGGTGGAGGTAATTTGGCTATGACATCCACTTTAGCACGGTCCACTTTAAGGCCGGCTTTTGAGATTTTATGTCCAAGCACAATGCCTCTTTTACCATAAAATGGCATTTTTCCCAATTTAGAACAAGGCGATTGTCTTCACACCGCTTAAGCATGCGTTCCAAATTGGCAAGGCAATGAGAGAAAGAATCACCATAGACCGAGAAATCATCTATGAAGACCTCCATAGTTTCTTCAACTATGTCATGGAAGATAGCCATCATACACCTTTGGAATGTCCCAGGAGCATTGCATAAGCCGAAAGGCATTCTTTTATAAGCAAATGTTCCATAAGGACAAGTGAATGTGGTTTTCTCTTGGTCTTTGGGATCGATGGGAATTTGAAAATACCCGGAGAAACCGTCTAAGAAGCAATAATAGTCATTACCCGCTAGACGTTCAAGCATTTGGTCCATGAAAGGAAGGGGAAAATGATCCTTTCTCGTAGCATCATTGAGTTTGTGATAGTCTATACAAACTCTTCACCCTGTAACGAGAAGAGTAGGAATCAACTTGTTGTTTTCATTGGGAACAACGGTGATTCCGCCTTTCTTAGGCACACAATGGACGGGACTAACCCATGGTGAATCCAAGATAGGGTAGATCATTCCCGCATCAAG
This sequence comes from Glebionis coronaria, assembly GCA_025667525.1. Classification (NCBI taxonomy): domain Eukaryota; kingdom Viridiplantae; phylum Streptophyta; class Magnoliopsida; order Asterales; family Asteraceae; genus Glebionis; species Glebionis coronaria. Next base: position 327,904 of record JANFOE010000700.1, on the reverse strand, counting down.
AAGTTTAATAACCTTTTTTTTGATAACGTCATGGATCTTGGGATTAACCCTTCTTTGGCTTTGAATAGTGGGTTTAAAATCGTCCTCCATGAGAATTTTATGTGTGCAAAAGTGAGGATCAATTCCACGAATATCGGAGATTTTCCAAGCAATCGCTTTCTTATGATTCTTCAGCACGGCGATAAGTCGGGATTTTTCGTCTTCTTTCAAATCCTTTGCGATGATGACGGGTGACTTGTTATTGTCTTCAAGGAAAACGTACTCGAGATGAGACGATAAATCCTTAAGCTCTAAATCCGGAGGATTTTCGATGGAAGGCGTAGTCAAATTCGGTTCATCGATAGAGATATCCTTAGGAGATGGTGGAGAAATATGGTCCTCATTGAGAAGTTTCTCAATGGTACGAATGTCTTCATCCCAATTAGAGGGAAAATCGTCATATTGCAAGTCTACATCTCCCAAAGTTGCTTCAAATTATTTCAAAATAAAATCAATTTCTCCAAATGGAGTTAGTGATGGAGCAATAGAGGCAACGGTCTCAACAATGGGTAGAGAAGAAGAACCACTTTTGCAAGCGTCTTTGAAATGTTCTTCACAAGCCTCATCATGAACATCAATGAAATTAACACTCTCGTTGTCAGAAGGCTGCTTAGAAAGTTTACCCATGTTGAAGACGATTTTATCGTCACCAACTCTCATGATTAATTCGCCCGTGGCTACATCAATGAGAGTGCGACCGGTCCTCAAGAATGGACGTCCAACGACTAATGGAACACGGGGGTCCATCTCGTAGTAAACGACAACAAAATCCGCCAGAAAGGTGAATTTGTCGACACCGACGAAGACGTCTTCGGCTATCCCCACCGGATAAGCAACCGTACGGTTAGCTAATTCCAATGTCATTCGTGTGGGGACTAGCTCGGGTAGAGATAATTGTTTCCAAACACTTAATGGCATTCAGTTAATACTAGCACCTAGATCGGCTAGGGCCATACATTTCTCTACCCCGGGGAAGTTGCAAGGAATGAGAAAATGACCCGGATCACCAAGTTTGGTGGGTAATTTCCTTAAGAGCACTGCGGAGCAATTCTCGTTAAGCTGGGTCTGAGCGATATCAAGAAGTTTCTCCTTATCACTGAGAAGATCTTTAAACATTTTAGCATATTTAGGCATATGAGCGAGAGCCTCAACAAATGAGATATTGAAATTCAGTTGTTTAAACATTTTGAGAAAGTTAGAAACCTAAATATCATCCTTGTTCTTCAATTTCTCTTTCCTCAACCTTGAAGGATAAGGTATATTGGGTTGAGATGAAGGCTTTAGAATTGAATTCTCACTCACATCCTTGGGTGGTGGAGGGGTGGAAGTAGAAGGTGGAGGAATTGGAGAAATAGGAGGTAGAGGAATTGGAGAAATAGGAGACTCGTTTTCCTTTGTCGCAATCACCGGTGTAGGTGTAGGAAGCTCGGGTTCCTTTAAACCTTTTCCACTGCGAGTGGTGATTGCTTTCATCTTCCCTCTTGGATTAGCAACGGTCTTACTCGAAAGAGAACCCGAACCAGACGCTTTATTACTTGGGAAGAAACTAGCCATCATATTCCTTTAGTCATTCGTTTGACTTGCGAAAGAGTTTCGTATATCGGCTCGAAGATCATTTCCTTGTTTCACCATATCTGCTTTCAAGTTGATCATTTCCCGTTGAAGATTTTGCACTATCACATCATTAGTCCTCATGTAAGTGTCAACCTCTTGATTAAATGTGGTGGGTTGGGTGGGAGGAAGAGCATGGTAGGCAAGTGGTTGATAAGCGGGTGGTTGGTGAACTTGATTGTTTCTTTGAGGTGGATATGGGTTTCTTTGGTTTTGTTATTGATTTGGAGCTCGTGGTTGGTTTTGATTGTTGCGATTTAGGTTGTTTGGATTTTGAGGTGGAAAACCGGGTGGTGAAAGAAAGTTGTTTGAGCGATAGCTGAGCAAATTGCGTTCACCTTGAGGACGTGCTTGATAGCCTCCCGTGGAATAGTTAACGTTGGCGGCATACACATTTTCCGGGTTGTCATGAGTCGAAGGACAATTGGTGTATGAATGAGATCCCCCGCATATTTCACATGATTGACTCATAGCATTAACTAGGGCATTGATAGCTTTGGTGTTGTTAGCGGTTTGGAGAGCAAGTGTTCCAACAAGCGAAGTAAGCTTATCAATTCTCTTATCGCTCTCATTAGTGCTAGCACTAGCCACATTAGTCCGAACACTCTTGGTTTGCACTCTAGACTTGTTCTCAATAATATCCCAAGCGGCATTAGAAGACTTAACCAAAATGTTACCCCCCGAGGCACTCTTTAGTGAATCTTGGTCATTCATGCTTAAACCATTGTAAAAAGTATTAATTTGATGTACTTTTGTGAAACCATGTTGTGGACACTTTCTTAAAATTTCCTTAAAACGGTCCCAAGATTCACTATATGTCTCACCGTACTTTTGTTCAAAGGTAATAATTTCATTCTGCAAAGCGGTAGTACGTGAGGGTGGGAAAAATTAGTTGATGAATTTGGTCTCTAAATCCGTCCACGTAAGAATACTTTGTGGCGGTTCCTTATCAAGCCAATTCTGGGCTTGTCCCTCTAAGGAGAAAGGAAAAAGTTACAAGCGAATCACTTCTTGTGAAACCCCATTATACTTAACCGTATTGGTGAGTTGAAGAAACCTTTTTATATGGTCATGAGGATCATCAAGTGAACGCCCCAAGAAAGGTTGAGCAGAGACCATTTGAATGAAGTCGGATTTAAGCTCAAAGTTTTTGGCTCCAATCTCGGGTATGAAATAGCATCGGTGTTGCCCTTTACGTGCGATTACAAAAGCTCGGTCATTGGTTGATTGTCCAGGGTGACAATAGGTGGAGTAATGACTTCGGCTTGAGCTACTTTCTTCTTACGAGCACGAGTACGCATACACACCTACAAAAGGAAAAGAAAAATAGACAAGAAATATTTTTGGTTTTTATGTTTTTCTATTTTTTTGTATTTTTGAAAAAAATTTAATTTTTATGGATTTTTTTTTAATTTTAAAGCAAGGAAAATAACGTTCGAAGATGAACGGATCCAAAAATCCAACGCGTCTCTCACTTAAAACCGTTAATCTTAACGAGAAGAGCCGGCAACGGCGCCATTTAATAACTAGGTTTTCACTTAGTTATGAAAGTTCGTTAAACCGATCTTTTCGAATTGATTACTAGTAGAAAGTGCGACTCAGTCGTTCTTGGTGGAAAATAAAAAGATTTGATTATCTATTTTAAGCTAAAAATGAAAATGTCGTTGAGTAAATAAGTAAAAATGAAAGCATGAAAATATTTTTAAACTAAAATTAAAAACTTTGAAAATTGAAAAGTAAATGATTAAAACTTGTAAAAATGTAAACTTTAACGATTAACCTAAAAACAAGCCAAGTTAAAATAATTCTAAGTAAAAAGGCGGGGAAAATAAAACTTAAATTTAAGACTGGTGATGAGATGGCATTTATACATGATCTCATCGTTCTTTTCGGGCTTTAAATGCATAAAAATGTCATTAAATACCATATATATGCTTGTGTTTATTTACTTGTGTATTTTAGGTATGGATATCGTGAAAAAGACAAAAGATCACAAGTTACAAGGAAAAACAGACACGAGAAACAAAGCCGTACAAAGAACCGGGCCCTAATCATGGAAATTTCAACAAATACCTTGAAGACTTGAAGACAAACAAGATTGATCCTCATTCATTGAAGAAATGACACTTAAAACCCTTGTATATTAATAATTACAAGTTTGGTCCCTTAAGTTTGTCAAAATTACACAAAAGGTCCCTCAACTTTGAAGAAATGGAAAGATTAGTCCCTCAACAATTCCAAATTGTCAATTATGGTCCCTCATCAAGCCAAAGATACATTGAAGACCTTTTAATATCAACATTGTCCAAAATCAGCCCTTGAAATATGCAAAAGTGTCAAAAATAACCCTTGATACACCTTTTGGAAAGTTTTGTGCAAAAAATGACAAGATGTGAAAGTTGTTACACGTATAAATAGGCGCTGATGGACTTTTGAACACAAATGCAAAAATAAAGGAAGTATAAGGACTAAAGGTGTGCACTGAAACTTTCAAACACACAAACACGCGCCAAACAAAACCAATCCCCCAAAATCGGATCAAAAGTTACTACTGTTCACCCCAAGAACCTAGTAACTATCTTCATTAAAACAAAGGGTAAAATGAAATTACCCTTTCCCGCACTTGATTCACACGCCTATAATCTCATCCCAACCTTAAAACACTCACTCCCACTCACCAAGAGACCCCACCACCAAAACCGTTTCACCATCATGTAACAACTTCCTCACCAAGGCTTGCCACGTGTCAAGATCAACAGCCCACATCATTTGCTTCATATCAAAGCTACTATAAACGGTTTGGATGCATTTGGACAGCTCACACCAAGAAAACGTCTAGAAGGACTTAGGTCATTTAGGGAATTTCACTTCTAGGGTTTGTGAATAGTGTTTAGCCAAGCATTTGCCTATAAAAGGAGACCTCAACATGTGAGAGTCCCTTTGTTCCAGTTTTAGGCTATCAATCTTTGTAATTCCTTTTTAAGTTTAATAAAATTTGAATTTCTGAAAATATTGTATTCTCTTTTTGATTTGATTAAAAGTTGGTGTTTGAGTAGCCTAATTCTGAGTTCCATTTGATTGTTAAGGCCTACCTTAATCTTGTGGTTAAGGCACGTCTTGTTTCATAAGGTTTTTAAGGTTTGAATACCTTGAAATCCTAGGTCCTGTTTTGGCTTATTTTGTGTACTAACCCTTGGCCATTTGCTATAAGCTCTTACAAGCTTGTTGACGCCAAGCTTGTGAAGGGATTAGAGCCCTTGGTTGAGTTGTTTGCTGCTTGTGTTGAAAACATAAAGTCCTTGAGGTTCTACTTTGAACCATCAACCAAGGCAGTTTGCATCATCTTCATTGAAGTACCTTGGTCTTGTTCTAGTTGTTGAACAAGGTCCAAGGAGCATAGCTGGCCTCCCTAGGATGTTGTGGAAGGCAGGTATAATCTCTTGGTTAAGATTCCCCTAAAAATTTCATGTTTATGGCTGTTTTGAATTTGGTGCTTTGATTTTGAGTATTGGTGTTTGTGTTGGTGATTTTTGAGTTTGATTGTGTTAGTTGCTATTGTTTAAGTGTTTTTGATCATTAAAATCAGTAGGTTATTAGTTAAAATCACAAGTTCCTTTGTTAAGTGTTAGATTAAGGAGTGTTTGGGTCTACTGCTTGAATTGGGATTGTGGTTTGCTAAGTGCTTGTGTTGTGGTTGCAAGTGTTTGTATCTGTTTATTAGGTGCATATGTTCATCTGTTTGCAGGTTTTGTGGGTTTGAACACATAGATTCTTGATTTGGCTATAAAATCTTAAATACTTGGTAAAATTGGCTAGTATTTTGAGGACACCTAGATCTAAGCATAGGCTAGGGCTAACAAGTGCTAAATCATAGTTATCACACCAGGGAAGAAGGATTTGAGGCTTGAAATTGGATCAAGTGTCAAGTATATCAGCAAACTTTTTCTGCATATGTTCATTGTTCATCAGTAACTTCTAGTGCTTTGATCTTGTTATTTACTTTGATTTAGTGTTTGATTCTTGTTGCTTTGTGTTTATTCTTAGTTTATATAGCTTGTGTATGCATCTTGTTAAGTTTGGTTGGCTTATTGTTGCTAAATCTGCTTATTAAGTGCTTAACTGCTTATTTCTATATCTGGTGCATATCTGGTAACTGATTGGCTTATTGTGGCGTATTGTGTGAACCATTTTGTGATTTTATTGTTGCTATTGACTCCTTGTGATTCACTGATCACAAGGGTGCCCTTGTTTCCAATTGAATCCAACCAGAACTCTCATATAAGCTTGGTCAAATAGTCAAAGCAGTGGGAACTCCTTTCCCCTGCTAGTTGCCACTGGTAGTGTAAAATTGGGTTCAACTTATCAATAAGCTATAATAGCTTATTCCAACCTGCAACAACTTTGTTTTTGTAATAGGTGCTCATATTTTGACCTATTTGTTCATACTGGAGCATTTGGTGGGTTGACTTTAGGGTTTGACTAGAAAACCAACTCCTTTGACTTTTACATAAGTGCATTTGTGCTTATTCTGGCTTATTGGTTGTGCTTATTGAATTTTTGTTGATTGATTTTGCTTATTGAGTCCATTTGAAAGCTTTTGCAAGTTGAATCAAGTTCTGAGGTGCATTATTTCTCAAACCCGACTATTTTGTCGTTTTGTGAAATAATACATTGCTTATTTCTAGCTTATTGAGTGAGCTTTTTCAAAAATTATTTTTACAGATCTCATAAGCATCCCAAAAGAAGGTTGTGTGTCAAATTAGAGCTTATGGCATTAGCTTATGGCTTAATGGGCTGAAAAGCCCAATAAGAATAAGCTGAGTGTTCAATAAGCTGTGATAAGCTCATTTTCAGCTTTTGGGCCTTTAGAGTTTTGTTCTTAGAATTGAATTTTAAGTCAGATAGGGCTTTTCCAAGTCAATTGGGCCAAGTTTGACTTTTTGGGCCCAAAAGCCCAATTGTGTTGACTGTTTTTGGTTTTGGCCCATTTGAGGGCCCAATAGGGGTATTCTGGTAATTTCACTTTGATTTTCTGATTATTTAGGTTAAAATAAACTAGTTTGCAAGTTTTAGAATTTTTTATAATTTTTGGATTTTTAATATTATTTTATTATTATTTTAATATTATTTTTCAAATTTCACATTTTCCAACTTTTTACATTTTTCTTAGGTTTAATACAATAAAATAGGAATTTAACAACTTTTAGAATAATTTTATCTCTTCTAGATTAATTTTTATAATTATTTTAAGTTTTAATAGTTTTTAAATCATTTTAAATAGTTTTTATTAGTTTAAAAATTTCTAAAAATAGTTTTTAATCTTTTTAGGTCATATTAGAGGTTTACCAATTAAAAAATCTTTATTTGGGCTTTTTGATAATTTATTTGATTTTTAGGGCTTTAATTAGCATTTAAAAATTGAATATTTAATTATTTAAAAGGTTTGAAAAAGTTTTGATCATTGGTAAACTCTTAGTTCATTATTTTTTATTTTTGGTGAATTTTTGTTAATTTTTAGAATTAATCTTTATTTTTGTGTTTTTTTTAAGGTTTTACGTCTTAACTTTCTAGTAGTGTTTATTTTTATTTTTACGTCTTCGTCATCTTCTTTTCTGATCCCCTTCTAAACCAATCATTAATCACAAACATTTAACAAATTTCTCACACACATATACCTCCTTGGGAAACGAACTTTCATACCATTAAGGGTCATTAACATTTGATTTTTCCTAAAGTCATTTGTTTGATACTTTCCCTATTTACGCTCTTTTCCTAAAGAGTAGTAAAACTCTACAATCAATTTTGGCGCCGCTGCCGGGGAGGTGTGTCGTGATTAATTTGTATTGTTGTTTTTAATATTAACCAAATAGTATTTGTATTAGTAGAACTCTACTAATACGGATTATCGGTTTTCTTGGTTTTTCTTGTACAAATATTATTACTATATTGTATTAAGTATCACAATAAATTCACAATATCTCCAAAAGTGTGAAAACACAACCTTAATTGGGATTTCATCACTCAATTATTGTATTCGAATCTCAAACAAAAAGAAAAAGGCAAAAATAGATAAATACTTTCGTGAAGCTCGATTTTGAAAAATACAAACTATAAGGTAGGTATAAGGCGGGTATTATAAAATATACCCTAAGGAAAAAGGCTCTTAAGTGCTTCGCGCCGCCTCGTTTCCCCGCTTGCTTGTGAGTATTTTGAGATTGAAGGTTAATCGAGGGTTTTGCCGCCCAAAGTATTATTACGTATAATATATTTGCTTGTTTTCTTTGTGATTAAAACCTCTTGAACAATTTGGTTTTCACCAAAGTTCTAAAGTCATTCGAAGGCGTTCACTCCACGTGATCGTTTTCATTCCTTTGAGGCTTCTTTAATAAAGAGTTCGATTCGAGGAGAGATTTTGTAGATTGTTGTCTACGAAGATACACCAAAATCCAAAAAAATTAAATATCATCAAAAACACAAAAAAAAATTGAAAATTCACAAAACACCCAAAAAGAATCTTCTTTGCTCACCTCCCATTCTTCGTGAAGTTTATGATCACTCGTAATCAAGCAAAACGAGCTCGTAAACGACTTCAAAAGCAAGCCAATCAAGAGACGTTGATTGTTGAAGAACCTCCAATTGTTGAACCTATTGTAGAACAAGAAGTCGTCATGGCTAATCGTACTATGATGGAGTTGCTACAAGCACCCACCGAGGGTTTTGGAGAGGCTATTGTGATTCCCGCCATCCTTGCGGAGAATTTCGAGATTAAGACGGGTTTAATGTCGATGTTGCAAGAAAATAAGTTTAGAGGTCACGAGAAAGACAACCCGCATTACCACATTAGGAATTTTAACCGTCTCACCGCCACTAGCAAGTTTAAGGATGTTCCACATGACGCCATTAAGATGATGTTGTATCCATACTCGTTGGATGGACCCGCTAAAATTTGGCTCGAGAAAGAACCACCAAATTCGATTTTGACATGGGCCGATCTCGTTTCTAAGTTTGTGAACAAGTTTTTTCCACCATCTAAAACAACACATTTGAAAAATGAGATTTCACGATTTGTGCAAAGAAATAATGAAAGTTTTTCAATGGCATGGGAACAATTTAAAGAAATGTTACATGACTGTCCACACCATGATTTTACGGAATTGCATCAAGTTGATACTTTTTATAATGGGCTTAATGATCATGAACGAGATTATTTGAACGCCGCCGCGGGTGGTAATTTTTTGTGCAAGACGACAAATGAGGCTTTACAAATCATCGAGAATAGATCTAAGGTTTATAGCCCTCGTAACACACCGAGTGTTGCCAATATGGGTTCGTCATCTTCGTCACAATCGTCTCGTAGCATTAATGCCTTACATGATGAAGCTAATGAGGAAAATCGGTTTTTTGATAGATTTGCTAATCTAATGTCCCATTGGAAGGCTCAAGAAGCTTCCAACTCCGCTTCGGTTAAAGCGGTTGCTAAGAGTTGTTTATCTTGTGGGGGAGCTCATGATCTTTCCGAGTGCATTACCGCGGATGGTAACACTTCGAGTGCTTATGTAGCAACGGGAACTTACAACCAAAACGGCCAAGGTTCCCGCCAAAATCAAGCTCCACCAAACCAAAATGTTAACAATTATCGAAACAACAACCAAGGTAATTACCAAGGCAATTCACGCAATTACAACAAAGGGAATTATCAAAATGGGAATGAACAAATTTCTAATCAAAACCAAAACCGTGATTTTCAAAATACTACACAAGGTTTTCAAAATGCTCACACTAAAAATTTTCAAGGGGAATTTTTGGATTATGCTAAAGCAAATGATGCTAAATTTGATAACATGCAACGTGAGATGATTAGCTTAAGATCCGAGTTGAAAAACGAGCTAAAAAATGAACTTGCTAATGAACTTAAAACTCATGCAAACAAAATGGAAGGAAATGTCCAACGTCTTCAACAAAACCAACAAAAGATGGAATTAGGACAACATGAGATTAAGCAAGAGTTATTAAAAGCGGATGCTAGGCAATCAAAATTTGTGGACCGAATGGCTAAAATGTATGAAGCAATCATGTGTAAACCCTCTTCCTCGGGTGGTCTTCCTAGTGATACCATTAACAACCCGAGGGGATAAATGAAGGTTATTACTACACGAAGTGGTAAAACTTTCAAGGAACCAATCTCTCGTCCAAGTACTTCTACGGAGAAGGAAATCGAGAAAGAACCCGAGGTGATGGTCGAAAAGGAGCACATTACAATCCCACGAAGTACCGCTCATACCACACCTACGGTTGAACCAATACCAATTGTGGAACCCGAGTTTCCAAGGCCGTTGCCTAATGTCCAACCCACACCACCTTTACCCTACCCTTCAAGACGGAATAAAGAGAAAGCACAAGAACGGAACAATTATCAATTTGAGCTATTTATGAAAATGTTTCGTGATATGCATTTTAACATAAGTTTTGCCGATGCTTTAATCATGATGCCTCGATTCGCCACAAACTTCAAAAGTATGCTAAACAACAAAGAGAAGTTACAACAATCGTCTAGTTGTTCATCGGTTTTTCTTAGCCGCATACCACAAAAAGTCGGTGATCCCGGTAAATTTTTGATTCCGTGTGCCATTCAAGATATGGAGGAATGCTACTCCTTGGCCGATCTTGGTGCTAGTATTAGTTTAATGCCTCTCGAGATTTTCAAATCGCTTTCACTTCCGGCTCTTACTCCTTTGAACATGTCTATCGAAATGGCCGATCATTCTACGATTTTAGCATGTGGAGTAGCCGAGGACGTTTTCGTTAAAGTCGGAAAGTTTTACTATCCCGTTGACTTTATCTTTATAGACATTCCTATCGATCGAAAAGTTCCTCTCATTTTGGGTCGTTCATTTTTGGATACATAAAGAGCACTTATCGATGTTCATGCTCGAAAAATCACCCTTCGTTTCAATGAGGAAGAACTTGTCATCAATGCAACACAAAACTCCAAACTTTCTCATGTCTATTCTATTGCAACTTTAAACCATGGTGATTCAACCAATGTCGTTTGCAAAGAATTTTCACCAAGAGTTTTAGGAAATGTCGCCAAAAACAATTTACCATTTCCTCCGCCGGTGGAGGTTATGAGTGTAAAGCCTACAAAGAAGAAACCATCAATACTTGAATCGAAAAATCTTTCGCCTCACCTCGAACATTCATTCTTGAAAAGTGTTGATAAGTTGCCGGTTTCTACGTAAGATCTTTCGGATGATGAATATGTTGACCCCGATGGGGAGGTTTTCTTCGTCGATAAACGTTTTGAGAACTTGCCACCACCAAAACCAAAACGGTTTACAAATGTGAGAATTTTTAGTGTGACTAACATCGTCTTAGAAACACCGAATATTTTCGACATAATCAAAAAGGGTTCTCATAAGGAGAGTTTAAAAGATAAAAAAGGAAAAGATTTTAAATGTGATTTAATTGATTTTTCTACAAATCTAACTCCGTCATCACCACGTATTTTGAGTGCTACAAGCTCGTCTACTCCTTTCAACGATGCTTTGTGTGGTTTTAGTATGGGGGAAACCCCTTATGCTCCCTCATCCTTGTCCACCGAGGACGAGATATTCGATCCCGGAATTTCATGTAAAGGGAAATCTCGGTCTTCCACCGATGCAATAAATGGAAAATCTTTCTATTTGCTTGGTGCGAGTCTACCTCGAGTAGCTCAAAAGTTTGTCTTACCAATTCAATTCAAAAGTTAATCTCGGTCTTTATACGTAATAATACTTTGGGCGGCAAAACCCTCGATTAACCTTCAATCTCAAAATACTCACAAGCAAGCGGGGAAACGAGGCGGCGCGAAGCACTTAAGAGCCTTTTTCCTTAGGGTATATTTTATAATACCCGCCTTATACCTACCGTATAGTTTGTATTTTTCAAAATCGAGCTTCACGAAAGTATTTATCTATTTTTGCCTTTTTCTTTTTGTTTGAGATTCGAATACAATAATTGAGTGATGAAATCCCAATTAAGGTTGTGTTTTCACACTTTTGGAGATATTGTGAATTTATTGTGATACTTAATACAATATAGTAATAATATTTGTACAAGAAAAACCAAGAAAACCGATAATACGTATTAGTAGAGTTCTACTAATACAAATACTATTTGGTTAATATTAAAAACAACAATACAAATTAATCACGACACACCTCCCCGGCAGCGGCACCAAAATTTGATTGTAGAGTTTTACTACTCTTTAGGAAAAGAGCGTAAATAGGGAAAGTATCAAACAAATGACTTTAGGAAAAATCAAATGTTAATGACCCTTAATGGTATGAAAGTTCGTTTCCCAAGGAGGTATATGTGTGTGAGAATTTTGTTAAATGTTTGTGATTAATGATTGGTTTAGAAGGGGATGAGAAAAGAAGATGACGAAGACGTAAAAATAAAAATAAACACTACTAGAAAGTTAAGACGTAGAACCTTAAAAAAACACAAAAATAAAAATTAGTTCTAAAAATTACCAAAAATTCACCAAAAATAAAAAATAATGAACTAAGAGTTTACCAATGATCAAAACTTTTTCAAACCTTTTAAATAATTAAATATTCAATTTTTAAATGCTAATTAAAGCCCTAAAAATCAAATAAATTATCAAAAAGCCCAAATAAAGATTTTTTAATTGGTAAACCTCTAATATGACCTAAAAGATTAAAAACTATTTTTAGAAAATTTTAAACTAATAAAAACTATTTAAAATGATTTAAAAACTATTAAAACTTAAAATAATTATAAAAATTAATCTAGAAGAGATAAAATTATTCTAAAAGTTGTTAAATTCCTATTTTATTGTATTAAACCTAAGAAAAATGTAAAAAGTTGGAAAATGTGAAATTTGAAAAATAATATTAAAATAATAATAAAATAATATTAAAAATTTAAAAATTATAAAAAATTCTAAAACTTGCAAACTAGTTTATTTTAACCTAAATAATCAGAAAATCAAAGTGAAATTACCAGAATACCCCTATTGGGCCCTCAAATGGGCCAAAACCAAAAACAGTCAACACAATTGGGCTTTTGGGCCCAAAAAGTCAAACTTGGCCCAATTGACTTGGAAAAGCCCTATCTGACTTAAAATTTAATTCTAAGAACAAAACTCTAAAGGCCTAAAAGCTGAAAATAAGCTTATCACAGCTTATTGAACACTCAGCTTATTCTTATTGGGTTTTTCAGCCCATTAAGCCATAAGCTAATGCCATAAGCTCTAATTTGACACACAACCTTCTTTTGGGATGCTTATGAGATCTGTAAAAAGAATTTTTGAAAAAGCTCACTCAATAAGCCAGAAATAAGCAATGTATTATTTCACAAAACGACAAAATAGTCGGGTTTGAGAAATAATGCACCTCAGAACTTGATTCAACTTGCAAAAGCTTTCAAATGGACTCAATAAGCAAAATCAATCAACAAAAATTCAATAAGCACAACCAATAAGCTAGAATAAGCACAAATGAACTTATGTAAAAGTCAAAGGAGTTGGTTTTCTAGTCAAACCCTAAAGTCAACCCACCAAATGCTCCAGTATGAACAAATGGGTCAAAATATGAGCACCTATTACAAAAACAAAGTTGTTGCAGGTTGGAATACGCTATTATAGCTTATTGATAAGCTGAACCCAATTTTACACTATCAGTGGCAACTAGCAGGGGAAAGGAGTTCCCACTGCTTTGACTATTTGACCAAGCTTATATGAGAGTTCTGGTTGGATTCAATTGGAAACAAGGGCACCCTTGTGATCAGTGAAACACAAGGAGTCAATAGCAACAATAAAATCACAAAATGGTTCACACAATAAGCCACAATAAGCCAATCAGTTACCAGATATGCACCAGATATAGAAATAAGCAGTTAAGCACTTAATAAGCAGATTTAGCAACAATAAGCCAACCAAACTTAACAGGATGCATACACAAGCTATATAAACTAAGAATAAACACAAAGCAACAAGAACCAAACACTGAATCAAAGTAAATAACTAGATCAAAGCACAAGAAGTTACTGATGAACAATGAACATATGCAGAAACAGTTTGCTGATATACTTGACACTTGATCCAATTTCAAGCCTCAAATCCTTCTTCCCTGGTGTGATTAACTATGATTTAGCACTTGTTAGCCCTAGCCTATGCTTAGATCTAGGTGTCCTCAAAATCCTAGCCAATTTTACCAAGTATTTAAGATTTTATAGCCAAATCAAGAATCTATGTGTTCAAACCCACAAAACCTGCAAACAGATGAACATATGCACCTAACAAACAGATACAAACACTTGCAACCACAACACAAGCACTTAGCAAACCACAATCCCAATTCAAGCAGTAGACCCAAACACTCCTTAATCTAACACTTAACAAAGGAACTTGTGATTTTAACTAATAACCTACTGATTTTAATGATCAAAAACACTTAAACAATAGCAACTAACACAATCAAACTCAAAAATCATCAGCACAAACATCAATACTCAAAATCAAAGCACCAAATTCAAAACAGCCATAAACATGAAATTTTTAGGGGAATCTTTGTCACACTCCCAAAATATCAGAGTATAATGGCGACAAGGGAGTGGTGACGTCATGATTATCATACGCACATAGTCACAAAGAACGACCTCTAAATGAGACGTTCGGAAAATAGATCACTTGTAATTAATAAAATAAATAGTTTTAACAAAGTGCGGAAGCATAAACTGAATACGGTTACAAAACATAGTTTTCTCAAATGGTACAAATGATCGTTGTTTCAAAGAAATGACGGCAATGCATGAGACCTCATTTAGCATCTTCCTTCTTAATACCTGAGAAAAACATTGCTAAAGTGTCAACATAAAGTTGGTGAGTTCATAGGTTTAGTTAAGTGGAAATGTTTAATGAACCACAAGATTTTCCCAAATGTGATGACAATATAACAGATACAAAGTCATCCCAAAAGTATTTATTACAGTCTAAGCTCGTGACACCGAAGCGTTAACAACACCGGCAGTATAATCATATAAATGTAGCCCAAACTAGATGCCTAAACCCACGACATCCTATCTCAGACTCAAATGAAACTGTGCCCGCTTGTCCCCTTGTTGGACAAGACAGACAGGGACGTCAATCCCGATAGATCTATCCATTACATTCGCGCTTACACAAAGTAATTAACGGTTCACGATTCACGGGCCAAAGCAACTGGGTTTTTAGTGGGACTTAGACTAATATATAAATCAGTAAATGCACTTGTGTTCACACGTTAAAATCAAGCAATGTCTCACCCCAAAAAGCAGTGAAAATAGTAAAGTATGGGGCTATAAACTCACCTCGTTAATTTAGCAAAGAGAACGAAGATAAAATAGCTCGAGAGTACGGTTACGCTAGCCGCGACCTAATTATTTATGAGAATCGAGTTACGATACGAAAAATTATATTATTAAATGACACGACACCCTAGTTGTGCTTGACGAAACCATACGTTTACGAAAAAGTACGATTTGCGGAAAAGTACGATAAATAAAAGTCGGTTTATTAAATGGTCGGTTTTCACGGGTTAAATTATAACCTAAATTTATAAAATTCGTTTTGGGCTTATAACTAAACTAAATAAACATACAAGGCCAAAATTGGGTCCAATACCTTTACACACAAACCGGCCCAAGGGTCATTAGACCCGGCCCGGCCCATGGGCGGAATAAACAAGGAACGGAAGGAGTAAATACACGCGTGTTTACACACACAACTCCATAACAGAGAGTTAAACTCTCCCTCCTCCCTCGATAATATCTCCACCGCCCCAATCCCTTCTCTCTCTTAAATCTAGATCGGTTCAATCCTTGCCATGGCTATTATCTAATCAGTCGGGATATAACAATCATGTGTGGGTGGTCTGAGGTGTTTAGATCGCGTGAGATGTGGGGTTTAATCCCCACATCAAACCGATTTGGGTTTTCTGATGTGTTCATCCTTGTGGTTACGTGAATCAATAGCCAAGAATCAAAGATAAGTTTGTTTTTCCTTTATTTCTTTTAAAAGTTAATTGACTTTCGATTTAATAAAGATCAGTGGGTTTGATTGATTTATATAAAGTTGTTGTGAATCATATGGTTCTCGGATTGAAATAAACGAATTTAGGGTTTTGAAATATTTGGGGGTTTTCATCAAACTCGGGTTTAAATGCAATTAATTGATGTTTTCTATTATAAAATCAAACTAATTTCAATATAAAATCAGTTTATAAAAATTAGGGTTTCGGTTAATTTGGGGGTTTTTGCATATCACGTTTTTAATTAAATTAACTATGGGGTTTGGGTTTAGATTAAGTTTAATTAACGTTTTAATTAATAAAAATTCGATCTAGGGTTTTCATAAAAATTGGGGGTTTTTATGTTTGACTGTTTCTCATGTTTATGTGATGATCCTGAAATGTGAAAAGTGCTAATTTAATGTTTAAAAAGGTTTTTAAATTTTTAGGGTTTCGATTTGAATTGGGGGTTTTATACCCGCGGCAAGATTAAGGGTTTTTAGGATGTTTCTGTAAGAATGAAAGTGATTAAGACATTTGATTTAGATGGTAATGATTGTTGATAGTTTTGGCAGAAAGTGTGAAACTTGGTTGGCTTGGTTTGGTTCTCGGTTTGGTTCTTGATTGGGTCTCGGTTTGGTTGGACATGGGTCTCGGTTTGGTTCTTGATTGTGGTCTTGATTTGGTTGGACATGGGTCTCGGTTTGGTTCTAAGTCGGGTCTCGGTTTGGTCTAAATCGGGTCTCGGTTTGGTCTAAGTCGGGTCTCGGTTTGGTCTAAGTCGGGTCTCGGTTTGGTTGACAGAAAAGTAAAATCATAGACATGTTTGTATTAGTTATTAAGGTTTAACCAATTTCAGTTTTTAGTAAAAAGAATAAGACCTTTGCAATGACTAACACATTGATTTTTTTATTCGTAGGTTTGTACAAAACGAGCACAACTAGGACTTCATAAAGGAAAGACGAAAAGACGAAAAGACTCACAAAGGGATGCTGTGTTCGGTTTGCAGGTTCGGACGGGATGGAAGACTCTTGGTTTTGCAGGTTGGACGCGACGTGTGGGTCGGCTGGGCCTAATCTTCACTCTACCCAGGAGTTGTATTTGAATGACTTGTGCAGATTTTTGTGTTTGTAATTTGGACTGAGATAAACTTGTATTTGGACACTGGATAAACTTTGGGTTTGTATATAAACTTGTATTGTTAGTCTAGGGTTAGTGTCAAGCTGAAAATGGTAACTTGTGATATACCCAAATGGGGTAAACTAGGCATGTGTGCTGTCCTTTAGTGGGGAAATAAACTATGAAGTTTATTTGTAGTTAGACATGTGACAGAAATTTGAGACTCTTGTAAGGCAAGCTTGGTAATAAATATAAATGAAAGTTTATACCCAATATATGTACATGCTGTGACAGCTATATACTCGAATCGGTTTCACGATGTTTAGGTTTAGACGCGACTGAATAAACACGACACTAAAACCGTTTGACATACGATCCCAAAACAAAACAATTGTGCGAGACGTCACGTAATCTTAATAACTATATCAAATAAACGTACGGCAAAACATAAAATGCCCACCAACTTGTGTATTGCATTCAACTTAATAATCGCGAATACTCGAGATGTTACATATGCTCTCCCTAAAAAAGGGCTTTGTCCGCAAAGCAAAAATAATTAACACATTCATGTTGACAACTCGTCGGTAAACAGTTAAAGTACTCGTACTACATGAATAATTTAAGATGGAAATTTGACGAATGTCACAGTATTCCCATGTTTTAGAGATTTCGTCACGAAATCAAGACGTTGTTGTAGTAGGATGGTTAGCGAAAAGATGAGGATACTTGCTCTTGAATTGATCTTCACGTTCCCACGTGTATTCTGGACCTCTACGCGCGTTCCATCGGATCTTCACAATAGGTATACGGCTTTGCTTGAGTTGTTTAACTTGACGGTCCATAACTTCTACTGGTTCTTCTACGAAGTTGAGTTTGTCGTCGAGTTGAATTTCTTCCAAAGGGATAACGAGTGTCTCGTCGGCTAAGCATTTCTTCAGATTGCAAATGTGGAACACATTATGCACTCGGCTAAGTTCTTGAGGTAATTCCAAACGATAGGCTACGGGACCAATCCTCTCTATAATCTTGAAGGGTCCAATGTAACGAGGGTTTAACTTTCCACGCTTTCCAAAGCGAATCACACCCTTCCAAGGTGAGACCTTTAACATGACCTTATCACCAACCTCAAACTCAAGAGGTTTGCGTCTCATATCAGCATAACTCTTCTGTCGATCCCTTGCGGCTTGCATACGTCTCTTAATCTTAAAGATCTTCTCAGTAGTCTCGTGTATGATCTCGGGTCCAGTGAGTTGTGCTTCACCGACCTCTGCCCAACACACGGGTGAACGACACTTCCTACCATACAGTGCTTCGAACGGCGCTGCCTTAATGCTAGTGTGATAACTATTGTTGTATGAGAACTCCACCAGAGGTAGGTGTCTATCCCATCTATTTCCAAAGTCAATCACACAGGCTCTCAGCATATCTTCTAAGGTTTAAATGGTCCGTTCACTTTGACCGTCAGTTTGGGGATGGTACGCAGTGCTCATATCCAACTGCGTTCCCAATGCCTTCTGCAGTGACTTCCAAAACTGCGAAGTAAATCGGCTGTCTCGGTCGGAGATTATAGACACAGGCACACCGTGCTTCGTGACTACTTCCTCCAAGTACGTCCTTGCTAACTTATCCATTCCATCAGTCTCCTTGATGGGTAGGAAATGAGCCGATTTGGTGAGTCGGTCGACGATTACCCAATCGTGTCGAATCCAGCTGCGGTCTTTGGTAGCTTGGTAATGAAATCCATAGTGATCCTTTCCCACTTCCATTCTGGCAGTTCGGGTTGGACCAATAATCCTGATGGTTTCATATGTTCGGCTTTGACTTTGGCACAAGTCAAACACTTGCTAACGTATGTAGCAATATCCGCCTTCATGTTCGGCCACCAATACAACATCTTCAGATCATGATACATTTTATCAGATCCCGGATGTATGGAGTACTTTGACTTATGCGACTCATGCATAATCAAGGATCGTAGGTCACAATGGCATGGTAACCAACTCCTATTATCAAGGCATAACGTTCCATCCGAACGTGCTTCCAACTTCTTTATCATTCCTCCAACATCTTCAGTCTTGAGAATTTCTTCCTCGACTGCTTCTTTCTGAGCCTTGAGAATTAAGGATGGAAGGTCTAAGTCAATGGTCATCATTAAAGCCTTCACCCTAAGAACTCTCTCCTTTCGACTCAAAGCGTCGGCCACGACATTTGCCTTGCCCGGGTGATAACGGATCTCGCAATCGTAATCACTGAGCAACTCTAGCCAACGTCGTTGTCTCATGTTGAGTTCCTTTTGATTCAAAATATGTTGTAGACTCTTATGATCAGTGAATACAACACACTTAGTACCATAAAGGTAGTGTCTCCAAATCTTCAAGGCAAACACCACTGCTCCCAACTCTAGGTCATGAGTTGTGTAGTTCTTCTCGTGCACTTTTAGTTGTCTTGATGCGTAAGCTATGACCTTAGTCCTTTGCATCAGTACTGCACCTAACCCTTTTATGGATGCATCACAATACACCACAAAGTCTTCATTACCCTCGGGTAGGGCTAGTATAGGTGCTTCACACAACATCTGCTTCAACGTCTGGAATGCCAAATCTTGATCTTCCTTCCACTCAAACTTCTTATCCTTTTGAGTCAATTCCGTCATTGGTTTAGCTATCTTGGAGAAACCTTCAATGAATCTCCTATAGTAACCAGCAAGACCTAAAAATTGACGGATCTCCGTGGGTGTTGTTGGAGTCGCCCAATCCTTTACAGCCTCGATCTTAGCAGGATCAACGTGAATACCACTGCTGTCGATCACATGCCCAAGGAATTGCACTGTGTTTATCCAAAACTCACATTTGGAAAACTTTGCATATAACTTCTCCTTCCTTAGCAGCTCTAATATGGTCTTCAAATGTTCCTTGTGCTCCTCTTCATTACGAGAATAGATAAGAATGTCATCGATAAATACAATCACAAACTTGTCCAAGTATGGTTTGCAAACTCGGTTCATGAGATCCATGAATACCGCAGGTGCGTTTGTCAAACCAAAAGGCATAACTTGGAACTCGTAGTGTCCGTACCGGGTTCTAAAAGCCGTTTTATGAACGTCTTCCTCTCTAACCCTTAGTTGATGATATCCTGACCTTAAATCAATCTTCGAGTATATGCTAGATCCTTGCAATTGGTCGAAAAGATCGTCAATCCTCGGCAATGGGTAGCGGTTCTTTATCGTCAGCTTATTCAATTCTCGGTAATCGATACACATTCTAAAGGATCCATCTTTCTTTTTGACAAATAAGACCGGCGCTCCCCAAGGTGAGGAACTTGGTCTAATGAAACCTTTGTCAGAAAGTTCCTTTATCTGTTCAGCTAACTCTGTCATCTCGGCCGGTGCTAGACGGTATGGGGCTCTAGCAACAGGCGCGGCTCCTGGTGTAAGCTCGATGTGAAACTCTACTTGCCGTGCTGGTGGTAGTCCGGGTAAATCCTCTGGGAATACGTCCGGAAAGTCTCTAACGATCGGTACATCTTCCACCTTCTTCTCGTGATCTTCTTCTCCTTCCTTTTGTGTTACTTGAACCAAGAATACCGGACATCCCTTCTCAATGTATCTTTGGGTCCTGATACATGAGATGACTTCCAATCTTGATCCATTCTTCACTCCACTTCTTTCGCCTTGTATGATGAGTACGTCGTTTCCATAAGGAACACGGACACACTTCTCATGACATACAATCTCCGCGTGATGCTTCGACATCCAATCCATTCCAATGATGACGTCAAAACTTCCCAATTCTATAGGGAGTAGGTCGATACTAAACGAACGACCTTGTAGCCTTACACTACATCCTCTCAGAATAACGTCGGTGGTTACTGACTTCCCATCGGCTAATTCTACATTATACTTAACGTCTAACGCAGTAGGGGTAACATTTAGACGTTCACTAAATATAGACGACACAAAACTCCTATCCGCACCAGAATCAAATAGTACTGAAGCATAGTTGTTATTGACTAGAAACGTACCAGTCACAACATTATTGTCTTGTATTGCAGCTTCAGCACAGAGATGATACACTTTGCTAGGTGCCGTGAATCCTCCAGGAGTACTAGTTGTGGCTCGGTTATTCCCTCCTCGGTTCCCTTGATTCTGCTTCTGGTTCCCTTGGTTCTGATTTTGATTCCCTCGAATCTGGTTACTACGACCTTGGTTCCCACTGCTTGGACACTTGTTCTTGTAGTTACCTTTCTCTCCACATCCAAAGCAAGTGACATTTGCTCCTTGGCCACCTTGCATTCCAGGTCCTCTTTGATTAGTAGAACGAGGTGGTGCTCGACATTCCTTTGCCTTATGTCCCGCCTTCCCACAATTGTAGCACGTAGGGGGACATGCTCCTTCGTGGTGTCGGCCACATTTTCCGCAGAAAGGTAGTCTTCCAGCGTAGTTCCCAGTATTTCCTTGTCCAGCAGTAAACACTCTTGCTACTTCTTGTCGCTTGTTCTGGTTGTAGTTGTTTGGGTTGTTGTTGTTGTTGGTATTGTTGTTGTAGTGGTTGCCAGACCACTTTCTTTTATCCCCAGTATTTTCTCCCAACTCCTGTACCACTTGGTACATCAGACTCTGAGCCATGTCGATTGCCTCGTGCAAATCAGTCGGCTTGGATGAAGTCACATTCCCTTTGATGCTCAAAGGTAGTCCTTCAATGTATCGCTCCAACAATCGGTCATCGTTGGGCACCATTTCAGGACATAACAAGATCAGCTCTTGAAAGCGCTGATTGTAAGCAGTAAGAGCAGTACCCTTGACCTTCAGGTTCTACAGCTCAACTTCCATCTGCTTGACTTCATTTCGTGGGCAGTATAAACATAGCTTTAAATTCACTCCAGGGCGTCGCTTGGGCAACGTCAATGGTCACTGCACGAGCATAGACGTTCCACCAAGTCAAAGCACCATCCACTAACGTGCTTGACGCAAACTTCACCTTGTCGGCTTCAGCGACATTGCTAATCCCAAATTGGGATTCTAGCTTCTCAAACCATCTGGTTAATCCTACTGCTCCTTCAGTACCGCGGAAACTTACTTGCGTAACTGCACGAAATTCCTTGTAGGTACAAGTCCGTGCAATAGCATTAGTAGCTCCTTGGTTGGTCTCCTCCTGTGTGCTAGCTGTACGATTTGCTTCAGCGGTCGCGAGTGCCTCGGCCACTCGTTCGGCTATCATTTGGCTTAGCATGACGGTGTCAATTCCACCGGTAGCGGCTGGCGGATTCTGCGTTTCGGATCTTCTAACTGGCGCCATAATCTAACAAGGTAATAGGATAATGAGTTTTGCCAGACATAACATGCATGGCACACACAACACAATTATGAAATGCTCCAGGATATAATACAATATATAATGATCTCACAATTTTTGCAACTCATAATATCATTCATGGAATCGTTTGATAGTACATCATAGTTTGTCATAACATAATAAAAGAAAATAAAATACCAACTAGCTAAGACAAACTTCAAAGCTTAGTGGTCATACACGGATCGGTCGATGGTACAAGATAAATCTAACTAGTGCCCTCACGGCGCTGATGAAGCTCCTTCTCCAACTCTGCTAACCTCCTCTCAACCACGAGCTCACGAGCCTGGGAATCTCTCAGTCTAACATCGGTGTCATGACAAGCGGCTCTAAACCTCTTATCCAAGTCTGCAACAGGGTCATCCACTGGTGCCTCTAGTCCGCCTGTCTCCACCAATGGCTCTACTTCCCAACGGGTCATCAGGCTCCCAATCTCCTCAAGACGAGCGTTCGGCATGGATTCCATCTGATCAAGAACAGTAAGAAGCTGTCCTCGTAGACGGGTCACACATACTGTCAACACTGTCTCATCCCTAACTGGACTCTTCTTCGCCAGTGCCTCCAACTTATCCTGCACTTAATTATACTCTTCACCTAACGCCTCTACAGCATCCTCCAACCTGTTCAACCGTGTCGTCACACATCCATCTGCCGCCCCAAGCATCACCACCGTCGACGTAGCTCTCCTAGGAAGAGGAGTCGTAGCTCTCGGTCCTGTAGAGATACCAGCACCAGTAAGCATCTCCTGGTACACTGCAGGTACAGTCTCTGGTGGTGGTAGTAGTAATGGTGCCTCTGGGACAGAACTGGCAGGTGTGCGGGCTGCATGCCTGTCAGTGGCAGTGAAAGGTATGAGAGGTCGGTAAGGTGAAAGTGGTGGTCGAGCAGCTCTCCCCCGAAGACGTCGTCTCACATAGTAGAAAGGTAGAGTACCAGGTGCTGGAGCAGGAATAGCAGTCCTTTCTCCTTCGTCTTCAGATGAAGATGAGGAGATGTGTGCTAGGGAAACCTCAGGAGTAGCGGCATATGCAGTAGGAGGGTCCTCAGTGTCTGTGACCTCCATAGGCTCTCCTTCCCCATCTGTAAACTCCATCTCATCATCCTCTGTCTCCTCTACTGTCTCATCTCCAGTCACTGATGTCTGACCTGGTGACTGCACCACGTCAGTGTCTAAGTCATCCTCTCCTCCGCCTTCTAGGCTAAGTACATCGTCAGCTGATGCATCAAGAATACGGATCGGTGAATGACGAACCTCCTCAGTCTCTCTCTCTGTATCGTCATCTGAAACCATCCGGTACCACGGATATCCTGATGGCGATCCTCTAGGTAGTCCTACTGATGAACTGATGGTCGACTGTGAACTACGGTTGTAGTATGCTCCTGTAGACGTGGAATCATCAGATGAAGACATCGCTGTAATCATAAACAAAATAAATGTGTGTAAATATCTTATAAAATTAGTCCGTAAAAAGGACATTAACATAACATAGCAACCATTGTTGAATCCACATGTATCCCATATAACAAAATTCAGATTTCGTTGTTGCACATGTACCCCATGTAAATATACCTCGTAATTGTTAAATCACATGTATCCCATTCATTACTTATGTATCTACATATACTTAATACTTACAATCCGTATGATAATCGATTAAACATAGAGCAGTTATAGTCTAGAGTTACTAAATGCAACCTAGTTCTCTATAACTAGTGCTCTGATACCAATCTGTCACACTCCCAAAATATCAGAGTATAATGGCGACAAGGGAGTGGTGACGTCATGATTATCATACGCACATAGTCACAAAGAACGACCTCTAAATGAGACGTTCGGAAAATAGATCACTTGTAATTAATAAAATAAATAGTTTTAACAAAGTGCGGAAGCATAAACTGAATACGGTTACAAAACATAGTTTTCTCAAATGGTACAAATGATCGTTGTTTCAAAGAAATGACGGCAATGCATGAGACCTCATTTAGCATCTTCCTTCTTAATACCTGAGAAAAACATTGCTAAAGTGTCAACATAAAGTTGGTGAGTTCATAGGTTTAGTTAAGTGGAAATGTTTAATGAACCACAAGATTTTCCCAAATGTGATGACAATATAACAGATACAAAGTCATCCCAAAAGTATTTATTACAGTCTAAGCTCGTGACACCGAAGCGTTAACAACACCGGCAGTATAATCATATAAATGTAGCCCAAACTAGATGCCTAAACCCACGACATCCTATCTCAGACTCAAATGAAACTGTGCCCGCTTGTCCCCTTGTTGGACAAGACAGACAGGGATGTCAATCCCGATAGATCTATCCATTACATTCGCGCTTACACAAAGTAATTAACGGTTCACGATTCACGGGCCAAAGCAACTGGGTTTTTAGTGGGACTTAGACTAATATATAAATCAGTAAATGCACTTGTGTTCACACGTTAAAATCAAGCAATGTCTCACCCCAAAAAGCAGTGAAAATAGTAAAGTATGGGGCTATAAACTCACCTCGTTAATTCAGCAAAGAGAACGAAGATAAAATAGCTCGAGAGTACGGTTACGCTAGCCGCGACCTAATTATTTATGAGAATCGAGTTACGATACGAAAAATTATATTATTAAATGACACGACACCCTAGTTGTGCTTGACGAAACCATACGTTTACGAAAAAGTACGATTTGCGGAAAAGTACGATAAATAAAAGTCGGTTTATTAAATGGTCGGTTTTCACGGGTTAAATTATAACCTAAATTTATAAAATTCGTTTTGGGCTTATAACTAAACTAAATAAACATACAAGGCCCAAATTGGGTCCAATACCTTTACACACAAACCGGCCCAAGGGTCATTAGACCCGGCCCGGCCCATGGGCGGAATAAACAAGGAACGGAAGGAGTAAATACACGCGTGTTTACACACACAACTCCATAACAGAGAGTTAAACTCTCCCTCCTCCCTCGATAATATCTCCACCGCCCCAATCCCTTCTCTCTCTTAAATCTAGATCGGTTCAATCCTTGCTATGGCTATTATCTAATCAGTCGGGATATAACAATCATGTGTGGGTGGTCTGAGGTGTTTAGATCGCGTGAGATGTGGGGTTTAATCCCCACATCAAACCGATTTGGGTTTTCTGATGTGTTCATCCTTGTGGTTACGTGAATCAATAGCCAAGAATCAAAGATAAGTTTGTTTTTCCTTTATTTCTTTTAAAAGTTAATTGACTTTCGATTTAATAAAGATCAGTGGGTTTGATTGATTTATATAAAGTTGTTGTGAATCATATGGTTCTCGGATTGAAATAAACGAATTTAGGGTTTTGAAATATTTTGGGGTTTTCATCAAACTCGGGTTTAAATGCAATTAATTGATGTTTTCTATTATAAAATCAAACTAATTTCAATATAAAATCAGTTTATAAAAATTAGGGTTTCGGTTAATTTGGGGGTTTTTGCATATCACGTTTTTAATTAAATTAACTATGGGGTTTGGGTTTAGATTAAGTTTAATTAACGTTTTAATTAATAAAAATTCGATCTAGGGTTTTCATAAAAATTAGGGGTTTTTATGTTTGACTGTTTCTCATGTTTATGTGATGTTTCTGAAATGTGAAAAGTGCTAATTTAATGTTTAAAAAGGTTTTTAAATTTCTAGGGTTTCGATTTGAATTGGGGGTTTTATACCCGCGGCAAGATTAAGGGTTTTTAGGATGTTTCTGTAAGAATGAAAGTGATTAAGACATTTGATTTAGATGGTAATGATTGTTGATAGTTTTGGCAGAAAGTGTGAAACTTGGTTGGCTTGGTTTGGTTCTCGGTTTGGTTCTTGATTGGGTCTCGGTTTGGTTGGACATGGGTCTCGGTTTGGTTCTTGATTGTGGTCTTGATTTGGTTGGACATGGGTCTCGGTTTGGTTCTAAGTCGGGTCTCGGTTTGGTCTAAATCGGGTCTCGGTTTGGTCTAAGTCGGGCCTCGGTTTGGTCTAAGTCGGGTCTCGGTTTGGTTGACAGAAAAGTAAAATCATAGACATGTTTGTATTAGTTATTAAGGTTTAACCAATTTCAGTTTTTAGTAAAAAGAATAAGACCTTTACAATGACTAACACATTGATTTGTTTATTCGTAGGTTTGTACAAAACGAGCACAACTAGGACTTCATAAAGGAAAGACGAAAAGACGAAAAGACTCACAAAGGGATGCTGTGTTCGGTTTGCAGGTTCGGACGGGATGGAAGACTCTTGGTTTTGCAGGTTGGACGCGACGTGTGGGTCGGTTGGGCCTAATCTTCACTCTACCCAGGAGTTGTATTAGAATGACTTGTGCAGATTTTTGTGTTTGTAATTTGGACTGAGATAAACTTGTATTTGGACACTGGATAAACTTTGGGTTTGTATATAAACTTGTATTGTTAGTCTAGGGTTAGTGTCAAGCTGAAAATGGTAACTTGTGATATACCCAAATGGGGTAAACTAGGCATGTGTGCTGTCCTTTAGTGGGGAAATAAACTATGAAGTTTATTTGTAGTTAGACATGTGACAGAAATTTGAGACTCTTGTAAGGCAAGCTTGGTAATAAATATAAATGAAAGTTTATACCCAATATATGTACATGCTGTGACAGCTATATACTCGACTCGGTTTCACGATGTTTAGGTTTAGACGCGACTGAATAAACACGACACTAAAACCGTTTGACATACGATCCCAAAACAAAACAATTGTGCGAGACGTCACGTAATCTTAATAACTATATCAAATAAACGTACGGCAAAACATAAAACGCCCACCAACTTGTGTATTGCATTCAACTTAATAATCGCGAATACTCGAGATGTTACATATGCTCTCCCTAAAAAAGGGCTTTGTCCGCAAAGCAAAAATAATTAACACATTCATGTTGACAACTCGTCGGTAAACAGTTAAAGTACTCGTACTACATGAATAATTTAAGATGGAAATTTGACGAATGTCACAATCTTAACCAAGAGATTATACCTGCCTTCCACAACATCCTAGGAAGGCCAGATATGCTCCTTGGACCTTGTTCAACAACTAGAACAAGACCAAGGTACTTCAATGAAGATGATGCAAACTGCCTTGGTTGATGGTTCAAAGTAGAACCTCAAGGACTTTATGTCTTCAACACAAGCAGCAAACAACTCAACCAAGGGCTCTAATCCCTTCACAAGCTTAGTGTCAACAAGCTTGTAAGAGCTTATAGCAAATGGCCAAGGGTTAGTACACAAAATAAGCCAAAACAGGACCTAGGATTTCAAGGTATTCAAACCTTAAAAATCTTATGAAACAAGACGTGCCTTAACCACAAGATTAAGGTAGGCCTTA
Organism: Glebionis coronaria; assembly: GCA_025667525.1. Classification (NCBI taxonomy): domain Eukaryota; kingdom Viridiplantae; phylum Streptophyta; class Magnoliopsida; order Asterales; family Asteraceae; genus Glebionis; species Glebionis coronaria. The sequence goes on along the minus strand of JANFOE010000700.1, from coordinate 300,395 downwards.
ACAATCAAATGGAACTCAGAATTAGGCTACTCAAACACCAACTTTTAATCAAATCAAAAAGAGAATTCAATATTTTCAGAAATTCAAATTTTATTAAACTTAAAAAGGAATTACAAAGATTGATAGCCTAAAACTGGAACAAAGGGACTCTCACATGTTGAGGTCTCCTTTTATAGGCAAATGCCTGGCTAAACACTATTCACAAACCCTAGAAGTGAAATTCCCTAAATGCCCTAAGTCCTTCTAGACGTTTTCTTGGTGTGAGCTGTCCAAATGCATCCAAACCGTTTATAGTAGCTTTGATATGAAGCAAATGATGTGGGCTGTTGATCTTGACACGTGGCAAGCCTTGGTGAGGAAGTTGTCACATGATGGTGAAACGGTTTTGGTGGTGGGGTCTCTTGTTGAGTGGGAGTGAGTGTTTTAAGGTTGGGATGAGATTATAGGCGTGTGAATCAAGTGTGGGAAATGGTAATTTCATTTTACCCTTTGTTTTAATGAAGATAGTTACTGGGTTCTTGGGGTGAACAGTAGTAACTTTTGATCCGATTTTGGGGGATTGGTTTTGTTTGGCGCGTGTTTGTGTGTTTGAAAGTTTCAGTGCACACCTTTAGTCCTTATACTTCCTTTCTTTTTGCATTTGTGTTCAAAAGTCCATCAGCGCCCATTTATACTTGTAACAACTTTCACATCTTGTCATTTTTTGCACAAAACTTTCCAAAAGGTGTATCATGGGTTATTTTTGACACTTTTGCATATTTCAAGGGCTGATTTTGGACAATGTTGATCTTCAAAGGTCTTCAATGTATCTTTGGCTTGGTGAGGGACCATAATTGACAATTTGGAATTGTTGAGGGACTAATCTTGCCATTTCTTCAAAGTTGAGGGACCTTTTGTGTAATTTTGACAAACTTAAGGGACCAAACTTGTAATTATTAATATACAAGGGTTTTAAGTGTCATTTATTCAATGAATGAGGATCAATCTTGTTTGTCTTCAAGTCTTTAAGGTATTTGTTGAATTTTCCATGATTAGGGCCCGGTTCTTTGTACGGCTTTGTTTCTCGTGTCTGTTTTTCCTTGTAACTTGTGATCTTTTGTCTTTTTCATGATATCCATACCTAAAATACACAAGTAAATAAACACAAGCATATATATGGTATTTTATGACATTTTTATGCATTTAAAGCCCGAAAAGAACGATAAGATCATGTATAAATGCCATCTCATCACTCCCCCATACTAAGCCATTGCCGTGCCCTCACGCAATGCTAGAATAAAGTATCTAAGCATCACCAAAGTTCAATTTTATTAACCTTTATTGAAGAGTAAAAAGACTTGCAACATACTACGAAGATGTGTAAAGACATAATGTATGATTTTCATCACAAAAAGTGACTTTTAGGGTCAAAGAATAGAAACAAGTAAATGTCCCTTAGAGTAAAATTCGTCATCCTTGATTGTCATACATTCCATGCTAAGTGCATAAACGAGATCATTGTTGGTACAAGTCACAATGCTAACACTACTCATACGTCCAAATTGTGTAATACTTTTTCTCCCCGCAATCCTAGTTATAATAAAAAGAAATGGGTTACTAGCATTTTTTATCTATTTGTCATGGATCACAAGTGATTCATATTGACTTATTTGAGTAGTTATTAGTCCGAAAGCAAAGTAGCACGATTTGATCAATAGTTAGCCGAAGGACAAAATCTTTTAAAACGGCTTCTCGTGTATCTCCTTAAGTTCATATCTTGGCATAACTCGTTTCACGATTTGAGACCTTTCTCGGACCGATATTTGGCATGTACTTCATACTTCAAATCTTGGGAAGACGTTCTCAAAATTATGGTCTTCTCTTCATATATTTGGAATTTCTTCACTTGACGTTTTTGAGAGATTCTTCATATTGGACCATGATTTCATCATTTTTATTCAATCTTTACTTTGGATTTTGATATACAACGATCCGCCTCCTTTTCGGACTTGGATATATTTATCCTCATACCTTGTTAGGGTCTTTTTGGATAGACTTTCTCCATGATCTTTAGGGGAGTAATTGCTTTTCGTCGTGTGTCTCGATCCTTCATATTGATTTCGGAATAATGATACTTCACATCATCTTTGGATCTTTAGCAAAAATAGAGCTCCTCATGCCTTGTTAGGGCCTTTTTGGATAATCGCCAATCTTCGCGTCCCGCTTCAATAAGTTATGCCTTGGCTATGAACTCTATTCAACCCCGAGCAACTTTTAAACGATCTTGCGCTAGAGGCTAAGTAACCTTTCAAATCGTACGACCTTACTTATTGCAATTATGATTTATTCCTAATGCATTGATCTTATGGGAAGAAAAAGCCACAATTAAAAACATATGAGTTTTTGAAAGAACACTTTCATGTTCTACGTTTAGCATGATCACTTGTCTAACTCTATCATTTCTCGTTCTTCACTATATAAAGACCTCTAATTAAAGAGACTCGTGAATACTTAGCCATGCAAGTCAAAATTAAGCCAAATTTGGATTAGCTTTCATTAAGACTATATCAAATCAAAGTTTTGGGTTTTCAAGCCACTTATAGGATCTTGCACTTTCTTAGACTTTTTCAAGTTTAGAGAATGCGTTTTAAAGTTCCCTTGATAAGTGACTTTCTAGGATCAATTATAGGAACTTGCGAAAAGTTCTTGTTCTTAACCCGTAAGAGTTAAGACTTTCGCGTTTTAAAGCTCCCTATATAAAAGTCTAGCAAAACTTGAATTGAGCGGGTTAAGAAATGTAAATGGCTCCAAATGCCCATCAAGTCAAAAATTAACTCTTATTCTACCCAACGGAAAATATACATTCGTGTCTTAAAAACACTTACGAAAACTAAGAAAAATTTTAAAATTTGGCCATTTTTAGCCTTATTAGCAAAACATTGAAAGTTGGAAAGCGTGAGGGCGTAGCAAAGCAAGTACCTATTCACCCCCCCATACTAAAAGTAAACATTGTCCTCAATGTTTCGAGTCTAAAGGTGGAGCACCCCCATACTAGAGACGAAGAGTCGAATGCTTAGGATCTAGCATGGAAAGGGTGATCAACAATATATCTAAAGCCGTTTATTAAGTATGCTAAAAGATAATTGTTAGAACAATAAAGGATATGTCATGGATTCGTGAAAAACTTCTTCAAACGAACGATGGAGGCTCACGTAAACGAACACGAGAGTCTTCAATCGTAGATGATGATGATGATCTAGATAACACAATCACAAACAACCACGAGACAATGAGTTGAAAGGGTACAAGTCCCTTTATTAGTGAATAGTGAGCATAAAAGATAAGCATGGGATCTCCCCCACGAGGCACCTCGTTTTTTATTACCGAGTCATGAGCTCGACTCGATCCCCTCAATGCTAATTATCATTGGGGAAGGTGACTTGGTCGAGGGCAACCATTGAAGGAATTTCCCCACCAAAGTAGTGCTTAAGCCTATGTCCATTCACCTTGAAATTAGGACCATCATCTTGAGCTAGCTCGATGGTCCCATATGGAAACACTTGTGTAATGGTGAACGGACCCGACCAACTAGATTTCAATTTCCCAGAAAATATCTTAAGACGAGAGTTAAAAAGCAACACTTGATCACCAACGTTAAAAACCCGGTTTTTAATCTTTGAATCATGAAACTTTTTAGTCTTTTCTTTAAAAATTAATGAATTTTCATAAGCATTATCTCTTAATTCATCCAATTCATTCAAGTGTATTTTCCGGTGATTTCCCGCGGTCTTCAAGTCAAAATTTGCATGCTTAAGGGCCCAATATGCCTTATGCTCCAACTCAATGGGCAAATGACAATTCTTCCCATAGACTAACTTATAAGGAGTGCAACCGATAGGTGTCTTATAAGAGGTCCTAAAGGCCCATAAAGCGTCATCAAGTTTGTCGGACCATGAAGCACGGTTTTCTCCAATTGACCTCTCTAAAATCCTCTTCAAAGCTCGGTTCGAAACCTCGACTTGCCCACTCGTTTGCGGGTGATAAGCCGTAGAAAGACGATGAGTAACTCCATATTTCTTTAGAACCTTTTCAAATTGGTCATTACAAAAATGGGTTCCACGATCGCTTATAATAGCACGAGGGGTTCCGAACCGAGAGAATAGTTGCTTCAAAAACTTCACTACCACACGAGCATCATTAGTAGGCAAAGCCTTAGCTTCCACCCACTTAGAAAGGTAGTCCACCGCGACGAGGATATATTTGTTGCCATGAGACGATGGGAACGGCCCCATAAAGTCTATTCCCCATATGTCGAAAATCTCACATACTTGAATTATGTTTTGCGGCATTGTTGAGACGATTTTCCTTGACGTTGGCACGAATCACACGACTTTACAAGTGCGTGTGCATCACGATAGATAGAAGGCCAAAAGAAACCGGCATCGAACACTTTCTTAGCCGTGAGATTAGCACCGTGGTGACCACCCGTGGGTCCTTCGTGACAAGCTCTAAGTATATTAGAAGCTTCGGTACCAAACACACAACGTCGAACGAGTTGATCCGCACAAACCCGAAAGAGATAAGGGTCGTCCCAAAAATAGAACTTGACGTCACGAAAGAATTTTCGTTTTGTTGTGTCGTCATACCCTTGATTATGAAGTTGCCCGCATGGTAATTTGCAATGTCGGCAAACCATGGGGTTGTGTCTTTAGAATTCACTACACCGAGAGTCTCAAGAGGAAATGTTTCGGTGATTTCCTTGTTCTCGAAAACATCTTTGTGAGGATCTTCTAGACGAGAGAGATGATCGGCCGCTAGATTCTCGGCTCCTTTTTTGTCAAGCACGGTGACATCAAATTCTTGGAGTATGAGCATCCAACGAAGCAATCTCGGCTTAGCGTCTTGATTAGCTAAGAGATACTTGATAGCCGAATGGTCGGTATACACGATGCTTTTAGTTAAGACGAGATAAGGTCGGAATTTCTCAAAAGCATAGACCACGGCAAGGAATTCCTTTTCCGTTGTGGTGTACTTTAATTGAGCCTCGGTCATCGTCTTACTAGCATAATGGATAGGACGGAAATGCTTGTCATAACGTTGCCCTAAGACGGCCCCTATAGCATAATCACTTGCATCGCACATGATTTCAAAGGGTAATTCCCAATTAGGAGCAACAAGAATGGGAGCTTCGGTAAGTTTCCTTTCGAGAGTTTCGAAAGCCTTAACACAATCCTCATTGAAGTTAAAAGGAGCATCCTTCTCGAGAAGGTGTGTCATAGGTCGAGAAATTTTCGAAAAGTCCTTGATGAAACGTTGATAAAAGCCCGCGTGGCCTAGGAAACTCCTAACTCCCTTAACGGTTTTGGGATGAGGTAACTTGGCGATGACGTCTACCTTAGCTTTATCGACCTCAATCCCCGCCTTCGACACCTTATGTCCTAAGACGATTCCTTGTTTACACATAAAATGACATTTTTCCCAATTAAGCACAAGATTGGTTTCTTCACAACGTTTTAACATTTGCTCGAGATTAGATAAACATGACGTGAACGAATTACCAAACACCGAGAAGTCATCCATAAACACTTCCATCGACTTCTCGATCATATCGTGAAAAATCACCATCATACACCGTTGAAACATACCGGGTGCATTACAAAGTCCGAAAGGCATCCTACGATAAGCGAACGTTCCATAAGGACACGTAAAAGTAGTCTTCTCTTGATCACGAGGGTCGATAGGGAATTGAAATTAACCGGAAAAACCATCTAAAAAGCAATAGAATTTATTTCCCGCAAGTCGCTCCAACATTTGATCCATGAAGGGCAAAGGAAAGTGGTCTTTACGAGTGGCGTCATTTTACTTTCGATAGTCAATACACACCCTCCAACCGGTCACAACACGAGTGGGAATTAACTCGTTGTTCTCATTAGGCACAACGGTCATTCCTCCCTTTTTAGGGACACAATGGATTGGGCTCACCCATGGGCTATCGGATATAGGATAAATCATTCCCGCGTCAAGGAGTTTAAGGACCTCCTTTTTAATGACATCGTGAATTTTGGGATTCACCCTTCTTTGACTTTGAATTGCGGGTTTGTAGTCCTCCTCCATTAAAATCTTGCGAGTACAAAATTTTGGGTCAATACCCTTAATGTCGGATATTTTCCACGCAATTGCCCCTTTATGAGCCTTAAGAACTTTCAAGAGCTCGGTTTTTTCATTATCGGCAAGACCTTTTGCAATAATAACCGGCAACTTGTCATCACCTTCCAAGAATGCGTATTCAAGGTGAGAAGGAAGATCTTTCAATTCAAGGATAGGTGGTTCCTCGATTGAAGATTTTGGTTCAACACTCATAACTTCCATTGGCGAAAGAAATGGTGGAATAGAAGTATCATCACTAATCAACACCTCATCTTCATTGTCGATTTCATTTGAAGTGAAATCGCCTCCTTGGAATGGAGTGAGATTTGGTGTGGAATTAACAAGAATCGGATCCAAAATAGTGGGATTGCCACTTAACGAGCTATCGGAAAAACCTAACACTTCTTGTGAAAACTCATCGCAAACCACATCAATGATGTCAATGTGATTGATGGTAGCAATTGCATAAACATGAGAAGGTTTCGAGTTTTGAGTAGCGTTTATAACAAGTTCCTCTTCGTTGAATCTCAAAGTGATAGTTCTCGCATGAACATCGATAAGCGATCTCGAAGTGTCTAAAAATGGACGACCTAAAATTAGAGGAACTTGAGGGTCCGCGGGGATGTCAACTACTATAAAATCAACGGGATAGTAGAACTTCCCCACTTTCACGAAAACATCTTCGGAAACTCCACATGCCATAATCGTAGAATGATCGGCCATCTCGATGGACATGTTCGAAGGAATGAGAGCCGGAAGCGAAAGCGATTTCCAAATGGAAAATGGCATCAAATTAACCTTCAAAACCTTTGGGCGGCAAAACCCTCGATTAACCTTCAATCTCAAAATACTCACAAGCAAGCGGGGAAACGAGGCGGCGCGAAGCACTTAAGAGCCTTTTTCCTTAGGGTATATTTTATAATACCCGCCTTATACCTACCTTATAGTTTGTATTTTTCAAAATCGAGCTTCACGAAAGTATTTATCTATTTTTGCCTTTTTCTTTTTGTTTGAGATTCGAATACAATAATTGAGTGATGAAATCCCAATTAAGGTTGTGTTTTCACACTTTTGGAGATATTGTGAATTTATTGTGATACTTAATACAATATAGTAATAATATTTGTACAAGAAAAACCAAAGAAAACCGATAATACGTATTAGTAGAGTTCTACTAATACAAATACTATTTGGTTAATATTAAAAACAACAATACAAATTAATCACGACACACCTCCCCGGCAGCGGCGCCAAAATTGATTGTAGAGTTTTACTACTCTTTAGGAAAAGAGCGTAAATAGGGAAAGTATCAAACAAATGACTTTAGGAAAAATCAAATGTTAATGACCCTTAATGGTATGAAAGTTCCTTTCCCAAGGAGGTATATGTGTGTGAGAAATTTGTTAAATGTTTGTGATTAATGATTGGTTTAGAAGGGGATGAGAAAAGAAGATGACGAAGACGTAAAAATAAAAATAAACACTACTAGAAAGTTAAAACGTAGAACCTTAAAAAAACACAAAAATAAAAATTAATTCTAAAAATTACCAAAAATTCACCAAAAATAAAAAATAATGAACTAAGAGTTTACCAATGATCAAAACTTTTTCAAACCTTTTAAATAATTAAATATTCAATTTTTAAATGCTAATTAAAGCCCTAAAAATCAAATAAATTATCAAAAAGCCCAAATAAAGATTTTTTAATTGGTAAACCTCTAATATGACCTAAAAAGATTTAAAACTATTTTTAGAAATTTTTAAACTAATAAAAACTATTTAAAATGATTTAAAAACTATTAAAACTTAAAATAATTATAAAAAACAATCTAGAAGAGATAAAATTATTCTAAAAGTTGTTAAATTCCTATTTTATTGTATTAAACCTAAGAAAAATGTAAAAAGTTGGAAAATGTGAAATTTGAAAAATAATATTAAAATAATAATAAAATAATATTAAAAATCCAAAAATTATAAAAAATTCTAAAACTTGCAAACTAGTTTATTTTAACCTAAATAATCAGAAAATCAAAGTGAAATTACCAGAATACCCCTATTGGGCCCTCAAATGGGCCAAAACCAAAAACAGTCAACACAATTGGGCTTTTGGGCCCAAAAAGTCAAACTTGGCCCAATTGACTTGGAAAAGCCCTATCTGACTTAAAATTCAAATCTAAGAACAAAACTCTAAAGGCCCAAAAGCTGAAAATGAGCTTATCACAGCTTATTGAACACTCAGCTTATTCTTATTGGGCTTTTCAGCCCATTAAGCCATAAGCTAATGCCATAAGCTCTAATTTGACACACAACCTTCTTTTGGGATGCTTATGAGATCTGTAAAAAGAATTTTTGAAAAAGCTCACTCAATAAGCCAGAAATAAGCAATGTATTATTTCACAAAACGACAAAATAGTCGGGTTTGAGAAATAATGCACCTCAGAACTTGATTCAACTTGCAAAAGCTTTCAAATGGACTCAATAAGCAAAATCAATCAACAAAAATTCAATAAGCACAACCAATAAGCCAGAATAAGCACAAATGCACTTATCTAAAAGTCAAAGGAGTTGGTTTTCTAGTCAAACCCTAAAGTCAACCCACCAAATGCTCCAGTATGAACAAATAGGTCAAAATATGAGCACCTATTACAAAAACAAAGTTGTTGCAGGTTGGAATAAGCTATTATAGCTTATTGATAAGTTGAACCCAATTTTACACTACCAGTGGCAACTAGCAGGGGAAAGGAGTTCCCACTGCTTTGACTATTTGACCAAGCTTATATGAGAGTTCTGGTTGGATTCAATTGGAAACAAGGGCACCCTTGTGATCAGTGAATCACAAGGAGTCAATAGCAACAATAAAATCACAAAATGGTGCACACAATAAGCCACAATAAGCCAATCAGTTACCAGATATGCACCAGATATAGAAATAAGCAGTTAAGCACTTAATAAGCAGATTTAGCAACAATAAGCCAACCAAACTTAACAGGATGCATACACAAGCTATATAAACTAAGAATAAACACAAAGCAACAAGAATCAAACACTGAATCAAAGTAAATAACAAGATCAAAGCACTAGAAGTTACTGATGAACAATGAACATATGCAGAAACAGTTTGCTGATATACTTGACACTTGATCCAATTTCAAGCCTCAAATCCTTCTTCCCTGGTGTGATTAACTATGATTTAGCACTTGTTAGCCCTAGCCTATGCTTAGATCTAGGTGTCCTCAAAATCCTAGCCAATTTTACCAAGTATTTAAGATTTTATAGCCAAATCAAGAATCTATGTGTTCAAACCCACAAAACCTGCAAACAGATGAACATATGCACCTAACAAACAGATACAAACACTTGCAACCACAACACAAGCACTTAGCAAACCACAATCCCAATTCAAGCAGTAGACCCAAACACTCCTTAATCTAACACTTAACAAAGGAACTTGTGATTTTAACTAATAACCTACTGATTTTAATGATCAAAAACACTTAAACAATAGCAACTAACACAATCAAACTCAAAAATCACCAGCACAAACACCAATACTCAAAATCAAAGCACCAAATTCAAAACAGCCATAAACATGAAATTTTTAGGGGAATCTTAACCAAGAGATTATACCTGCCTTCCGCAACATCCTAGGAAGGCCAGCTATGCTCCTTGGACCTTGTTTAACAACTAGAACAAGACCAAGATACTTCAATGAAGATGATGCAAACTGCCTTGGTTGATGGTTCAAAGTAGAACCTCAAGGACTTTATGTCTTCAACACAAGCAGCAAACAACTCAACCAAGGGCTCTAATCCCTTCACGAGCTTGGTGTCAACAAGCTTGTAAGAGCTTATAGCAAATGGCCAAGGGTTAGTACACAAAATAAGCCAAAACAGGACCTAGGATTTAAAGGTATTCAAACCTTAAAAACCTTATGAAACAAGACGTGCCTTAACCACAAGATTAAGGTAGGCCTTAACAATCAAATGGAACTCAGAATTAGGCTACTTAAACACCAACTTTTAATCAAATCAAAAAGAGAATTCAATATTTTTAGAAATTTAAATTTTATTAAACTTAAAAAGGAATTACAAATATTGATAGCCTAAAACTGGAACAAAGGGACTCTCACATGTTGAGGTCTCCTTTTATAGGCAAATGCCTGGCTAAACACTATTTACAAACCCTAGAAGTGAAATTCCCTAAATGCCGTAAGTCCTTCTAGACGTTTTCTTGGTGTGAGCTGTCCAAATGCATCCAAACCGTTTATAGTAGCTTTGATATGAAGCAAATGATGTGGGCTGTTGATCTTGACACGTGGCAAGCCTTGGTGAGGAAGTTGTCACATGATGGTGAAACGGTTTTGGTGGTGGGGTCTCTTGGTGAGTGGGAGTGAGTGTTTTAAGGTTGGGATGAGATTATAGGTGTGTGAATCAAGTGTGGGAAAGGGTAATTTCATTTTACCCTTTGTTTTAATGAAGATAGTTACTGGGTTCTTGGGGTGAACAATAGTAACTTTTGATCCGATTTTGGGGGATTGGTTTTGTTTGGCGCGTGTTTGTGTGTTTGAAAGTTCCAGTGCACACCTTTAGTCCTTATACTTCCTTTCTTTTTGCATTTGTGTTCAAAAGTCCATCAACGCCCATTTATACTTGTAACAACTTTCACATCTTGTCATTTTTTGCACAAAACTTTCCAAAAGGTGTATCAAGGGTTATTTTTGACACTTTTGCGTATTTCAAGGGCTGATTTTGGACAATGTTGATCTTCAAAGGTCTTCAATGTATCTTTGGCTTGATGAGGGACCATAATTGACAATTTTGAATTGTTGAGGGACTAATCTTGCCATTTCTTCAAAGTTGAGGGACCTTTTGTGTAATTTTGACAAACTTAAGGGACCAAACTTGTAATTATTAATATACAAGGGTTTTAAGTGTCATTTCTTCAATGAATGAGGATCAATCTTGTTTGTCTTCAAGTCTTCAAGGTATTCGTTGAATTTTCCATGATTAGGGCCCAGTTCTTTGTACGGCTTTGTTTCTCGTGTCCGTTTTTCCTTGTAACTTGTGATCTTTTGTCTTTTTCACGATATCCATACCTAAAATACACAAGTAAATAAACACAAGCATATATATGGTATTTTATGACATTTTTATGCATTTAAAGCCCGAAAAGAACGATGAGATCATGTATAAATGCTATCTCATCAACTGGGAATTACAAAACCTTATCCGGAATGTTATCCAGAATATGAGATACTGGTGCCTATCCGGAATAAGTTGGGAGGCTTATCCGGAATCCTGGACAAAACCTTTATTCGGAATCGTGTTATGATGCTTATCCGGAATCTTGGCTTGAGGTACTTATCCGGAATAAAGTCTTCGTGCTTATCCGGAATATGTAACTTCTACAGCTTATCCGGAATAAGGTGTTATGGACCGCAATACAAATAAAGTAGCTTATCCGGAATCCTTGTTTTATGTGTTTATCCGGAATACTCTTAAGGTGACTATCTGGAATACTTGAAATGTACCCTTATCCGGAATGTATGACTATCCGGAATAAAAGAAACTACTACTATTCGGAATGAAGTTCTGACCACTATCCGGAATTCTGAATCATGGTTCTTATCCGGAATGTTTGAAGGAGCGGTTATTCGGAATAATGGAAATGAGGTAACTATCCGGAATAAAAGGGTTTAGTAACCCCGAATATCACTTAAACTTAACAAATAAGAAAATCCAAAAATAAGCACATACCAAAACTCAAACCAAAAAGATTTTTAGGAAAAACTAATAAGCCACTATTTAAACACTATTAAAACACTAATGATCTAAATATTAAAAATCAACTTTTTATTAAAATATTAAACTTATCAAAATCTACTTATTTTTAAGAAATATTAAGCATTAAGATTAAGAAAAATAAGCACTTTGATAAAGACTTTTAAGATCACCAATTCAATAAGCACAATCAAATAAGCTACACAATCAAACCATCAACAAAATTAAAATAAAACTACATGATTATCAAGATTAAGAAAAAGATTAATAAATGTAGAATGAGAATTAAGGAAATAAGCTTGATTGATTAAAGATTAATATCAATAGATTACAAGATTAAAGTAGAGATTTAATAAGCTTCAAAGGAAAACTAGAGAGAAATTAAAAACACACTTAACAAAACTAAAAATTAACTAAAGACTCTAATAACTAACCGCTCTCCTAATGACACATTAGGAGGGTATTTATAGGAGGTGGGAAGATTAAGGGCTTAAGCTTTCTTCTTTCTTTCTTCTCGTCTCGACTCGATTTAATTTCTTTGTCTTTCTCGACGTCGTCTCGGGATTTGTCGATATAAGTTGAACTTGTCTTATAATTTTCTGCTATAATTAGACTTGAGTTCTTCGACGTCATTAAACTTCCGTCTTTAGACTTTTTCTTCGATAAATCTTCAGAATAGGCCTTGGACTTCCGTTCTTTTTTGCACTCTCATTCTTTTGACTTCGTATTTAGTCTTTTTCTTCGATAAAAGCCCGTGATAGCCCATGTTTTCTTCCTTTTTCGTATTTTGGTCCTAAAACACAATAAAAACACAAACCACGCATAATTCTGACTTTTACGACATAAAATACACGTTTTGGTCTTGTTATTATTGGAAATAAGTGGTAAAAGGATAAGTGTTTTCACACTTATTAAATAACTATTAATAAGTTTACGAAAAACAGTAGATATACAGCATGGCTGCAACCTTAAAAGGTCGCCCCTGTCTTTAACCGCATCCATTTAAACGCATCACAAACTGTCAACAACACACACAACAATTGTGGAAGACAAAAAATAAGTTAACACATTGCATCTAGCCCGAGAGATCGGAGTATGAAAGTCGTACCTGAAACCCGACATGATTGTGACCAAACGGTCACCATAAAACACCATTTTCTTATTTGGTGTGTATCAAGTGTTACATAAGAGAAGCTCACCGTTTGATCGAGTGAACTTGGTTAACATGAAATGCTTCTTATCCGTTTATTCAAAGAGCATATGATAGCCTTGGATGAAAAACCCCAGCCGTTCCTAGAAACCTGTTCCATTCAAGGCTCAAACATGGAGGTATGGAAGGCGTACCCAGAAACCCGCCATGGCTGCGAGCAAATGCTCGCCCTGCCAAGATACGGGCTCTGGCAGACCACCCTTGCCAAAACATTCCATATGCATAAATTTCATCATCGCCAATAACGTTAGACATTCCAGCAAGTGTTTTTATTTCCAATTACCATCCAACACAGACAAAAGAAGGCATATTTTATAACCTTTAATAAGAAAGGAGCATCACGAAAACCAACGCGCCATTATCGGACACCCATGGGTATCGCTGCACGCTATAGACAGCGGCAACGACATAGATGGACGCATCAAAATCCTTTACCTAGCAAGGGGCAAGAACAATGTACGAACCAAGTTTTCCAACATATTTGAGAGGCAAACTTTAATCCATATATATGATGTAAATGTGATAACATGTACTTTTAGGAACCCCATTTATAAAGTAATCTACAGCCGAGACAAAATATTTATTCTGAGGTGACCAATAGTAGATATTTAGGAAATACATGGTGCATGGATTATGGATCTGATACAGTTGATCATTTGTTACAGATTACATGTTCACATCAGCCATGATTTTTTTTTGTTTTGTACATCAAAGTTGTTCCATTCCTTCGCAAGGTAGCAACAATCTTTCAAAATAAGTAAATAACGGCGGCAATAAAAATGAATTCTATATTAAACATATCGACATAAATCCAAAACATATTCGGTTCAGCTTTATCAACTTCAAACAACATGGGTTTAAAAACTATGTAATACAGTAGCACATATCATCTTATTGAATTCATATATACATGTACAACATCAGTTAAAATCATCCCCTATTTCAATAACAAAGAAGATAGCATAGTAGTGACTAATAACTAATAACGACAAAGGCCTGCTGATACTATGGTCAATTGGTCATAGTATATATATGAAAAATAAGCACATATTTTTCTCAAGCCGGCTCACAACTACAATTTTACTTTTCAACAAATTCATTTTAATTTTACGCTTTGCCTGTCTACATTTCTTTCCTTCTATCAGAATATTGGAATGGAAAGAACGTTTATGATCGCAATATATGTTCTTAAGTTCACGGATATCCATTATAAGACTTAGGGTTGGTAGTAATTCGTCACTACAATCACAAATGTAACATCCCATTCAAATATCTACCAAGGAAAAACCACAATTTTTTTACTATTTTCCAATACTTTTCAAACTGCGAGCGACATTCAGAGAATAGAGGTTAGAGCATCTTTGGAAGGCACCTGAATTACTATAGGAAGAAAAGGGTTAAAGTGGATATACCTTTCAAAAGTGCAATCGGTGTGGGGCTGACTTGCAAGTGAGACTGTGGATGGACATCCCATTCACATAGGTTAGAGTACATGTGGTGTCCATAAGCAGCATAACACAAAAAATCAGAAGGTTGTAAATCACCTAGATTAGGGTCGACTGCAAAGTCAATGTAAGCAACGCCGATACCTTGCTGCAAGAAGGAACGACTATATATTATCAAAATTAAGTTTGTAAACCTAAAATGTGGGATTAATGTTTTGTACTTACCTTCATGTCAAAGTTTTATTAATACACTTTGACCACACTTGACGACACTTGTTCTGATCGAAATAGGCCAACAATCCAAACAGTGGATACAAAAGCATATAATTTTGAGTTAAACATTAAACGTTGAGCCTGCAGAACACGTGTTAACTAACATTGTAATGGCTCAGAGTTGAACGCGTAGTACCGCCGATTGAAGCAACCGACTTGATATGGCTGCAAGCACGATGCCGTGATGCCACGCCAGAAATCAAGTCGACAACAGCTGTCATTACGCCAACCTATTTATAGTTGGAAAGCGGCAAAAAACACGGTAAAACAATATCGTCATCGCCAATTATCATGTTTTTTTCATAATCGGCAACCACACTAAAATTGTGGCCGCCCAACAAAGACATTACGGGTAAACTAATTATAGTTGGAAACTAGAAAATGCACGCGCTAAAGAATATCGTCATTGGAAATTATCAGACCAACTATTCATAATCGGCAACCACACCAAAACTGTGTCGCATCAAGTGGTATAAACACTAAGAGATCAGATAGGTCATATTTTTATTACTCAGTCTCCCAAAACATGAATCAAGCACGGATCATTCAACGTGACTTAGTAAAAGTGGCTCACGTGGCGGCTGTACACAGGATCCCCTGATGCCTTACCAAGCCATGACCCCCATTTAATCAAAAGAATAACGTCATTGCAAACTATCATATTTTCTCTTCATGATCTGCAACGACACTGAAACTGTGGTCGCCCGATCAAGATGACTCAGCAATGGAAGCAAAGCCAAGAACAAAAGTAAACCACACTTTTCTATGAACAACAACACGATCGCATCAATAGATCTACGCGAAGGTTAAAGAGGCATCATAACGGCATGGTTGCAGTCACAAACGTGTGATGCCCCGCCAAGACATGGCTGACTTTGCGTCAATAACACAACAAACTTACCAAACAGGCAACATCTCGGAGCCCTATGAGTAGCAACACACTGAAATCTGTTATTTTTTTATAACCCAGTCTCACACACCCCCAACTAACAACAGAATAACATATGAAACAAAAATCCTGAATTAATAGAAACCCTAATCAAACAATAGGATCCCCAATTAACCACAAATGAAACAGAAACCCTAAATTAATCAAACAATACGCATAATTAAAACAATACGCATAATTAAATTAGTCACACGTAATTAACCACAGGCTAACATATCAAACAAAACCCCTAAATTAATAGAAACCCTAAATTAAATTAAACATACCAACTGAGATTGGTATTTATGATAAAAATATCATTAGAAATATATTTCCAAAGAGAGCAGTTTCAGAAACATGTAAGATCATCCCAAAGAGAGCAGATGATCCAAAGATGAAAGACCGATCATCACAAAGATCAAAGATCATACCAAAGAGATATGTGAGGAATATTTTTCTCATCACAAAGATCAAAGATCATCCAAAGTCAAACGGTCAATAAGCGAAGATCAAAGATCATCCAAAGTCAAACGGTCAATAAGCGAAAACCCTCCATCAATAAGCGAAAACTATGAGTGTGTGTGATATGTGGTGAGGATAAATTGTAGCAGATTATGTAAGTGTGTGTGATATGTGGTGAGGAGAGTGTGATTAAAATAGAGATTAAAATATGTGAGACGTGTGAGGAAGGGTGAGATGTGTGAGGGAGGGATTAAAATATGCGAGATGTGTGAGAGGATCACTGTTCCTAGGGGAACGTGATTACCCTCAATTATTAAGTATCTAATGTAAAAAAAATCTTCTAGTATACTAAGTCGGTCAATTTTTTACACTTTTCAACAATTACTATCATGACCAAAGACTAAACCAATGATATTCTTTGGCTTTAGTTACTTATATCGTCTCTCTTTCATTTTTGGGTAAAGTTGTCAAAGGAAAGATGATTATGGTGGTTGAGGAATTACTTGGACGCATAAACTTTTACATGTGGTATAGTTGGTTTAGTCTTGGTCATAATTTAACGTGGTATCCAGTAAACGACATGATTACTAGTTTTGTTTATGACTAGTTGTACGACAAAAGTTTTCTAAGGAACATGTATCCAAAAAAGAAAAAAATGAAGAAATCTCCACCATCCATTTAAATCACATGGTGTATATTAATTTTTTTTTTTTAATTAAAAAAACACACTTTCATCCTATTTCTTAAAAATTAAATATCTCTGAAACCATTAATCGTTATGAAAAAAATAATTATACCGTCACGACGATAATTAATTATCTTTCTATAGATATGCACTTCTATATACTTTCGGCGAACTTTTTTAAAAAAATCTCGTAAAAAAATCACATGTGATTCTCGAAAAATTACATGTGATTCTCGAAAACTCATGTTTGATTTATTATTTTAAAAATCACATTTGAATTTGAAATGTCACATGCGATTTGTGAAAATCACGTGTATTTTTTAAGAGAATTTCGACATTGTAAAATCGTTAAAAGTATATGAAAATAACAGTCTATTAAATGACAAAAATATTTTCGTTATTACTTTAAAATCACATGTGATTTATGTGAATTAAATTAGAAATGTTTGAATCACATGTAATTCTGTCAATATATTAAAATGTTTGTTGCCATTAATATAAAATATGTTCATTTTACCAGGGTGGAGTCCCCTTTACCCAAAAAATATATGTAAAATAAATTGGCTTCTGAATTACATGTGATTCGGTGATAATTACATGTGATTTTGCTTGCATTACATGTGATTCAAGCATTCCAAAATCGTAACTTTTTCTAACAAACCCACATTATATGAATCACATGTGATTTTTGTAATCATGTATTATCTATTTTCATTTATGTAAAATATATAAAACATATTTGCTTCTAAATTACATGTGATTTTGTTTGAATCACATGTAATTCTACTTAAATTGTATGTGATTCGGTGATAATTACATATGATTTTGCTTGCATTATATGTGATTCAAGCATTCTGAAACCTTAACTTTTTTAACAAACCAATTTTATATGAATCACATGTGATTTTTTAATTATGTATTATCTGTTTTTATTTATGTAAAATATATAAATCAAATTGGCTTCTAAATTACATGTGATTTTGTTTGAATCACATGTAATTCTGCTTGAATTGCATGTGATTATGTGATAATTACATATGATTTTGCTTGCATTACATGTGATTCAAGCATTCGGAAACCTTAACTTCTTCTAACAAACCCACTTTAGATGAATCACATGTGATTTTTTTTAATCACATGTAATCTTGTTAATATATTAAATTGTCTGCTTGAATTACATGTAATTCGATGATAATTACATGTGATTTTGCTTGCATTCAATCACATGTAATTCGATGATAATTACATGTGATTTTACTTGCATTACATGTGATTCAAACATTTCGAAACGTTAACTTCTTCTAACAAACCCACTTTAGATGAATCACATGTGATTTTATTTGAATCACATGTAATTCTGTCAATATATAAAAATGTTTTGTTGTCATTCATATAAAATATAGAAAGTAAACTGGCTTCTCAATTACACGTGATTTTGTTTTGATCACATGTAATTTTACATGAACTACATGTGATTCTCTATGTGTTTTTACATGTGATTCATATAAAATATATAAAGAAAATTTGCTTTTGAATTAGTTATGAGTTTATTTTAATCAAATGTAATTCTTCTTAAATTACATGTGATTTAATGATAATTACATGTGATTGATCCGAATAACAAGTTACTTATACAAAATCCAAAATCTTAATTTTCGCCAAACCTTAAGTAATTTTTTCAAACACTTGTAATTTGTGTCAAATGACACGATTTTTACCAAATCACATGTGATTTGTGATAAAAAAAATTAATGATACGTACTTCTATATATTTTCGACGATTTTTTTTAATTTCCGCACTCACGGATCACATGTGATTTATTACTTTATAAAGCACACGTGAATTTGTAAAATCATTTACAATTTAAGGATTTGTGAAATCACACGTGATTTGTTACTTTAATATCACATGTAAATTTATGAAATCACATGCGATATATGGAATCACACATGCATTTTAGAAATTCAAATTACAACTGATTTTACAAATTACTAGTGATTTTACAAATTATGTGTAATTTTTCTGACGAAAATTTCAACAAAAAAATATCGAAACTATATGAAAAAGCTAGTGACGTAACTTGTTACGTGTTTACATTCGACTATGTAAATAATTACACTAATAAATAATAATAAAAGTTATTTATTTATTCTGTAAAAAATTTAATTTTTTTTATAAAAAAATCACAAGTAATTTTTACGAATCACATGTGATTTTGTTAGTCGAAAATCGCAACAATAAAAAATGGTCAAAAATATATCAAAGTTCCTATCTACTGAAAGATAAGAACTTTTTCGTCGCAATGGTGTATTTTTCTTAATCTGACATTTATCGTTTGAAAGATATGGTGTTTTTAAGAAAAAGGTGAAAGATGAGTTTTTATTTTTTGATGGAAAAAATGAACGGTTGAGATTGATTTCTTTCTTCTTTTATTGGTTCATGTTTTATGTAGAACTCACTTCCACTTATGAAACTATATTACAACATCGATTCACTATGTTGCAAACTATAAGACAGGTTTTTATGCTAGTGAGCCTTTTATATAAAGTTACATATCTGAAGTTCGGAATGTAACGGCATATGGTATGTGCTTTTGTTCTAGCCAGTTGTGGGCTCTTAATTAGGTAATAATATCGCCTCATTATATAAGACGTAATATGATTTATACATTGAGGGTTTGGGATTGTGTTTTAGTACTAAAGATGAACAACATTGAGGGTTTCAAGATTTGCTTCTTCAAATTGTTTATCTAATATATTTGAGAGTACAATAAGCTGAAGTAAGCAATAAATACTTGGAAAACAAGATCTAATCATCCTTATATAGTAAAGCATCTTTAGGTAATGTACATCTATATAGACAACTAGTTGATTGTTTTGTATCTTTTACCTTATGTTCAACTTGCTTATCAGTCTAAAACAAATTGACATGTAAATGTTTTTTGTGTTTTTATATTAAAAAACTAGCATAGATTAAGGGAACATCTAGACTTAAACACCATTTAATCAAATGACTACTTGTAAGTATTATAATTGAGCATGCTTATATATGGTTTTCAAATGACAAGTAAACACTAAAAAATCATTGACTTATTAAATATTCGAATTGTTGGCTTATTAAATCATATATTAAGCCATGAGAAAGAAATATCAAGCCTACGAATTCAACAATCCTTGTGTAAGCTAATGTGATGAAAGGAAGCGAGAAAGAGAGTGTCATGTTCTATAAGCTCTACACATTTGCAGATTCTACTGATTACATTTTGATGATCACGTGTACAATTGGTGTCATCGGTAATGGAATATGCATGCCCATTTCGGCTGTTCTTTTTGGCAAACTTATTGATTCTTTTGGTGAGAACCGGATAACAACGATGGGCTCCATGCTGTTTCCAATGTATCAGTGAAATGTTTACCTGGCTATTGGAGCTGGTGTTGCTTCATTCTTACGCAGGTAAAAATGCTACCGCGAGCTAATCCTCTGAACCAGTGTGTGATTGATTCTTGCTTATTTTGTTATGTTTTAAATTAGTAACATGTTTTGCGTTTTGTAGAGGTGGCAATGTGGATGGTAACGGGAGTAAGACAGCCTGCAAGAATACGCAACTTATATTTAAAAATGTTTTGCGTTTTGTGGAGGTGGCAATGTGGATGGTAACAGGAGAAAGACAGGATGCAAGAATAAGCAACTTATATTTAAAAACCATGCTGCGACAAGATGCATATTTCTTTGACAAGGAAATGAATAAGGTGGAAGTTGTTGGCAGGATTGAAAGTTTATGGACTTAAAAATCGATAGTCGTGTGATAGGATCGAACTCCAGATCACGAGATTGCACATATTACGTAAAGAGTTAATTTATTTACTAAATATATTTATTATATTTATTAAATCAAACCAAAGCTTAAACTAACGATCGTTAATAATTAAAAGTTAAGTATTAAATGACCGTTATGGAAATCAAATAGAAGCTAAAAGAAGGAGTCAGAAAAGTTCCGGAAGCCCCTTCTTGGGCTTGTTAACCTCCGGCCAAAGAGAGACAAAAGGAAGGGGAAAATATTTTGTTTCCTAAAATTTGTTTAACCTTGGAGGAAAAGTTTTTCCAAGGGCTATATAAACAAACCAAGGCTTTCATAATTTTTTACTCCTCTCTTTCTCTTGCTCTTAAACCGCCGGCCAAACACACCCTTAAATAGGGTTCTTGGTTTTCAACTTTTCTATTTTTATAGATCTAGTCCTAGCCCCTCTCTAGGGTTGTTGGGTAGATCCTCCATAGACTTGGAAGCTTGGTTTGTTCGTGCTAGACTCACGATTAACTCGCCGTATTACGTGTGTACAAGATCGTGATATAGTCTTGCTTTAGACTATATCCTGGTGGTGTTCATGATCAACCCTAGTTTCCGATTGTTCCGTTGTCTTGTGGATCTTGCTAGGATAAAGGTATGTAACCCTAATCTTGATTAATTATAATTGTGTTAAATTATGATCTTGTTAATTTGCTTCCGATGTATGTGCTTTGATCCATATTAGGGTTTTAAATAAGTGTTATGAACTATATAAACCTTCAGTGGCATCGAGAGCCGTTTTAACATGATTATAATTATCAAGATCTAAAGTTTTTTTAACTAATATTGATTTGTGTTAAAAATTACATGTTGTTTTTTAGGTTTCATAAAAATTAGGGTTTTTGTTTTTTATTGTTTTTAAAAATCAGATCTACCGAATTTTTTTATTAAAATTTTTATTTTGTAAACCCTAAAAATACATGGTAATTAACTTTAGATGTTTTGCATAAATTAATTGTTATGTCATGTGTGGTTACGATCCGTAGTTTTTTTAATTGTTAAGAGAATGTGGGAGATCCGTAATAAACATGCATGTTTTTTACGGATCATATAATTTTGAATGCTATTTGCTTTATTTGATTCAAAGTTTAATAATTAGGGAAGACTTTTTATGTTTAATAAAAATCCTAGATTTGATTTTCTTTGAATAAATTGTTATGCATGTGGCTATTTGATTTAGTTTTTTTGTTACTTGTTTTCATGCGTTTTTAATTGTATGTTGTAAACAAGGGTAGTTTTTTAAGAAAAATAATATTGACTAAATCTTATCAAAATTAATGAATTGTTTTGAGGTCTAAATTACATATGATTTGTGTTGATTAGAATTGCAATAACAACTTAACGGCCTACTCAATTTTGGCAAACTATAAAGTGGGTATAACGCATCGCTGGTCAAGTACCCGGTTAAGGAAGGAGGTGTTATGCTTCAGCGCTGACCAAATTCCCGGATCGCCTGTGCGTCAAAATTGGACTTACCTACGGTTGTTATTTGTATAATTCTTTAAGGTTGATTTAACTGTATTAATTCACATCCGAAACACAATGAATAAGGTTATTGCTTTGTGCTTTAACTAAGTTCTAGAAAAAGTACGGTGTAAATTTAGTTTTGTGTAAAATCTTTAATTAGTTTAACCAATGCCTCAACTTGCAAATATATGATGAAGTTTTAGTCTCACCAAAAGGTTTACTAAACGTTTTATTAAACTTATGTTATGGAGATGTATCCATGCTTCTCCATACATGATTTTGACACCAAAATCTATACCCTTAAAAAATTTGAGTCATATGCCATCTAATTGACGAACACTTGAAGTTACAATTGTCGTCATATGAGATTTTGGACGATGTTGTATTGGAAAGAAAACTTCATGACTGAATAAGATTCACATGAAGGTTTTACGTTCTTTAGATTAGTCGACTTAATTAAGTTACTTAGTAAGAACTGGAAACTTAAGGCGTAAAGTAGGGATGAAACACGTTTACAATGCAAATGATTTTGGCAATGTAAATCCCTAACATATCTAGAAATTGCAAATTTGTTTGTCAATTATTGTTCGACAAGTTGGGATTAATATCAATGGCGGATTCACCGAGGTAATATTCTCTGATCTCCTTTTTCCTTCCATCATCATCTCCGATCTCCCTTTTCCTTCTACACCATCTCCAATCTCTTTAATTCGTTTTCCTTTATTCAAGTCATTACCTTTTCTTTCTTCTGTTCATTAATCGGGTTCCCTTCAATCCAAAATCAATCTGGTCATGATTTGATTTTTATCCTCAAACGTGTTCATTATTTGTGAGATTTGATCCGGTAGCCTGGTCATTCTTTCATTATGTATTCGCAGCGTTCAAAGGAGGAACAAGTTATTGGAATATCCAAATCAGTTTTTGTTACAAATTTTCCTGATAATTTTGGACCTCGTGATTTATGGAGCCTCTGCCAGACGTATGGAAAGGTGGTTGATGTGTTTATACCTAATCGCAAATCCAAAGCTGGGAAGCGATTCGCGTTTGTTCGCTTTATCAGGGTGGATGACTTGGATCGTTTGATTGGTAACTTATGTACCCTCTGGGTGGGGCATCTACATCTTCAAGCTAATGCAGTGAGATATGAACGTGCTCCGTTATCTCATGACTCGGTTAAGCCCCCTTTTAAAAGAGTTAATACTCAGCCTCCTCCTCCTTCTCGCTTCATTCCCAGCTCGTATGCCAACGTTGTGAATGTGAACCGTAGGCAGCCTGCTATTTATCCACATGGTCCTGGTCCTGCTCATTTGATCCTCGAAGAGAATTGTGTACAAGCGGATGATTTGTCACGAAGTGTTATTGGTAAAGTTAAGGTGTTGAACTCTATGTCTACCTTATACTCTACCCTGTCAAAGGAGGGCTTTACTGATCTTCGTCTCTCGTACCTTGGTGGGTATTGGGTACGTATTGATCTTAAGGGGGAAATGGTCATTAGCAAATTCCTTCAACATAAAGGTGTGAATTCGTGGTTCTCTGTCCTTAAGGCGGCTCATAATGATTTTATTAGTAGTGAACGCATAGTGTGGGTAGATATCGAAGGTGTCCCCTTACATCTTTGGTCACACGCGACTTTCTCTAAAATTTGTAACAAGTGGGGTGGTCTAGTTGATATTGAAGAGTCTGGTGGTTCTTCCTTTGCCCGTAAAAGAATATGTGTTAGCACTAGTAGGGATGATATTATTCTGGAGACTTTTAAAGTTAATTTTAAAGGCAAAATCTTCACGGTTCGCGCCAAGGAACTTTTTACTTGGAATCCATGTTTCTTAGATTATAAGGAAGATGGATGTAATTCAGATGATGATTCGTCTCATGGCGACGATGTTGTCAAGTCATCGATAGGTGAGGATGCTATGGGTGGGGAGAGCGAGGCCGAAGGGGTATCGGAAACCTTATTTGATGACATTGATCATTTCTCTCCTCGTCATAGTCAGTCACCAGATGGTCCTAAATCAACTGATCCGTTCGAACTCTATGACTTGTTAAATAAACCTCAAGTCGTCCAAGATCAGGTTGTGGAACCGACACCTTCACACCCACCAGGTTTCACTCCTACTACCTCAAATCAGGAGCAATTTAATCTCAACCCAGATATTCAGAAGGAGACTTGTAACGTTGTTTCTGTTGAGGAGAGTATTTCACCAAAGCCGATACCTAAGGAGAGTATTTCACCAAAGTCGATACCTGACAAGAATCGCTCTTCGAATTTATTTCATACCTCAGAATCTTCAAGTGAGGCTTCTGTCCGTATTCACTCTCGACCTATTTTGAAGGGGGGTTCTTTTATTGATGTGTTAGACGATATGATTAAGGTCGGACAGTCAATGGGTTATGTTATGGAAGGGTGCTCAAAAGATTTTGAACAGATTATCAGCTTTCAGGGAGTTGAAGTGGGTTTTAAATGAAGATGTTATCTCTTAATATCCAGGGACTTGGTCAGAAAACCAAGAAGGAGTGGGTCAAGGATCTTAATTATAAACACGGCGTTAATTTTCTGGCCTTACAGGAGACGAAAATGGATTGCATCTCCCATATGGACGTTAAGTTCATTTGGGGCAATTCTAATTTTCAATTTGTTGCTAGTGGTTCAGTTGGCAACTCAGGAGGTATTTTATGTATATGGGAGGAGAATGTTTTTAAGAAGGAGAATGTGTCTATGTCCGACAATTTTATTGCCATATACGGCACGTGGGTCCCTACTAACACTAAGATGCTTATTGTAGTTATTTATGCCCCACAATCTATTCGTCTTAAACGCATACTTTGGGACTACATATCTGGATTGATCAGTAATTGGAATGGCGAGACGGTAGTTCTTGGTGACTTCAATGAGGTTCGGTCCGAAGGAGAACGTTTTGGTTCTATTTTCAATCAAACTTCTGCCAGAGATTTCAACCAGTTTATTTCATCGTCTAGCTTGTTGGAGGTAAAGATGGAAGGATACGCTTATACTTGGGCTCATCCTTCCGCTAAGAAGATGAGTAAACTCGATCGCTTCCTTGTCTCGGAGGGATTTTTTCTGGTTTTCCCTGCAATTACGGCTATTTGTTTAGATCGTCATTTGTCGGACCACCGCCCGATCATCCTTACGGAAGTTCATACTGATTTTGGTCCTATTCCATTTCGTACTTATCACTCTTGGTTTACTCGTGAGGGTTTTGATGGTATGGTGGAACAGGCGTGGTCTTCTTTTGTTCATAATGATTCTAATAAAATAATTAGATTCAAAAAGAAGCTTCAAGACCTAAAATCCATTATACGAGGGTGGGTTAGAGACTCGTATTCTTCCCAGGTTGGTCTCAAGAATAACATCATTAAAGACCTGGGTGATATTGACAAGTCCATAGATCGTGGTATTGTTTCTGATGAGATGTTGGTTAAGAGATTGGAGCTTTTAAACAAGCTTCATGAAATCAGATCTTTTGATCGTAAAGATGCTATTCAAAAAGCGAAGGTTAAGTGGGCAATCGAGGGGGATGAGAACTCGAGATTTTTTCATGGTGTTATTAATAAACGTCGTTCTCAACTCGCTATACGTGGGGTTTTTACCGATGGTGATTGGCATACTGATCCAGATCTGGTTAAGGAAGCTTTCTTGAATCATTTTTCTGCCCGGTTCAAACAACCCCCTACTTCCCGGCTTAAATTAGATATTGATTTTCCTAACAGATTGTCCATGCAGCAGGTCTCAGACTTGGATAAGAATATTTCGTTGGATGAGATTCGGTCTGCAGTTTGGGAATGTGGTGACAACAAGTCGCCAGGCCCAGATGGCTATACCTTCGAGTTTTTTAAGAGATACTGGCACGTCATTGGTTCAGATTTCAGCTCAGCCGTTAGTGAATTCTTTGTGAATGGTTCGTTCCCGAGAGGGTGCAACGCTTCTTTTATCGCATTGATCCCTAAAATTCAGGATGCTAAATTTGTTAGTGATTTCCGCCCGATTAGTCTCATTGGAAGTGTTTACAAAGTGGTCACCAAAATCCTTGCTAACAGACTGGGTAGAGTTATATCGGATCTCGTTTCCAATTCACAATCTGCTTTCATTGCCAACCGCCAAATCTTAGACGGACCTTTCATTTTAAATGAAGTCTTATCCTGGTGTAAAAGTAAAAAGAAGCAAGCGTTAGTGTTTAAAGCTGATTTCGCTAAGGCCTATGATTCTGTTCGTTGGGATTTCTTACTTGATATCCTACACGCTTTTGGTTTTGGTCAGAAATGGTGTACTTGGATTCGTGGCATTTTAATTTCGAACTCAGTCTCAATTCTGATTAATGGAAGCCCTACCTCCGAATTCTCGATGCACTGTGGGTTGAAACAAGGTGATCCTCTTGCTCCTTTCTTATTTATTCTTGTTATGGAAGCACTTCACATATCCATTTCTCGTGTTGTTAAAGATGGTTTTTTCAAAGGCCTTTCGATTAATGGGTCGGTAAATCTGTCTCATCTCTTCTACGCGGATGATGCCGTTTTCATAGGTGAGTGGTCTGATGATAATCTGGATTCTATGATTCGGATTCTACACTGCTTTCACTTAGCTTCGGGGTTGAGAATAAATGTGAGTAAAAGTCAAATCTTGGGTGTTGGTATGCACTCAGATATTGTTCTTGGAGGAGCTTTGCGTATTGGATGTGATATTATGCATTTGCCGTTTAAGTATTTAGGAGTAACGGTTGGTGAAAACATGTCGCGTATTTCATCTTGGTCAAATATAATTCAGAAAATTCGAGATCGGTTATCAAAATGGAAGGTGAATACCCTATCTATTGGCGGTAGGCTAACTCTCCTTAAGTCAGTTCTTGGTGCAACCCCGTTATATACTATGTCTCTCTACAAAGCACCTTTATCAGTTCTTCATGAGATGGAAATGATCAGAAATAAATTTTTTAATGGGGGAGATGCTAACGGTAGGAAAATTACATGGATCGCATGGGATAAAGTGTTGTCGTCTAAGAAAAATGGCGGGCTAGGGGTTGCCAGTTTCTTCGCCATGAATCGGGCTCTTCTTCTTAAATGGTTGTGGCGTTTCATCTCTTCTGATGGTTGTTTATGGTCCAGTATCATTCGAGCTATCCATGGCCCTCATTTAGAGTCACACTCTCGTAAGTGTACTTCTCCTTGGAGTTCCATTCTTAGAGAAGTTCGTGTTCTGGAATCGAAAGGGTTTGATTTTCTCTCCCATTGTAAAGTTCGTATTGGGGATGGCTTAAACACTAGATTCTGGTTCGATACTTGGGTGGCGGACTTACCGTTATATGCTCGGTTTCCTCGTATCTTTGCACTTGATAATAATCCGAAAGTGTGCGTTGGTACAAAGTTAAATGCTCCCTCGCTTGATTTTTCTTTCAGACGGCCTGCTAGGGATGGTGTGGAAAGACTTCAATGGGAACAGATGTTGGAGTTGGTGGGTAATTTTTCCACTTCCGAGAGTTCGGATAAATGGATTTGCGATCTTAACGGAGAAGGTATGTTTCGTGTTAAAGATATTCGCATTTTGTTAGACGACCTTTTACTTCCATCCTCGCTAGTGGCTACCAGATGGGTGAATTTAGTCCCGATTAAAGTTAATATTCTTGCTTGGCGTGCTAGACTTGATCGTCTTCCTACCCGGGGTAATTTAATTTTGAGAGGTATTGGTGTGGACTCTCCTGCATGCCCGATTTGTGATTGGATGACCGAAGATTCTCACCACTTATTTCTTAGTTGTGACTTGGCGAAATGCATCTCCCAAAAGTTGAGCTGCTGGTGGAATATTCAATGGAGTGACATATCGAATTTTGAAGATTGGTATTCCTGGTTCATTAACATTCGGCTACAACCTAAACTTAAGCTTATGTTAGAGGGTGTTTTTTACACGGCTTGGTGGCACATATGGCGGTATCGAAATCGTTTACTTTTTGATGTTTCTCCTCCAAGGCGCTCGGTTATTTTCGACGATATTGTCTCATCTTCTTACAATTGGTGTGTTAATCGATGTAATTTTTCTTTTTCTTGGGAGTGTTGGCTTAAAAACCCTTACTTGATCTCTTTGTAATATGTTTCTAGCGTCTTGCTAGCTGTTTAATAAAGTTGCCGTTCAAAAAAAAAAAAATTATTGTTCGACAAGTTACTGTGTTGAATACATTTGTCAATAGCAGATCAACTGATGTGATAAGTCTATGTCAATATGGATTCTAGTTTTTCAATGAAAATACTATGGTTTTATTACCAGGGTAATTTTATTTTCTTGAATTGTATTATCAAAAATACTAATGTTTGAACTTATTTCTGTAGAAATGGCTCAACCCGAAAACAATATGACAATAAGCTCGGCGTTCAAAGCTTTCTTTGAACGACCTGAACTTACTGGCCCTAATTTCAATGACCGGTATCGCTCACTAAGAATTGTTCTGAGAGCAGCCGGTACTATTGATATCTTGACTACTCCTTTTCCGGAGGATCTTGCTGAAGGAGCATCTGATGCGGAAAGGCTTCAACACGCTGCTAACGTTAAGAAGCACCATGAGGTGGCTGCTGTAATGTTAGGGAGAATGGCTTCATCACTTCAAAGTAAGTATGAGCTATTTTCACCTCAGCGAATGCTTGATGAACTCAAGGCTGTGTATGAAACGTCGCAAGCTGTAGAGATCTATGATTTGGTTGATGCTCTACAAAGTTACAAGCAAGCTCCTGGAAAGTCTGTAAGTGCTCATTATATAGAGATGAGGGGTTATATGGAACAACTCATCGCACTAGGACAACCCTATGATCATAATATGGTTATTAACTTGATCAATAGGTCCCTTAATAAGGACTTCAATGATTTCGTTCGTAACTATAATATGCATTGCACGGGGAAGACGGTTAATGATTTGCATGCAATGCTCATTGACTTTGAAAAGGGGTTGAAAGATAAGGCATCCACTGCTACTCCTCAAGTACTTTATGTGCAAAAGGGTAGAGTGACTAAACCAAAACCACAAGTGAATAAGAAGCGGAAAGGCAAAGGCAAGGTTGATAAGAGCAAGCAAGTTGCGACTCCATCAAAACCAAAGCAGAACTTTGTCAAGAAGAGTCAATCTCAGAAAGATGAGACTTGTCACCACTGCAAAATGACTGGACACTGGAAGAGGAATTGCTCTCTCTACCTCCATGATTTGCAAGAACATAAGAAGAAGGCTGAGCTAGCTGCTATAGCATCTTCAGGTAACTTATTTATGATAGAGTTATTTAATCTTACATACAAATCAAACTCCTAGGTATATGATACGGGATGTGGTATTAACATTTGTAATACCCTGCAGGGATTTGAGTTGAAGAGGAAGCTTACCTATGGGGAACAATTTCTACAAGTGGGCAATGGCGCACAAGCAGCGGTTGAAGCTATAGGAATATTTAAACTAGTTTTACCTTCGGGTTTAGTATTGTTTTTAAATAATTGTCATTATGCACCTTCAATTGTTAGGGGTGTCATTTCCTTTTCCTGTATGTTGGATCTTGGATTTAATCACATGATTGATAATAATAGAATTTCTGTTTTCAAAGATGGTTTATTCTAGTTTGATGCAATTTCTGTGAATGGTGTTTTTGAAATTAACATGCATGATAATAATTCCAAGAGGAAAAATAATTATGTTTTTAGCATGAATAAGAAGAGAAAGTTAGACAAGAACTCTTCTTATCTTTGGCATTGTAGACTTGCCTATATTGGGAAGACTCGCAAACAAAAGCTTTAACGTGATGGTCTTTTGGAAAATATCAATGATGAATCATTTGATAAATGTGAGTCTTGTATCTCTGGAAAGATGACCAAGAAACCTTTTAATATTAATATTGAAAGGGCTACTAAACTACTTGGTTTGATACATACTGATGTGTGTGGACCACTTAGACAGTGTCAAGGAAAGGTGCTAGCTACTTCTTAACGTTTACGGATGATTATAGCCGTTATGGTTATGTTTATTTACTTAAGCATAAACATGAGGTGTTTGAAACATTCAAAATGTTTAAAGCAGAAGTAGAGTTACAACTAGGAAAGAAGATTAAACCTCTTCGTTCTGATCGAGGTGGTAAATATTTAAGTCAAGAGTTTAAAGATTATTTAAGTGAGAACGGAATTGTTCAAAAACTTACTTCTCCATATACTCAACAAAATGGTGTATCTGAAAGGAGAAATCGTACATTATTAGATATGGTGCGATCTATGTTTAATCTTACAACTTTACCATTATCCTTTTGGGATTATGCTCTTGAATCTACTGTTCGTATTCTGAATATGGTTCCCATAAAAAGGTTGACAAGACACCATATGAACTATGGCATGGCAAGAAGCCATATTTGTATTATTTGAAAATTTGGGGTTGTGAGGCGTATGTGAAACGTGACTCTGGAGATAAACTCCAACAACGCTTAGTAAAATGTATCTTTGTAGGTTACCCTAAGCAAACTATGGGTTACTACTTTTATTATCTGGCTGAGAACAAAGTAGTTGTGGCTCGGTATGGAGACTTCCTTGAAAGTGATCTTGTAAATCAAGAATTCAGTGGGAGAGATTATGATCTTGAAGAAATTAAAGAAGATACATTTCCTTCTGAAAATACTAGCGAAGAAATTCCTATAGAACCAGAAAGTCGGGGAGTTCCACCGGAAATAATTCCTCCACGTAGGTCTCAAAGTACCATACGTGCGCCAGACATACTATGTCTTTACATAGAGGATGATGAGGAGGAAGTAGGGGATCTTGGTGAACCTGCTAACTATCGATGCACAATGTCTGATCCAGAAAAGTCAAAATGGATAGTTGCGATGAATGAGGAAATGAAATCCATGGAAATCAACAATGTTTGGATTCTTGTGGACGCACCTAAAAATGCTAAAGTAGTGAAAAATAGGTGGATCTACAAGAAGAAAACCGACATGGATGGTGAAATACAATCCTATAAAGCACGTTTAGTAGCTAAAGGTTTTACTCAAACTTTTGGCATAGACTACGAGGAGACATTTTCTCCTGTAGCAAACTTACGAGCTATTAGGATTCTCATAGCTATTGCAGCATACTATGACTATGAGATATGGCAATTTGATGTTAAAACTTCCTTCTTGAACGGTCGCTTAGATGAAGACATCTATATGCAACAACCGGAAGGGTACGTTGATCCTGAATATCCAAAGCGCGTGTGCAAACTTCAAAGATCCATTTATGGTTTGAAGCAAGGATCACGTCAATGGAATAAGCGATTTGATGAAGAAATCAAAAAGTTCGGATTTATTCAAAATCGTGATGAGCCATGTGTATATTGCAAAGCTAGTAGGAGTAATGTAGTGTTCCTAATTTATATGTCGATGACATATTAATTATGGGAAGTAACATTCCAAGACTTAAGGAAGTTAAGGATTATCTTGGTAAATGTTTTTCTATGAAGGATTTGGGAGATGCTACATATATTTTGGGAATTAAAATCTATCGAGATAGAAGTAGACGATTAATTGGTCTTAGTCAAGATGCTTATATAGATAAGATATTGAAGAAGTATAACATGCATAACTCTAAGAAAGGTTTTCAACTGATGGAGGTTAAGCATGAATTAAGTCATGAGAAAGATGCATCAACACCTGAAGGCTTACATGCGAAAGGTGCCTTATGCTTCGGCTGTAGGATCTATCATGTATGCTGTAAGATGTACAAGGCCTCATGTGGCGTTTGCTCAGAACTTGGTGAGTAGATACCAACAGAATCCAGGAAAGTTCCACTGGACTGCTGTTAAGCATATTCTAAAGTATTTAAGAAGTACAAAAGATATGCTTTTGGTATTCGGGGGTAAACCAGACACATAATTGAATATAACAGGATTCTGTGATGCGTCCTGGCAATGTGAAAAAGACGATACGAAGTCTCAGACGGGCTACGTGTTTGTCATCAATGGAGGAGCAGTTGATTGGAAGAGCAGTAAGCAGAAAACCATTGCTATGCATGCGACTCAATCCAAGTACATGGTCGCTTCATAAGCTGCAATGGAAGCTGTTTGGATTAGGAAGTTTATTGGAGATCTTGGAGTGATGCCTTCAATTAAAGAACCTATTGATATATATAACGACAATTCTGCTGCAATAATATTCGCCAATGACCCTGGAGTTGAAAGGCTCTAGACACTTTAAACGTAGATATCATTACGTTCGAGAACAAGTAGAAGCTCGAGAAATAAAATTAATAAAAGTTCACACAAATGATAACGTAGCTGATCCTTTTACTAAGGCTTTATCTAGGCCAAAGGTAGTTAAGCATGCCAAAGCAATTGGGCTGCAACTAGCTAGCGAATTCATGCAATAAATTTGTTGATTAGTATTTGGATAAAGGATGTAAGACATTATTGGATTGATGAAATAAAGATTGGATTTCGTTTATTTTTCTGTTATTTGATTTTGTATCCTATTTTACATGTTTTAATTCATGAGCATTATGATGTTTCTAAATGTCCGTTGTCGATTAATAATATGGGAGTATTATTAAGATAAGATAATTCAAAATAGTGACAGGGTATACTTGAAAGTATATTGGTCAATTTTGTATGATATTTGATGGATCAAATATTGGACTTATCCCAACTATATGATTTTACTTTATGGATCTTTGTCATTAAGTAAATCATAAATAGTTATCTTTGGATTGAGATACCAGAAAACTGCATTGAATGTAGTGCATTTCTGTAAGGTAACCTAACGCTAAACGTAACTGGTAGCTATAAGGGTTATTTTCAGAAGTGTTGCAAAGTTCATGTGTTTCGCTTTTAGTCAAAATGGAATTTGTTTCCTTCAAATTATTTTGAAGTATAAATACAGCTGGGCCCCTTGGGGGAGTAGTAAGATGTTTATGTGGCCACACCCAAATGTGTTTTGGTAATCTTGCTATATCCGTAAACGAGAAACATAATAGTTAATGAAAGGAATGATTGAGATCCATATCCTTATTAACGATGTATTTGAAATGAAAGGATAATAATAATGATTATATATCATTAAAAGGTTTTGTCCAAGAAACCTTACTCGAGTTGTACTAGTGACATTGTTAGTTTAACTAGACGCTAATCAATGTGATCACGATATTCGAATTTTGTCCAAGTGGGAGCTGAAAGTTTTTGGATTTAAAAATCGATAGTCGTGTGATAGGATCGAACTCGAGATCACGGGATTGCACATATTATGTAAAGGGTTAATTTTAAATCAAACCAAAGCTTAAACTAACGATCGTTAATAATTAAAAGTTAAGTATTAAACGACCGTTATGGAAATCAAATAGAAGCTAAAAGAAGGATTCAGAAAAGTTCCGGAAGCCCTTCTTGGGCTTGTTAACCTCCGGCCAAAGAGAGACAAAAGGAAGGGAAAAAGATTTTGTTTCCTAAAATTTGTTTAACCTTGGAGGAAAAGTTTTTCCAAGGGATATATAAACAAACCAAGGCTTTCATAATTTTTTACTCCTCTCTTTCTCTTGCTCTTAAACCGCCGGCCAAACACACCCTTAATTAGGGTTCTTGGTTTTCAACTTTTATATTTTTATAGATCTAGTCCTAGCCCCTCTCTAGGGTTGTTGGGTAGATCCTTCATAGACTTGGAAGCTTGGTTTGTTCGTTCTAGACTCATGATTAACTCGCCGTATTACGTGTGTACAAGATCGTGATATAGTCTTTCTTTAGACTATATCCTGGTGGTGTTCGGGATCAACCCTAGTTGCCGATTGTTCCGTTGTCTTGTGGATCTTGCTAGGATAAAGGTATGTAACCCTAATCTTGATTATTTATAATAGTGTTAAATTATGATCTTGTTAATTTGCTTCCGTTGTATGTGCTTTGATCTATATTAGAGTTTTAAATAATTGTTATGAACTATATTAACCTTCAAGGATGTCTGGCGATACCATCGTCCTTATACAAGATGCCATGGGGGAGAAGGTAATCACAGAGCGTCACCCAGCCGTAAGAATACCAGCCTTCCAAAGTGGAGGTCAATGGTTCAAATCCAATGGGAAGAAAATTAATCCCCTTGTGGCCACGGAGATTCACCCAAGCTGACTCCGGGCTCTCTGAAAGGGTAGTCGCCCTGGCATTTGTCGGCCAGCAATGTCGAGTCGGAAATCCATGTTACCAAAAAAAAGTGTTCTACAAAACTTAGAATGAAGAACAAGTAATGAAATGTTTATTTATGTTATTTCAGGTTGCAAAGTTCATACAACTACTAGCGACATTTGTTGGAGGTTTCTTGATAGCATTCGTCAAGGGATGGCGTCTTACGCTTGTCATTTTAATCTCGGTCCCTCCAATGGTGATCTCGGGTGGAGTTATGTCAAAAGTGATATCCAAGAGCGTCACGGAGCCAAAAAATTCATGCTACATCAGCCACTCTAGTCGAGCAAACAATTAGATCAATCAGGACAGTAAGAATAATCAATAACTGATAATATGTATAAGGAAGTCACTCAAGTACTTGTCTACTTTACACTAAAAAAGCAACCAAAGGTTTATTTGGTTTTTTTCTATACAACTATTTTAAGGTTAACATCGCTTAAAAAATGATATGTATATTCAGATATGATGGCCTATACACATAGTTTTAGTAGTTCATTATCTAACTGAGAATTTTTACCTGTCTTTAGGGCGTTAGGTTGCTTCTTATGGCGTGGAGAAAAAAGCTTTGCCAGATTATGATAATTCCCTTAATGAAGGCATAGCTGCTGGCCTTGGTCTTGGTGGTATGCTTTCAATCTGTTGATACAAAAGTTGGATGATCCTTGCTAAACCCAAATTAGGCTTAATTCGGGTTGGCTGGGTTCCGGCTCCTGCACCAAGTGAAATATCTTGTTGGCATCCTACACACTAAAACAACACGCGTTAGGCTTATCGTGGGAATGTATCACACGATTAGACTTCGGTGTGAGAGTAAGTAATCGGTTAGGGTTTAAGAATCGGATGGAGTTGAGAGTATGTAGAATGTAATACCTTTGTCGAACCCTTGGGGGTTCCTTATATAGGCGGTGAAACCCTAATGGGCTGTCACCGATGCTTCGGCCCCAAGCAAAGGATAAGTGCCATAATTAGTTTGATTGTAATCTTCTAATTATAGTGAGTGCATATCCTTCACTTTGGGGTAAATCCTAATCATAATAATATTATGATTCTGTCTAACCATGTATCGGTCGCGACGGGCCGTGGGCCGCACACATGTATGCGGCTACTGTTCATTCGAAGCCCATAAGCTTTAAATGATATTAATCCAACCCATTCGTGATGGGCCGGACACGGGTAGTACCCGTGGGCCGGGTTCATGACCCGGCTAGGGACTATACGTCATCATGTACCCCCAGTCTAGTTGTTACAGTCGTAGGCGTGACCTCTAGACTAATGAATGTTCCGTAAACATTGTTGTTTCAAACATACCCGCTTCAAGAAAGGCCGGCCGGGACAACATTAATGAACGCATTAATGGCAGTCATTAGTCGGACGCCTCGTCTACAAAAGTGCACCAGTCAGGCCCACCCTTGAGCTACGTAAAACTGGTTAAGAAATGACCCGTGGGCACCTTCTGACGTTTCAGAAGTGTCAGAAACCCCCACCGTTAGATAGGCGTAGTGGATTACACGTGTCAAACATCCATGTTACCTCGTAAATCGAGGCAACCCTATAAAAGAGTTGGTGTGTGCTACTGTGTAAACACACAGTTTATACCCTTTTCCGCCATTGTTACATTTGAGCTCAATTCTTCATTCCTTATCTTCTTATCCCACGAATTTTCACCACCGCAGGTTAGATCACCGTGCCTTTCTAATCCTTTTTATAAATCATGGTGAAAGATAACCCTATCATCACGGACGTCCTCAATGTGATGCCTGCGGAAAAATACATAGACTTTTTGTCTAAGTATTACATTCCTGAAAGCGTACACCCCACCTATCCAGGTGACGGTGAAGCTATTACGGATGCTCCGAGAGGAAAGATAGGCGTGTATACGCGCCTATTTGACTCGGCTAACTACCGCATCCCCCTGTCTAGGTTCCTAGTAGATGTTCTTTTGTACTACGACTTCCACATAACCCAACTTCATTGCATAGGGGCGTGTAAGATCAACTAGTTTGAGATTACCTGCTATACATGTGAGGTAACCCCTACCGTGAATCTATTTAGGGTTTTTTACTCCCCCCAAATGGTGAATGGGTGGCTATCGTTTAAGAAACGATCCACGACCACACCCATGACTTATAAGAAACCCTTAGATTCCCTTAAGAGTTGGTACGACCACTATTTTTCGTAGATGAGAAAGTATTCCCCGTCCCATTTGTTCGTATAACTAAAGTGCGCTTTGACTACCCTCCTTCATCCAAGGACTATAGCAGTAAGGATTAAAAAATTTAGACACCCATCGTACTGAATTCCATAGGGGCCTGCCGGAGCACTTCCTCTGCCTAGTAGGGATCAGCCGCAACTATTATGGGAGGGAGGATAGATATCCGTGCTTTCTGACCGAGCGTAGACAGGGTAGGTCTTCTATATCTTAGATGCGAACGTGTCCTACAGTACTTGTGAAATTACTAATCCTTATGTATGCAATTGTCCGCACAGATGAAGCTGTTCGGATTATTATGCCAAGGTGATCCAAGCAAAGTTCCTCAAGGGTCTCGACCATTGAAAGAAGGCGAACCCACCCTACTGGCTGCCACTGCTTACATGACCATCCCATTAGAAGAAACGACTGAGTAGAGGTCGGATGAGGAAGAGCCCGTGATTCAGAAGTCCCCCATAGATTTCCATAATGAAGACGGTGAGGAGTTGCTGCTGGAGAATGCCATACCGCACCAAGATGAAGAGGAACAACACACAGATCCATCCGTTAATCGTGATGGCAGAGAAGATGAAACAATACAGGATTCTGGATCCCCCCAGCCATCAAAGCCCAAATCCAGAAAGCGCAAGACCACCAGGAAAGTGGCCAAAATCGTGGAGGCTGGGGCGGGGGAATACAATGCTCCCCAAAAGAAACTAAGGCAGGACCACCCACAATTCCAAGAGGGAAGCAGTACCACCATGCCTTAAGGCAACCCCTCGGCGCATGTGGATGACCAAGTCTGGAAAGTAACTCATGTGAATGTCGTGGCTCCTTCTACCACAGGACCTTTGACTAACATAACGTAAGTGCCGACCATACTTCCTAATACATAATCCACTAAAAAAACTCATAAGTATGTTTCAATAGCAGGGCGGATCCGTCAATAGTAGCGCATGAGAAGGAGGCGGAAATGGACCCTCACCTGTGATATCAATGAGACCTCCATCCCCTCCTTTAACTCATGAAGAGGAGCCACGCTCTGAGGGACCTGACACCAACCTTCGCCCAGCCTGGAACTTGTCTAGCTTAACAAGATTAGAGGCGGGGTCTGAGTGCAAAGAATTTATGGATCACACAACTCCTCCAGCGCTGGCACAAGAATTGGATGAACTCGATCACGAGACACTGCTGGAGCAGTATGATGTAGCCACGGCGCACCATGTGACATTCGGCGCGGCCCTACGGCGCCGTCTGGAAGGAGACTTGGCCAACGTGAGCCGTGCTGAGAGGAGGATTGCTCGCAAAGAGGAACTGGTGGAAAAGCATGAGAAGACTATAACGTCCTTGCAGGCAGCCTTGGTTGTAGCGGAATCAACAGTTAAGAAACAAGCCAACCACGCCAATGCTCGCGAGGGACGCATTGCTGAGCTGGAAGCCCTCCTAGCTGCATCCAATGAGAAGGTACGTGCTTCTATTGATACTCATTTGTTCACATAAGACCCATATTTTCTTGTAGTAATTCCAAGTATTATTTACAGGTATCCGCAGCCGAAGCCGCCACTAAAGCTGCAACTGTACAAGCCTTCACCATTGCTCAAGAACGCGATACGATCAAGGAAGAACTCACCCATGCGCAGACTATCATGGAAGAGCGAGCTGCGGTAGCAGAGGGAGAACTAAGCAGGATAGTAACGGATTGCGCTGAAGTGTGTGCCCTCCCTTGCTCACGGCCATAGCCGGGCGTAGATAGATGGCGGGCCATGGGATGCGCCTTGCCGTGACCCACGTAACGAAGCCTCCTTACTTGTTACAGGCTTTTGCGGATGTTGTATCAGATGGTATTGACCGTGGTAGGCACGAGGGTTTGATCAAGGCTGTGGATTTGATAAGCAAAAATGAAGACATCACCCAACACGCCTACCATAACCCTCTAGCTGAAGATAAGATGACCGCCTCTATGGCCACCCTTGGGGAAATCCATCACCCATTCCTAGACGATCTTGAGTCACTGAAGGATGCTCCCAACGAGACAGTCATGGCTAAGCTCACAGCCAACCCCATCCAACTGACCCTGCCAACATATGACTCTACCTCGAAAGTGATAAAGGGTGAGAAACTCTTAGCTGAGACGTTGGATGCCAACATGACTAGGGCTTAGGACGGTAAAAATTCTCACGGCGAGGTCCTCCATGCCTTGATTGCCGAAGGAAAGAGGGAAATAGGAGAGTTCCTACCACCTCTGTAACTTATATTGCAAACATTCGTACCTTATTCTTCCGTGCATGTACACGGCTAAAACTGACAATATTGTTATAACTTGTTATATTTATGTAAGTCCGTGATGACCACGGCTATTTTGTGTTTTGAATTTGAAACTTGTTTATTTTCTTTAGATATCATGTATCTATATTGCATGACATGTCACGTCTTACCTAGAATAAAACCAAGTCTATATTTTACTAGACGTGCAGCGTGCGTCTTTACCATGCACAACACTACGTAAGTACGGCATGTAGGAACTTATTACAACATCTTGTGAATAAGGTGTCTAGCAAGGATACATGATCCACATCACTGGGGTTGCATCCCTCTTAGGTGACAAGTTGAATTATTAGGTTCACTTAATCCTCTTACCTCGCCTAGAGGCGAATAGTACATGTATGGTTTTGAATGAATGCATATGAATAAGAGATAGCATATGAAAGAAATAATAACTAAATCTATAAGACGATAATTTGCACAAGGAATCTAAAAAATATGACAATAATTTGCACAAGATAGAGCCGTGGAGCTAGCTAGGCACCACGACATTTTATTAGAACGTTTGCGATTTTTGTTTTTTTTGACAAGAATGAAAAATCCTAAAACAAATAGAACCTAGAAAGCAATAAAACAAAAGAGAATACATGGATCTTCATTGAAGCCAACTATGTAGCGAAGTGTCCATGCGGAAGCCGTAGCCTTTCAAAGATAGCATTTTTTAAGATTGCGGATATTCCATGTGCGTTCCAGGTCACGGCCATCCATGTCACGCAACTTGTACGCGCCCCATCCTAAGGCTTCCGTAACCTCATACGGCCCTTCCCACTTGGGCCCCAGCTTTCTTGTATTCTCCGCGCGACTTGCCTCGTTAGCACGATAAACAAAATCTCCCGGCCGAAAGGAAACACCTTTAACCTTGGCATCATAGTAAGCCTTCATGCGTGCCTTGGACTTGGCCTCATTGATGGCCGCTATTTCTCTTTTCTCCTCCAGCAAATCCAGATTAATCCGGAGTTGCTCATCGTTCGTGACGACATTAACCTCCGTCGTGCGGATGGTTGGCATCCCAATTTCTGCTGGTATAACAGCCTCGGTCCCGTAGGCCAGCACGAATGGAGTGTCCCCATTGGCTGTTTAAATCATAGTCCTATGCGCCCATAGAACATGCGGCAACTCGTCTACCCATTTGGCACTTCGCTCGTCCAAGCGTGCCTTGATGCCTTCGCCTAAGCTTCTGTTTGCCCGCTCCACAAGACCATTAGTCTGTGGGTGCTTAACGGCTACGAAGCGCCGCGTGATGTTCAATGTCGCGCACCAATCCTTGAATGGATTGTCCGCAAACTGTTTCCCGTTATCCGATATGATTTCTCCTGGTAAGCCAAAGCGGCACACAATATTTTCCCAAACAAACTTTTTAACTTGCTTGCCTGTAATGGATTTGACCGCTTTAGCTTCTATCCAGTTTGTAAAGTAGTCCATTGCCACAGTCAAGAACTTAACTCCCCCTGCAGCAACTGGAAAAGGCCCTGCAATGTCAATCCCCCATTTATAGAATGGCCATGGGGATGTGATGGGTGTCAGTTCTTGCTGCGGATGTCGTGGCACCAGCCTGTGCACTTGGCAATCACTGCACTTACGAATCATGTCACGTGCATCCCTATGCATAGTAGGCCAATAATATCCTGTGCGTAAAGCTTTTACTACTACGGATTGGGGTCCTGCGTGCATGCCGCATGACCCCTCATGTATCTCACTGATTACATAGGCAGCCTGTCGTGGCCCGACACACCGTAACCACGGCTGTAAGAAGGACCGCTTGTACAGAATACCTTCTCGAAGCTCGAAGTGCTGCGACTTCCTTCTGATACGCCGTGCCGCCTTTTCATCATCCGAAAGGGTTTCATCCGTTAAATAGCTGATGATCGGGGTCATCCATGTAGGCCCATCTTCCTTAACTATAGCTGCGATTTCCCCTTCTGTTATAGACTTTTCCTTTAGTATTTCTACCAAGACTTGCTTGGATAAGTGGGCGAAACTTGTAGACGCAATTTTGCTAAGAGCATCCGCCTTCTTGTTTTCACCTCTTGGTACCTGCTTGATAGAAAACTTGCTGAAAGTAGCTATGAGTGACTTGACTTTCTCCAAGTATCGAACCATGTTATCCTCCTTGGCTATGTAACCTCCTAGAATGTGGTTCGCGACAAACCGTGAGTCCACGTAAGCCTCAAGGTTGTGGACTCCCATTCTAGCGGTGATTTTTAAACCCGTAATCAACGCTTCATATTTTGCCTCATTATTAGTGGCTGTGAATTCAAAACGCAGGGCGTAGGTAAACTACATTCCTTCCGGATTCGTAAGGATGAGGCCAGCTCCTGACCCGTCCGTGCACGAGGATCCGTCAGTAAACAAGACCCATGGTTCTGCTGGAGTTCCCTCTCGTTGTACGACCGGTCCGTCCTCATCTGGCTTCTCTATCAAGAAATCTGCCAAGATTTGGCCTTTGACCGTTGTCCTTGGTCTATAGGAGAATGCTCTCCTAACAGAATGCTCGACTTCTGTAGCCTACCAGCCACGTCTGGTTTGGAGATGATTTGCTTGATTGGTTGATCACTAATAACCATAATTGGGTGCGTCTGAAAATACCGGCGTAACCGCTTTGTGGCGAATACTAATGCTAACACCAACTTCTCCATAGAGGAATAATTCAACTCCGACCCTTTTAGTGTTCTACTTATGAAGTAGACCGGAGTCTGGACTGTGTCCCTATCCGTCATAAGTACTGCACTTATTGCTCCGTGTGTAGCCGACAGATACATAATGAGCTCTTCCTTAGGTCAGGGAGCCACTAGCATGGGAAGAGCTGCGAGATGCTATTTAAGCTGACTAAAAGCTTCCTCAGCTTCCTTTTTCCAACGGAAATCTCCCTTCTTGATGCACTTCTTGAGTGTTTTGAATAGAGGTAGTGATTTCTCCGCGGACTTCGACAAGAACCTGTTTAGCCCGGCCAGCTTTCCATTCAATGATTGTACCTCTTTTCTCGTCTGAGGAGATGGTAACTGTATCACCGCGTCTGTCTTTTCCGTGTAAGGCTTGATTCCGTTTGGATCGATCATGTATCCAAGGAACATCCCTTTAGTCGCCCCAAACGTACATTTATTTGGATTCAGTTTCATGTTGATTCTCCTCAATGTGTCGAACGTCTCTTGGACGTCACGGAGAAGTGCCTCCTCCGTATGCCTTTTGATGACTAGAGCGTCAATGTACACCTCAAGGTTGCGGCCTATTTGTGAGTCGAAGGCTTTATCAACAAGTCGTTGATATGTTGCCCCGACGTTCTTTTCCGAATGGCATTTTTGTGTAACAGTACACGCCCTGACAAGTACGAAACGCCGTCTTCTCCTCATCTTCTTCCGCCATCTGGATCTGGTGGTACCCTTTGTACGCATCTAAGAAGCACTTGAAAGGATACCCACATAGCGATTCCACCTTCCAATCAATCTCTGGTAACAGATAGCAGTCCTGCGGACAAGCTTTGTTCAGGTTCGTGAAGTCCACGCACATACGCCAGCTCCCGTCATGCTTCTTGACCATGACCAGGTTGGATAACCACTCGTGGTAGTATACCTCGCGCATAATTCCTACGTCTACTAATTTCCGTACTTCATCCAGTATTACTTGGGTGCGTTCTGGTGCTTGACCACGTATCTTTTGCTTGACAGGAGGATACCCCTGGCGGATTTGAAGTTTATGTTCTGCTATCGCACGCGGCACGCCTGTCATATGCTTGGGCTCCCATGCGAATACATCCAGGTTTGCTTTTAGGAGAGATCACATGGCCCTCTTGCCACAATCCGAGAGCGTTCCCCCTATGGACACCTCTTGTTTCAGATAATCGGGATGGATTGCCACCTTCCAATTGGGGGGTGGTGATCCTTTCTTAACAGGAACAGGTGGGGCTGGTGTTGCCACGACGTGGCATTTAGACACTGGTATGATTGAGTTGTGGATGGTGACAATTCCCCCTTCTACAGGGAATTTAATCATTCCGTGAGCCGTGGAGGGTACTGCCTGTATGGCCAAGATGCCTGGTCTTCCTATGATCCCATTGTATGGAGAGTGTGAGCGTATCACCATGAAGTTTATCCACGCCGTGGTGGAATGCTCTTCATTCCCAATAGTCACTAGCAGACGCAGTTGTCCTATTGGCTAGATGGTGTCTCCACTAAAGCCGATGAGCGGCGACGTGGCCGGTACCAGCTGGCTTCTTATTTTGGTCGCAGCTGCACGAAACAGTGTTCGTATAGCACCTCCGCTGATGACCCTCCATCCGCATACATACGGCGAACATTGTGTGTCCCAATGCTTACCTTAATCGTGAGAGGTGCATCGGCCACGTC
This sequence comes from Glebionis coronaria, assembly GCA_025667525.1. Classification (NCBI taxonomy): domain Eukaryota; kingdom Viridiplantae; phylum Streptophyta; class Magnoliopsida; order Asterales; family Asteraceae; genus Glebionis; species Glebionis coronaria. The sequence goes on along the minus strand of JANFOE010000700.1, from coordinate 257,173 downwards.
ACTTGCCGTAATGGGAGGGAATGAGATTTCTCTGCCGCGTGAAAATTTTTGACTAACTTTCTGCTTTGTGCGGCGCTGCCAGGACTGGATCATGTATATAGTCGAAGGTTTATCCTTTTGAGGATCCTTCTTATCGTGCTTTTTGTTATCCTTTCCGTCCTTCCAATCCTTGACCAAGTGTTTGAGTTTGCCTTACTTGATCAGTGACTCAATGTGCTTCTTGAGCTGGATGCATTCCTCCGTGTCGTGGCCCTTGTCGTTGCGGAATTCGCAAAAGCGATTTCCTTGACGTCGGTCCACCGGAGTCGGCATTGGGGGAGGTCTTGGGAAGTTCGCCCTTTTTGTCAACAAGATGTCCCGGTAAGTCATCTTTAAGGGGGTGAATTTGTCCTCCGACCGTCTTCCTTTGTTTTGGCTCTTGTAGTCCGAGCCCCTTCCACTTCCTTGGTTGTTTTGACCACCCGATTGTCTCCTGGACTGGTCGTTCGATCGATAGTTGTTTCCCTTTGTAGGATAGGCCGCGGCTACCGCGGTTTCTCCTTCTATAAAGTTCCTGACCCTTTCCATGAGGTCGTCATACCTCTCCGGTCTCTTGTCATTGAGGCGCCTAATTAATTCCCTGTCTGTTATGGCATGCATGTAATCGGAAATTTTTAGGAGTTCCGGCATTGTCTTTGTGCGCGTGCACTCGTCATTGAAGCGTTCTGTGAAGGCCTCCGTAGATTCTCCAGGCCGTCGCTTGACAGTTTCCAATGAGACCGGATCCCTATTATACTTCTTTCGCTGAGTATAATTGTTTTTGAATGCAGTGCGCAGCTCAGTGAAGCTATCAATGCTTCGGGGAGGAAGTCCCTCAAACCAATCACGGGCATTGCCAATCAAGGTTGAATTGAACATCTGACACCATATGGGCATGGGTCATCGTTCAATTTTCGCCTGCGTGTCAAATATCTTTAGGTGATCATCCGGATCACCAGACCCATCATAATTCTTGACGCACGCTGGCATGCGACGCTTCTTATCCTCGGAGTAATTCCGTATGCGGAGAGTAAAAGGATCTTCCCTGGGATCACACCATGGACGGGTGAGATTAGGGTCACACCATGGGCGGGAGAGATCTTCCTCTTCCACCTCACGATAATAGGGGCCACCGTAGTACCCCTCATCGTCCGACGGCAGTGGAGGAGTACGCCTAGGTCGGCGACGCTTGGGTGGATGGTCATCTGAATCTTCTCCTGAGGGACCGGGGGAAGGGGGCGGTGCCCCGCTCCTCGGCTGAGGATCGCTCTTGCGAGAAGAGCTAGGAGCCTTCTTCCCGGTATTCACCCTATCCCACACGCTTGTGCGACGATTAGTTCTGGTTAACTCCAAGTCCGGCCGTTCGGCTGAATCGTCGGATATATCTCCTTCTTCACGAGACTGCAGTAGTTCCTGCATAACACGGTCCCCTATGCGTTCAAACACATTCCGAGGTTGGGAATTCTCCTCAAAGAGGTTTCGTTCCTGGGTTCGAGCCCTCTTCTTCTTCTGAAGAGAAGTGCCAAACACGGCCCTACCAAAGTTAAGCCTAGATTGGAGGTTCCTACCTAGGTTTAGCCTCGACGCAATACCCGGGACGATCCTCTCAAAGTTCTGCGTGAGAACACGAGCGAGGTCTTCCTCACTAAGTGGTTCGACTTCCATTTCTTCTTCAGTTGACGGCTTACGCGGCTCCTTGTTAGGGGCCTTAGGCGCACTCCCTGGATCAGGGTTGTCCATTGTTGAGGTTGGTGGTGGGGTATTAGCGGACGTACCTACCCCACGCAGGATTTGTGTTCCTTGGAATTCCATGAGGATGTCCTTTCGTCATCGAGAGAGATCGAGATGAGATTTACTCTAGCTTAGTGTATTGGTCCCACGGATGGCGCCAACTTGTTGATACAAAAGTTGGATGATCCTTGCTAAACCCGAATTAGGCTTAATTCGGGTTGGTTGGGTTCCGGCTGCTGCACCAAGTGAAATATCTTGTTGGGATCCTGCACACTAAAACAACACGCGTTAGGCTTACCGTGGGAATGTATCCCACGATTAGACTCCAGTGTGAGAGTAAGTAATCGGTTAGGGTTTAACAATCGGATGGAGTTGAGAGTATGTAGAATGTGATACCTTTGTGGAACCCTTGGGGGTTCCTTATATAGGCGGTGAAACCCTAATGGGCTGTCACCGATGCTTCGGCCCCAAGCAAAGGATAAGTGCCATAATCAGTTTGATTGTTATCTTCTAATTATGGTGAGTGCATATCCTTCACTTTGGGGTAAATCCTAATTATAATAAGATTATGATTCTGTCTAACCATGTATCAGCCGCGACAGGCCGTGGGCCGCACACATGTATGCGGCTACTGTTCATTCGAAGCCCATAAGCTTTAAATGATATTAATCCAACCCATTCGTGATGGGCCGGACACGGGTAGTACCCGTGGGCCGGGTTCATGACCCGACTGGGGACTATACGTCATCAAGTACTTGTCTACTTTACACTAAAAAAGCAAACCAAAGGTTTATTTGGTTTTTTTCTATACAACTATTTTAAGGTTAACATCGCTTAAAAAATGATATGTATATTCAGATATGATGGCCTATACACATAGTTTTAGTTGTTCATTATCTAACTGAGAATTTTTACCTGTCTTTAGGGCGTTAGGTTGCTTCTTATGGTGTGGAGAAAAAAGCTTCGCCAGATTATGATAATTCCCTTAATGAAGGCATAGCTACTGGCCTTGGTCTTGGATGTATGCTTTCAATCATATAATTTAGTGATGCATTGGCCGTTTGGTATGGTGCAATGATGATATGGTGCAATGATGATACTCGAACGGGGATACACCGAAGGGACCATGGTTAACGTAATTATGGTTGTGCTGACTGGATCAGCATGAGTAGTAGTATTGTTTTTATCCTTGTTCTCACCATTTTACAATAAGTCCAACATATTTAATAAACCATGTATTGTAAAAAGGAAGTTTTGAGTACATTGCATTTTTGTGCAAAACTATTTGTTTAAGTGCATTTGCTGCAGGTAGAGCCGCAGCTTCCAAGATGTTTGAAACAATGAACAGAATGCCTGAAATAGATGCGTACAACACAAAGGGGAAAGTACTAAGCGAAATTTACAATAATATAGAATTAAAGAATGTGTACTTCAGTTATCCAACACAATCAGATGAGCTGATCTTTAGTGGCTTTCACTTTGTGTACCAAGTGGCACGACCACAGTCTTCGTTGGAAAAAGTGGAAGTGGAAAGGCGACAGTGATCAGTCAAATAGAGAGATTTTACGATCCTCAAGAGGGGGAAGTTCATCGATAACATCAGTCTGGAATAATTTTAGCTAAAATGGATTAGAAAGAATTTTTTGTCTTGTTAGTCAAGAACCTGTTTTGTTTACCTCGAGTATTAAGGATAATATTATGTAAGGGAAAGACACAGCATCTATAGATTTTTTTTTGGAACATAAAATGTTAGTGGTTAGTGGGTTGAGTGTCTTTTTTGAACCCTCGTCTAGTTATGTTTAACTCCTTATCCGCTTCGCCTGAGACCCCTTGGCAAACCACTTAGTGGAACCTTGGTGGCCAAATGAGCTAAACCAGTTGGATACACAGCATCTATAGATGATATTAGATTTGCAGTTGAGCTTGCAAATGATGCTACAGTTATCGATAAACTACCTCAAGGACTAGACACGATGGTCGGTGAGCATGAGACACAACTATCTGGTGGACAGAAGCAAAGAATTGTTGTTGCAAGAGGGATCCTTAAAGACCCTCGGATCCTACTTTTGGATGGAGCAACAAGGGCACTTGATACCGAATCTGAGATAGTTGTGCAGGAGGTGTTGGATAGGATAATGGTGAATAGAATGACTGTTATTGTTGCACATCGTCTAAGCACGATAAGAAATGCTGATATGATTGCAGTCATCCATCATGGAAAGCTGGCTGAGAAAGGTAGCTTTATGCCTTGGGGTGTTTACGATTGCTTATACCAACATTTTTAAAAACACTTTAAACTAAGCTTCGCAAACCCAAAACTTTATTACGAAAATTAACTTGGTTAGCAGTGATAGTTGTTTAGCAGTTTGTAGTTCTTGATTGATCAGGAACTCATTCACAGCTGCTGCATGATCCCTATGGAGCATATGATCAGCTTATAAAATCGCAAAACATTAATAATGATTCAAGACATGAACATTGCTCGGGAAACAAAAGCCAAAGGACGTCGTACAAGCTATCAATAAGCCCAGAGTCATCTATTAGTCACCACACTATTATACCAGCAAAAAATATTGTTCCTGAAAAGGAAGCTTTAGAAACACCACAAATTATGCCACTACGCCGCCTTATCTATCTCAACAAGCCTGAAATATCAGTCAGTACCTATACTGGGAGCAACTGTAGCTCTTACTAATGGAGCGATCCTTCCAGTTTTCGGTATGCAAGTTTCCAACATGGCCAAAACCTTCTATGAACCACATGATAAAATGAGTCAGACTCATTATTCTGGGCTAAGATGTTCGCACTCCTGGGAGTCGTATCATTATTATATGTTGCAGACATATCACATTATTTCTCAGTTGCTGGTGCTAAACTAAAATGGAGAATGATTTTTAAGACTATTATGCTTTGAAAAGGTGATAAATAGGGAGCTTAGTTGGTTTGATAAGAAGGAGAACACGAGTGGAGAAATTGGCACACAGTTGTTAGTAAATGCAGCCAATGTTCGTGGTTTAATTGGAGACAGGCTTGCTCAGTTTGTTCAGATTTCGTCATCTAACATTGTTGCTTTGGTTATAGCATTTACATAATGCTGCCAGCTGGCTCTTACAGTTCTTATTTTCATTCCCATCGTAGGAGCTAGTCAGCTAACACATAGGCTCAGACGAAATATGGAAAAGGGTTTAGTGATGATCCAAAAAAGATGTATGAGGAAGTGAGTCAGATAGCGAGTGATGCGGTTGGGAGTATAAGGACAGTAGCGTCTTTTTGTGGAGAAGACAAATTACGTAAGTAATAAATGTGAATGTCCAAGAAAAAAAGGATACAACAAGGTTTGATAAGTGGGGTCGGTTTGGAGTTTCGTCTACGTTACTTTTCTTAATGTATGTAGTTGCTTTTTATGCTGGTGTTCGGCTTGATAAGGCTTAAAAGACTACTTTCGCGGATGTTTTTAGTGTCTTCTATCTTATGACACTCGCAGCATTTGTAGTCTCTCAATCGAGCACGTTTGCACCAGATACGGGTAAATCTATGAGCTCTGTTGCGTTACTTTTCCCACCTCTTGATGGGAAGTCAGAAATCAACCCAAACGATGAATCAGGTATGTTGACCTTCGTCAAATTAGTTTTAAGTATCCCACAAGACCTGATGTCCATATATTTTTTATGGTTTATGAAGTTCATAACAATTATATAATCATAAGCAAAAATCAAAGCACGTAATAGCGGAAGCGATTTAACAAGATTATAATAACACAATTATAATTAATCGAATTAGATTACATACCTTTATCCTAGCAAAGATGCACAAGATCGCCAATTAGGGTTTATGTAGAACAGTACCAAGATATAGTTTAATGTAAAACTATACTACGCTCTTGTACACAAGTAATGTGACGGGCTAACCGTGAGTCTAGCACGTATAAGCGAAGCTTCTACGCTTGTGGAATAATCTACCCAACAACCCTAGAGATGGGCTAGGACTAGATTCAAGAAATTAAAATCAAGAGGTTAAAATGAACCCTAAAAAAGGTGTTTGTCTTTTGGTTTGATCGTAGGAAATAAGAGAGAGGGATGATCAAAAATTATGAGGGCTAAAGGGTTGTTTATATAGGCTAGAAAAATCAAACAATTTAGGAAAGAAAATCTTTTTTTTCTTCTCCTTTGGCCCTTGTAGCCGCCGGCCTAAGCCCACCCAAAGGTGGCTTCCGGAATTTTCCGTCTCCTTCTTTTCTTCTATTTAATTCCATAAGAATCGTTTAACTTAACTCTTAATTTATTTAATGATCGTTAGTTAAGCTTCGGTTTAATTTAATAAATATATTAAATATATTAAATGAAATTAACCCTTTACGTATTGTGTGCAATCCCGTAGTCCCGAGTTCGATCCTATCACACGACTATTAATTCTATGTCCATAAACTTTCAGCTCCCACTTGGACAAAATTCGAATATCGTGATTTCATTGAATAGCGTCTAGTTACACCAGCAATGTCACTAGTACAACTCGAGTAAGGTCTCCTGGACAAAACCTTTTAATGATTCATCATTACTATTATCCTTTCATTTCAAATACAACGTTAATAGGATATGGATCTCAGTTATTCCTTTCATTAACCATTCTGTTTCTCGTTTACAGATATAGCAAGATTACCAAAACAAATTTGGGTGTGGCCACACAAACATCTTACTACTCCCCCGAGGGGCCCAGCTGTATTATACTTCAAATATAATTTGAAGGAAACAAACCCCATTTTGACTACAAGCGAAACTTACGAACTTTGCAACACTTCTGAAAATAACCCTTATAGCTACCAGTTACGTTTAGCGTTTAGGTTATCTCACAGAAACACACTACATTCGTGACAGTTTCCTAGTATCTCAGGTCAAAGGGTAACTATTTATGATTTACTTAATGACAAAGATCCATAAAGTAAAATCATATAGTTGGGATAAGTCCAATATTTGATTCATCAAATATCATCCAAAATTAACCAATATACTTTCAAGTATACTCTGTCACTATTTTGAATTGTCTTAGTTTAATAATATTCCCATATTATTAATCGACAACGGACATTTAGAACATAACAATTATTCATAGATTAAAACATGTAAAATAGGATACAACATCAAATAACAGAAAATAAACGAAACCCAATCTTTATTTCATCAATTCAATAATGTCTTAACATCCTTTATCCAAATACTAATCACAGATTCATTGCATGATGATAGGTGTGTAAACACCCATCCTTTTTCCACTTGATTCTGGCTAAAACGAGACTAAAACACGTATTTAATGTCATTTGTTTGGAATTATGCGTGGTTTTTGTGTTTATTGTGTTTTCAGAGCCAACCGGATGAAAATTGAAGAAAACATGGGATTGCACGGGTTTTATGGAAGAAAAAGACTCAAGACGAAGTCTATTGTCCAAGAGATGCAAAAGATTTGAAGTCATTGGGCCTATTTGACGATTTATCGAAGAAAAGGACCAAATATGGAAGATTGACATAAGTCGAAGAAACTCAAGTCTATTAAACGAAGAAATTAAAAGACGAGTTGAATTTAATCGACGACAAATCCCGAATCAGAATCGAAAACGTCAACTTTTCTGAAAAGACGAGAAGACAAGAAGAACGGGAGAAAGCCCACTCACCAACAAAAGGGGACACCTATATAAAGGGTTCCCCTCACACTTTTCATCGAGTTTTTTCATTCCCCTTTCTTCTCTCCCTTTCTGTTCGTAGGTTTCACCAACACCACTAGGGTGTTTGGTGATTTAGATTCTTGTTTTCCAATCTTGTAAGCTTGATCCTTTCCTTTTGTTTTACTGAATCTTAATCATCAATACAAGTTCTTATTTAATCTTTTCATTACTCTTGTTCATCATCATCTTTTATTTCAAGTTCTTAAGTTCTTATTTGGTTGAGTTTTGATTTTAAAAAGTTGTTGAATTTGTGTTTTTCATGTTGGGATTTGTTGCTTATGGTTATTAAATGATTATTGGTTAATTTGGTAAAACCTTTTTGCTTATTTAGCTTGATTTTGGATTAAATCGTATCTCCTTGTTTTTCTGGAAAGTTGCTGTTCTTGAGTATTCCCAGGTTCCGGATGAACACAAAGTTCCGGATGAACAAATAGTTCCGGATGAACAAATAGTTCCGGATGAACCAAAAGTTCCGGATGAACAAAAAGTTCCGAATGAGTTTCAAAAGTTCCGAATAAATTTTCTTTTTAAAAGTTCCGAGTGAACTTCCGGACGAAAGTTCCGAGTGAACTTCCGAACGAAAGTTCCGAGTGAAGTTCCAGATAGACTTCCGGATCAATCTTCCGAGTCAACTTCCAAATGAAAGTTCCGAGTGAACTTCCGAACCAACTTCCGAAGAAAGTTCCGGATAAACTTCCGAGTGAAGGTTCCGAACCAAGTTCCGAGTGAACTTCCGAATCAAGGTGACTTCCGAATCAATTTTCTTTGAGTATTTTTTAAGTGTTACTGTTTCTTACTGTTTCTTCAATCTTATTTTATATTTTAATTCAAGTTTTTATTAATTGTTATTAATTTAATTGCTTTTAAATTTAAGTTTACATTTTCGTGCATTTAAACCTTTAGTAGAATAGGAAACCACTCCCCTTTTTAGTAACCAAGAACAATCATTCCACTTTGAGTTGTAATCAATTCGAGAGGATACCGAGAATTAATCTGAACCCATTGCAAAACCCTTGTATCAAATGGCACCGCTGCCGGCTGTTCTCGTTAAGATCAACAGTTTTTTGTGAGAACTTGGATTTTGGGATCCGTTCCCCGTGAACGTTACTTTTTCATAAAAAATTTCAAAAAATACAAAAAAATATATAAAATTTTCAAAAATCCTAAAAATTAAAAAACATAAAAACCAAAAATATTTTTGCTTTGTTTTTGCCTTGTTAGTTCTTTTGCAGGTGTATGCGCACTCGATCCACGTCTTATCAAGAGCCCGAGCCTCTCGAAGACTTAGACATGGCGGGTGTACAAAACAACAACAATAACCCACCTCAAAACAATAATAATAACAATAACAATCCACCTTTCAACAACAATAATAACAACAACAATGAGCCTCTACCGGATAATCGCCCGATGATTGAACTTCTGCAAGCACATGTAGATGGTAACAATGATCCAATCGTCCTACCAGCAATTGCAGCCAACAATTTTGAGCTCAAATCCGGCTTTATCCAGATGGTCTCTGCTCAACCATTCTTGGGGCGTACCATTGATGATCCACATGACCACATCAAGAGATTCTTGCAACTTACCAATACGGTCAAATTCAATGGTGTTCCACAAGAGGTAATCCGGTTACAACTTTTTCCCTTTTCTTTAGAGGGACAAGCCCGGCATTGGCTTGCTAAGAAACCGCCACAGAGTATTCTTTCGTGGACGGATTTGGAGACCAAGTTTATCAACTACTTTTTCCCACCCTCTCGTACTACCGCTTTGCGGAATGAAATCATAAATTTTGAACAAAAGTACGATGAGTCGTTTAGTGAATCTTGGGATCGTTTTAAAGATCTTTTAAGAAAATGCCCACAACATGGTTTTACCAAAGTGAACCAAATTAACACTTTTTACAATGGATTAAGCATGAATGACCAAGATTCACTAAACAGTGCCTCGGGGGGTAATCTTTTGGCTAAGACTTCCAATGCTGCTTGGGATATCATTGAGAATAAGTCTCGTGTGCAAACCAAGAGTGTTCGAACCAATGTCGCGAGTGCTAGTACTAGTGACAGCGACAAGCGACTTGACAAAATCACTGCGCTTCTTGAATCGCTTGCTACCCAAACCGCCAGCAACACCAACAGCATCAATGCTAGAAACGCTAAAGACGCTCAAGTCAATGCTGTTAGCCAACCATGTGAGATATGCGGGGGTCCTCACTCTTACACCACTTGTACTGCCACCCAAGAATACCCTTCCGAAAATGTGAATGCAGCTTATGGCACCTATCCTCAACCCGCTTATCAAGCTCGACCTCAAGGTGACCGCAACTTGCTTAGCTACCGCTCCAACAACTATCTCTCACCACCCGGTTTTCCTCCTACCAACCCAAACCAACAACAAACCCTCAATCGCCCTCCTCAACAACAACAACAACCTCGTACACCATACATACCACCTCATAAACAGCAACTTCCACCTCAAAGAAACAACCAAGTTTACCAGCAACCTGCTTATCAACCACCCCCATACAATGCTCCTCCCAACCAACCCACCGCTTTGCACCAAGAAGTGGAAACCTACATGAGGACTAACGATGTGATCGTGGGAAATCTTCAACGGGAAGTGCTCAACTTGAAAGCAGGCCTGGTTAAACAAGGGAACGATCTGAGAGCTGATATGAGAAACACGTTGGATAGTCAAACGAATGACTTAAAAAACATGATGGCTAGTTTCTTCCAAGGTAATCAACCCTCTTCTTCGGGTACTCTTCCGAGTAACACCATTGCGAATCCAAGAGGGGAAATGAAAGCAATCACCACTCGCAGTGGCAAAGGTACCAAGGAACCCGAGCTTCCTATACCTCCACAGGTGGTTGTGACTAAGGAGAACGAGTCACCTGCTACTATTTCTCATCCTTCTCCTTCCCCAATTGCTCCACCTCCTTCACCTTCTACCCCCATTTCCCCACCACCCGTGGTTGTGAGTGATCCTATTCCCCTAAAGCCTTCTTCTTCATCCAATATACCTTATCCTTCAAAGTTGAGGAAAGAGACGCAAAAGAGCAAGGATGATATTCAAGTTTCAAACTTTCTCAAAATGTTTAAACAATTGAATTTTAACATCTCCTTTGCCGAGGCTCTCGCTCACATGCCCAAATATGCTAAGATGTTTAATGATCTTCTAAGTGATAAGGAAAAGCTTCTTGACATTGCTCAGACCCAACTTAATGAGAACTGCTCCGCAACTTCTCGGGAGTAGAGAATTGCATGGCCCTAGCCGATCTAGGTGCCAGTATCAATTTAATGCCCTTAAGCGTTTGGAAGCAATTATCTCTCCCTGAGCTAGTCCCCACCAAAATGACTTTGGAATTAGCTAACCGTACGGTTGCTTATCCAGTGGGGATAGCCGAAGACGTCTTTGTAGGAGTCGACAAATTCACTTTTCCTGCCGATTTCGTCGTTGTTGACTACGACATGGACCATCGTGTGCCATTGATCGTTGGTCGTCCATTCCTGAGGACCGGTCGCACTCTTATCGATGTTGAAGCCGGTGAGCTTATCATGAGAGTGGGTGACGGTAAAATCGTCTTCAACATGGGCAAGCTTTCTAAACAGCCTTATTCATACGAAAGTGTTAATTGTATTGACGTTCTTGATGAGGCTTGTGAAGAACACTTCAAAGATGCTTGTAAAAGTATTCCTACCTCTCTTCCCAATGTTGAGACCGTTTCCTCTATTGACTCATCACTATCTCTATTTGGAGAAAGTGATTTCCTTTGGAAAGATTTGGAAGCCACCATGGGAGACGTGAACTTAGCTAATGACGATTCTACCACCAATTGGGATGAAGATCTCCGCCTCATTGAAAACCTTCTCAAAGAAGACAATCTTTCTCCTCTATCTCCGACGGTTACTGCTATTGATCCTCCTTCTCCTAAAGAGGTGACTAATGATGATCCATCGTTAGTTTCACCATCTATTGAGGATCCTCCTACTCTTGAGCTTAAGGACCTACCTCCTCATCTTGAGTACGTTTTTCTTGAAGACAACGAGAAGTTGCCGGTCATCATCGCGAAGGACCTGAAAGAAGAAGAAAAAGCCCGCATTGTCGCCGTGTTGAAGAAGCATAAAAAAGCTATCGCTTGGAAAATCTCCGACATTCGTGGAATTGATCCTCACTTCTGCACACACAAAATTCTCATGGAGGACGACTTTAAGCCCATAATTCAAAGCCAACGAAGGGTGAATCCAAAAATCCATGAAGTCATCAAAACAGAGGTTATCAAACTTCTTGATGCGGGTATGATTTACCCTATTTCGGATTCACCATGGGTTAGTCCAGTCCATTGTGTGCCTAAGAAAGGCGGCATCACCGTTGTGCCCAATGCAAACAACGAGTTGATTCCTACCCGTCTCGTTACTGGGTGGAGAGTTTGTATAGACTACCGCAAACTCAATGATGCCACGAGAAAGGGTCATTTCCCTCTACCTTTTATGGACCAAATGCTTGAACGTTTAGCGGGTAATGAATATTACTGCTTTCTTGATGGTTTCTCGGGTTATTTCCAAATACCAATCGATCCCCAAGATCAAGAGAAGACAACATTCACTTGTCCCTATGGCACATTTGCTTACAAAAGGATGCCTTTTGGCTTATGTAATGCCCCCGGGACTTTCCAAAGGTGCATGTTGGCTATCTTCCATGACATGGTTGAACAAACCATGGAAGTCTTCATGGATGATTTTTCGGTCTTTGGGGATTCCTTCTCTTCTTGCCTTGCCAATTTGGAACGTATGCTTAAGCGGTGCGAAGACACTCGCCTTGTTCTGAATTGGGAAAAATGCCATTTTATGGTAAAAGAAGGCATTGTGCTAGGACACAAAATCTCTAACGCCGGTCTTGAAGTCGACCGTGCTAAAGTAGATGTCATAGCCAAATTACCTCCACCTTCAACCGTGAAGGGTGTGAGAAGCTTTCTGGGTCATGCGGGCTTCTATCGTCGATTCATTCAGGATTTCTCTAAAATCGCTCGCCCGATGATCCACCTCTTGGAAAAAGATACTCCTTTTATCTTTTCCAAAGAGTGCCTTGAAGCCTTCAACTTGCTTAAGGATAAGCTTACTAAGGCACCCGTCTTAGTTACCCCTAATTGGGAGCTGCCTTTCGAGTTGATGTGCGATGCTAGCGACTTTGCTATTGGTGCGGTTTTGGGCCAAAGAGTGAATAAACATTTCCAACCAATCCACTATGCTAGCAAGACAATGACGGGGGCTCAATTGCATTACACGAAAACCGAAAAAGAGCTTTTAGCTGTTGTCTATGCTTTTGAAAAATTCTGCCCCTATCTTGTCCTTTCCACCACAATCGTATACACGGACCATTCCGCGTTGAAGTACTTGATGACAAAGCATGATTCTAAGCCAAGACTTCTTCGCTGGGTTTTACTCCTTCAAGAATTCAACATTGAAATTCATGACAAGAAGGGAGCCGAAAACCTGGCCGCAGATCATCTGAGCAGACTTGAGGATCCATATCAAGGGGATCATCCGAACAAAGAGATCAATGATTCTTTCCCCCTTGAGACCTTAATGTCTATAAATCTCAATCTTGACGGCACCTCGTGGTTTGCCGATATTGCAAACTACTTAGCGGGTGGTGTTCTCATCCAAGGGTTAACATTCCAACAAAAAAAGAAGTTCTTGAACGATGTTAAGACTTACTTTTGGGATGACCCTTTTCTATTCAAACAATGCGCTGACTTGATTATTCGCTGATGTGTTGACGGACCGGCCGCTTTGGACATTCTTCAGGCTTGCCACAAAGGACCCACCGGTGGTCACTTTGGTCCCACCTACACTGACAAAAAAGTGTTTGATTCGGGATTCTATTGGCCCACCATTTACCGTGATGCTCACGAGATGGTTAAACATTGTGATGCTTGTCAAAAACAAGGCAAGATCACACATAAAGATGAGATGCCTCAAAATTTCATACAAGAATGTGAAATCTTTGATGTATGGGGCATCGACTTTATGGGGCCATTCCCTTCTTCTAAAGGCAACAAATACATCCTTGTCGCTGTTGACTACGTTTCCAAATGGGTTGAAGCCAAGGTTTTACCCACTAACGACGCGAGGGTGGTTTGTAAATTCTTGAAACAACTGTTTGCTCGATTCGGTGTTCCTCGTGCTATTATCAGTGACCGCGGGACTCATTTTTTCAACGATCAATTTGCAAGAGTCATGGCAAAGTATGGTGTCAATCACCGTCTTTCCACCGCTTATCATCCTCAAACCAACGGTCAAGCCGAAATATCCAACCGTGGATTGAAGAGAATTTTGGAGCGTACTGTGGGAGAGCATCGCGCCGCGTGGGCCGATAAGTTAGATGATGCTCTGTGGGCTTTCTGTACTGCTTATAAGACCCCGATCGGCTGTACGCCTTATCGTCTTGTGTACGGGAAAGCTTGCCACCTCCCTATCGAGCTGGAACATAAGGCATACTGGGCCTTGAAGTGGGCTAACTTTGACATCAACAAAGCCGGTGATTTTCGCAAGATTCAACTCAACGAGCTACAAGAATTGAGGAATCAAGCTTACGAGAACTCATTAATTTACAAGGAGAAGACCAAGATTATCCACGATGCTAAAATCAAGAACCGAGAGTTCCACGTTGGTGATCAAGTCTTACTCTTTAACTCTCGATTGAAGATCTTCTCAGGCAAGTTGAAGAGCCGCTGGTCTGGTCCATTCACCATCGCCAATGTCTTTCCCTATGGCACCATTGAGCTTTCTCAGCCAAATGGGCCCAACTTCAAGGTGAATGGCCAGCGTTTGAAATTGTACTTTGGTGAGGACATCTCTCAGGAGATGATTCCATCCCTCACCACGTTCCCCATGAACTAATTTTGGGTCGAGTCAGGCTCGTGACTCGGTTATAAAAAACAAGCGCTCCTCGGGAGGCAGCCCGAGTATCTATCCTCTTCCGTTTAACCTCCTAAGTGTAGGGGAACCTCTATAGGTGTTTGTATTTGTGTGGTGATGTGATTACAGGGATGAATGCACTCTTGGAATCTCTGAAGACCCGTGCTCCCATGTTATCCAAAATCCGGTTCTATCTCTCAACTATCGTGATCCAATTTTCTTCATACTCACATTTGAAATTGATCACGTTAGTCGTCTCTTCCTTAACTTGAGTTAACCAACGTGCACAATGTCATAAGTGTAGGGGGAGACTTTTCCCACATGCTTAAACATTTAGGACAATGTATATCTTCAGTGTAGGGGGGACTTCTATCGAAGTTTTAAGTGGACTTTTCCATGAAAATGCCTTAATTTAACCAGAAAATCATCTTTTTCAACATTTTTCAAATTTTTATTAACTTTGGCCATTTAGTCGTAATTTTTAAATTTTTATCGTTGCTTTCATATGTATATATCCCGCAATAAAGTCAAATTATAAATAAAGTGGTGTAGCTAGTTTAGAAGTCTTTGACATATTAGGCCCGTTGCATTTATTTTGACTCAACCCGAATAGACTTATTCAAGTTTATTCTAGCTAGTATCCTTAACCATGTAGACCTTAATTGGTTTATTAGGCTAAGTATCCACGAGTCTCATTACTTGAGATTTTAAATTGTGGAGGACGAGAAATGATAGAGTCAATTATAAGTCGGTATTCTTGCACAAGCTCACTTGGTGTAATTATTTGCCTATTCTCCCATCACTTGCTAATAATTTATCTGCAATAAGTAAGGTCGTACGATTTAAAAAGTTACTTAGCTTCTAGCCCAAGATCGTTTAAAAGTTGCTCGGTAATGATAAGAGTTCATAGCCAAGGCATAACTTATGAAGCGGGGCGCGAAGATTGGCGAGTCCGAAAAGGCCCTAACAAGGCATGAGGATTCAGTCTTATTGCTAAAGATCCAAGGTGATGTGAAAAGCATTATTCCCAAAGTCAATATGAAGGATCAAGACTCACGACGAAAAGCAATCAACTCCCATAAAGATCATGGAGAAGTCTATCCGAAAAGACCCTAACAAGGTATGAGGATAAATAGATCCAAGTCCGAAAAGGAGGCGGATCGTTGTATCTCAAAATCCCAAATAGAGATTGAAGAAATAATCATGAAGTCGTGGTCAACAAAGTTGGAGTACCCCTCTAAAGTCTCCAAGTGAAGAAACTCTATTAACGATGAGAAGACCAGTATCTCAAGCACGTCTCTCAAGATATGAAGTATGAAGTACATGCCAAATATCGGCCCGAGAAAGGTCTCAAATCGTGAACCGAGTTATGCCAAGATATGAACTTTTTGATATCCCGAGAAGCAGTTTTAAGAGATTTTGTCCTTTAGCTAACTATTGATCAAATCGTCCTACTTTGCTTTCAGCCTAAATAAACTATCGAAATAAGTCCCAAAAATGCATCTTCATGATCATTCTAAGACAAAAATAAAATATAAGAGATACACCTAGGAATAAGGGAGTTTAAGCATTTAGTTAAGCCATGTGTGTAAGTGTTTGATTTACAAACTTATAATAACAATGATCTCGTTTTTAAGCTTAGTTTGGGGAACGTGAAACTTGAGGGTGATAAATCTTCGCAGCACCAAAGCCCTAATGTAAGTCCTTGATTTCTTTGCAAGTTATTTCCATGTAGCTATTTTCAAGTGAAAATGGTTTTCTATCCTTTTGTTTACTTTAAAGATTTTAATTTCTCTTAGTACTTTAATTTTTGTTTAGTAGTATTTTAATAAGGCCAAGGTTGATTGATTATGAGAAAAGTGTAAATTTGCTTTATCACTAAGCATTGCATGAGGGCATGGCAATGGTTAAGTGTAGGGGATTTGATAGGTGTGAAAACACCCATCCTTTTACCACTTAATTCTGGCTAAAACGAGACCAAAACGCGTATTTAATATCATTTGTTTGGAATTATGCGTGGTTTTTATGTTTATTGTATTTTCAGAGCCAACCGAATGAATATTGAAGAAAACATGGGATTGCACGGGATTTATCGAAGAAAAAGACTCAAGATGAAGTCTATTGTCCAAGAGATGCAAAAGATTTGAAGTCACTGGGCCTATTTGAAGATATCGAAGAAAAGGACCAAAGATGGAAGATTTACATAAGTCGAAGAAACTCAAGTCTATTAAACGAAGAAATTAAAAGACGAGTTGAATTTAATCGACGAAAAATCCCGAATCAGAATCGAAAACGTCAACTTTTCTGGAAAGACGAGAAGACAAGAAGATAGGGAGAAAGCCCACTCACCAACCAAAAGGAAGACCTATAAAAGGAAATCCCCTCACACAATAGTGGCAGTTTTTAGTTTTTTTCCCTTCTTTTTCTCTTTTCTTGTTCGTAGGTTTCACCAACACCACTAGGGTGTTTGGTGATTTTGATTATTGTTCTTCCAAATCTTGTAGTTTAATCTTGTCTTTTATTTGTTCAACATTAATCATTAATACAAGTCTTCCTTTAATCTTTTCATTCATCTTGTTCTTCATCATCTTTTTATTTCAAGTTCTAAAGTTCTTATTTAGTTGAGTTTTGATCTTAAGAAGTTGTTGAATTTGTGTTTTTGTGATTGGGATTTGATCCTTGTAGTTGGTAGATGATTTGTGGTTAATTTGGTAAAACCTTTTTGCTTATTTAGCTTGATTTTGGATTAAATCGCACCTCCCTGTTTTTCTAAAAAAAAGTACTGTTCTTGAGTTCCCCAGGTTCCGGATGAACCAAAAGTTCCGGACGAACCAAAAGTTCCGGACGAACCAAAAGTTCCGGATGAACTAAAAGTTTCGGATGAACAAAGAAAGTTCCGAATGAATTTATGTTAAAAAGTTCCGAGTCAGTCTATAAGTTCCGGATGAATGTTCTTTACAAATCTTCCGAATAAACTTCCGAACCAAAAGTTCTGAACCAACTTCCGGACCAACTTCCGGACCAACTTCCGAATCAACTTCCGAAGAAAGTTCCGGATAAACTTCCGAGTGAAGGTTCCGAAGAAAGTTCCGGATAAACTTTCGGGTGAAAGTTCCGAACCAACTTCCGAACCAACTTCCGAATCAACTTCCGAAGAAAGTTCCGGATAAACTTCCGAGTGAAGGTTCCGAGTAAAGTTCCGGATAAACTTCCGAGTGAAGGTTCCGAGTAAAGTTCCGAGTGAACTTCCGAATCAAGGTAGACTTCCGAATCAATTTTCTTTGAGTATTTTTAAGTGTTACTGTTTCTTAAGTGTTACTGTTTCTTACTGTTTCTTCATTTTTATTTTACATTTTGATTCAAGTTCTTATTAATTGTTATTAATTTAATTGCTTTTAAATTTAAGTTTACATTTTCGTGCATTTAAACCTTCAGTAGAATAGAAAACCACTTCCCTTTTTAGTAACCAAGAACAATCATTCCACTTAGAACCGAGATCAATTCGAGAGGATATCGAGAGAATATAGAACTCACAGCAAAATCCTTGTATCAAATGACGATTATGCTAGCCAAATCCTTGGAATGGTCCGTGTATACGATTATGCTAGCAAGACAATGACGGGGGCTCAATTGCATTACACGACAACCGAAAAAGAGCTTTTAGCTGTTGTCTATGCTTTTGAAAAGTTTCGCCCCTATCTTGTCCTTTCCACCACAATCGTATACACGGACCATTCCGCGTTGAAGTACTTGATGACAAAGCATGATTCTAAGCCAAGACTTCTTTGCTGGGTTTTACTCCTTCAAGAATTCAACATTGAAATTCGTGACAAGAAGGTAGCCGAAAACCTGGTCGCGGATCATCTGAGCAGACTTAAGGATCAATATCAAGGGGATCATCCGAACAAAGAAATCAGTGATTCTTTTCCCTTGGAGACCTTAATGTCTATCAACTCGACTGCTGATGAAACCCCGTGGTTTGCGTACATTGCAAACTACTTGGCGGGTGGAATTCTTGTTGACGGGTTAACATCCCAGCAAAAGAAAAAGTTTTTCAAAGACATTAAGACCTACTTTTGGGATGACCCGTATCTATTCGAACAATGTGCCGACTTGATTATTCGCCGATGTGTTGATGGACCGGCAGCTTTTGAAATCCTTGATGCTTGCCACAAAGGACCCACCGGTGGTCACTTTGGTCCCAACTACACCGCCAAAAAAGTGTTTGACTCAGGATTTTATTGGCCCACCATATATCGTGACGCTCACAATATGGTTAAACATTGTGATGCTTGCCAAAAACAAGGCAAGATCACACATAAAGACGAGATGCCTAAGAATTTCATACAAGAATGTGAAATCTTTGATGTTTGGGGTATCGACTTTATGGGGCCATTCCCTTCTTCTAAAGGAAACAAATACATCCTTGTAGCCGTTGACTACGTTTCAAAGTGGGTTGAAGCCAAAGCTTTACCTGCTAATGACGCAAGGGTGGTTTGTAACTTTTTGAAATCTCTATTCGCTAGATTTGGTGTGCCTCGTGCCATTATTAGTGATCGCGGGACTCATTTTTGCAATGACCAATTTGCAAGAGTCATGGCTAAGTATGGTGTTAATCATCGTCTTTCCACCGCCTACCACCCACAAACTAATGGCCAGGCTGAAATATCCAACCGAGGATTAAAGCGAATTCTTGAAAGAACCGTGGGAGAGCATCGTGCCTCATGGGCTGATAAACTTGATGATGCTTTGTGGGCTTTCCGTACCGCTTACAAGACTCCAATTGGTTGTACACCATATCGTCTCGTGTACGGAAAAGCATGCCACCTCCCATTGAGTTGGAGCACAAGGCTTACTGGGCCTTGAAGTGGGCCAATTTTGATATCAACAAAGCCGGTGACCTACGCAAGATCCAACTCAATGAGCTGAATGAACTCCGTAATGAGGCTTATGAAAATTCTTTAATCTATAAGGAGAAGACAAAGCTCATTCACGACTCCAAGATTAAAAACCGAGAGTTCCAAGTTGGAGATAAAGTTTTACTCTTTAACTCTCGGTTGAAAATCTTTTCGGGCAAGCTGAAATCTCGTTGGTCCGGCCCATTCACCATTGCCCAAATTTTTCCATATGGTACTCTCGAGCTTGCTCAACCTAATGGACCAAATTTTAAGGTGAATGGCCAACGAGTGAAGTTGTACTTTGGTGAGGACATCTCTTACGAGATGATTCCATCCCTCACCACGTTCCCCATGAACTAATTTTGGGTCGAGTCAGGCTCGTGACTCGGTTATCAAAAACAAGCGCTCCTCGGGAGGCAGCCCGAGTATCTATCCTTTTATGTTTAATCCCCTAAGTATAAGGGGGCATCTATAGGTTCTTTGTTTTTGTGTGGTGATGTGATTACAGGGATGAATGCACTTTCGGAACCTTTGAAAAAACCGTACTCCCGTGTTATCCGAAATCCGGTTCTATCTCTCAACTATCGTGATTCAATTTTCTTCATACTCACATTTGAAATTGATCACTTTAGTCGTCTCTTCCTTAACTTGAGTTAACCAATGTGCACAATGTCATAAGTGTAGGGGAGACTTTTCCTACATTCTTAAACATTGAGGACAATGTTTATCTTAAGTGTAGGGGGGACTTCTATTGAAGTTTTAAGTGGACTTTTCCATAAAAATGCCTTCATTTAACCGGAAAATCATCTTTTTCAACATTTTTCAAATTTTTAATTAACTTTGGCCATGTAGTTGAAATTTTTAAATTTTTATCGTTGTTTTCATATGTATATATCCCGCAATAAAGTCAAAAATATTAATAAAGTGGTGTAGCTAGTTTAGAAGTCTTTGACATATTTGGCCCGTTGCGATTATTTTGACTCAACCCGAATAGACTTATCCAAGTTTATTCTAGCTAGTATCCTTAACCATGTAGACCTTAATTGGTTTATTAGGCTAAGTATCCACGAGTCTCATTACTTGAGATTTTAAATTGTGGAGAACGAGAAATGATAGAGTCAATTATAAGTCGGTATTCTTGCACAAGCTCACTTGGTGTAATTATTTGCCTATTCTCCCATCACTTTCTAATAATTTATCTGCAATAAGTAAGGTCGTACGATTTGAAAAGTTACTTAGCTTCTAGCCCAAGATCGTTTAAAAGTTGCTCGGTAATGATAAGAGTTCATAGCCAAGGCATAACTTATGAAGCGGGGCGCGAAGATTGGCGAGTCCGAAAAGGCCCTAACAAGGCATGAGGATTCAATCTTATTGCTAAAGATCCAAGGTGATGTGAAAAGCATTATTCCCAAAGTCAATATGAAGGATCAAGACTCACGACGAAAAGCAATCAACTCCCATAAAGATCATGGAGAAGTCTATCCGAAAAGACCCTAACAAGGTATGAGGATAAATAGATCCAAGTCTGAAAAGGAGGCGGATCGTTGTATCTCAAAATCCCAAATAGAGATTGAAGAAATAATCATGAAGTCGTGGTCAACAAAGTTGGAGTACCCCTCTAAAGTCTCCAAGTGAAGAAACTCTATTAACGATGAGAAGACCAGTATCTCAAGCACGTCTCTCAAGATATGAAGTATGAAGTACATGCCAAATATCGGCCCGAGAAAGGTCTCAAATCGTGAACCGAGTTATGCCAAGATATGAACTTTTTGATATCCCGAGAAGCAGTTTTAAGAGATTTTGTCCTTTAGCTAACTATTGATCAAATCGTCCTACTTTGCTTTCAGCCTAAATAAACTATCGAAATAAGTCCAAAAATGCATCTTCATGATCATTCTAAGACAAAAATAAAATATAAGAGATACACCTAGGAATAAGGGAGTTTAAGCATATAATTAAGCCATGTGTGTAAGTGTTTGATTTGCTAACTTATAATAACAATGATCTCGTTTTTAAGCTTAGTTTGGGGAAC
Source organism: Glebionis coronaria (assembly GCA_025667525.1). Classification (NCBI taxonomy): domain Eukaryota; kingdom Viridiplantae; phylum Streptophyta; class Magnoliopsida; order Asterales; family Asteraceae; genus Glebionis; species Glebionis coronaria. Next base: position 235,861 of record JANFOE010000700.1, on the reverse strand, counting down.
GTGAAACTTGAGGGTGATAAATCTTCGCAGCACCAATGCCCTAATGTAAGTCCTTGATCTATTTGCAAGTTATTTCCATATAGCTATTTTCAAGTGAAAATGGTTTTCTATCCTTTGTTTACTTTAAAAGTCTTAATTTCTCTTAGTACTTTAATTTTAGTAGTATTTTAATAAGGCCAAGGTTGATTGATTATGAGAAAAGTGTAAATGTGCTTTATCACTAAGCATTGCATGAGGGCATGGCAATGGTTAAGTGTAGGGGATTTGATAGGTGTGTAAACACCCATCCTTTTTCCACATGATTCTGGCTAAAACGAGACCAAAACATGTATTTAATGTCACTTGTTTGGAATTATGCGTGGTTTTTGTGTTTATTGTGTTTTCAGAGCCAACCGGATGAAAATTGAAGAAAACGTGGGATTGCACGGGTTTTATGGAAGAAAAAGACTCAAGACAAAGTCTATTGTCCAAGAGATGCAAAAGATTTGAAGTCACTGGGCCTATTTGACGATTTATCGAAGAAAAGGACAAAAGATGGAAGATTTACATAAGTCGAAGAAACTCAAGTCTATTAAACGAAGAAATTAAAAGACGAGTTGAATTTAATCGACGACAAATCCCGAATCAGAATCGAAAACGTCAACTTTTCTGAAAAGACGAGAAGACAAGAAGAACGGGAGAAAGCCCACTCACCAACCAAAGGGGACACCTATATAAAGGGTTCCCCTCACACTTTTCATCGAGTTTTTTCATTCCCCTTTCTTCTCTCCCTTTCTGTTCGTAGGTTTCACCAACACCACTAGGGTGTTTGGTGATTTAGATTATTGTTTTCCAATCTTGTAAGCTTGATCCTTTCCTTTTGTTTTACTGAATCTTAATCATCAATACAAGTTCTTATTTAATCTTTTCATTACTCTTGTTCATCATCATCTTTTATTTCAAGTTCTTAAGTTCTTATTTGGTTGAGTTTTAATTTTAAAAATTTGTTGAATTTATGTTTTTACTGTTGGGATTTGTTGCTTATGGTTATTAAATGATTATTGGTTAATTTGGTAAAACCTTTTTGCTTATTTAGCTTGATTTTGGATTAAATCGTATCTCCTTGTTTTTCTGGAAAGTTACTGTTCTTGAGTATTCCCAGGTTCCGGATGAACACAAAGTTCCGGATGAACAAATAGTTCCGGATGAACAAATAGTTCCGGATGAACCAAAAGTTCCGGATGAACAAAAAGTTCCGAATGAGTTTCAAAAGTTCCGAATAAATTTTCTTTTTAAAAGTTCCGAGTGAACTTCCGGACGAAAGTTCCGAGTGAACTTCCGAACGAAAGTTCCGAGTGAAGTTCCGGATAGACTTCCGGATCAATCTTCCGAGTCAACTTCCGAGTGAAAGTTCCGAGTGAACTTCCGAACCAACTTCCGAAGAAAGTTCCGGATAAACTTCCGAGTGAAGGTTCCGAACCAAGTTCCGAGTGAACTTCCGAATCAAGGTGACTTGCGAATCAATTTTCTTTGAGTATTTTTTAAGTGTTACTGCTTCTTACTGTTTCTTCAATTTTATTTTATATTTTAATTCAAGTTTTTATTAATTGTTATTAATTTAACTGCTTTTAAATTTAAGTTTACATTTTCGTGCATTTAAACCTTTAGTAGAATAGGAAACCACTCCCCTTTTTAGTAACCAAGAACACTCATTCCACTTTGAGCTGTAATCAATTCAAGATGATACCGAGAATTAATCTGAACCCATTGCAAAACCCTAGTATCACATGAGTTCGCTAGCTAGTTGCAGCCCAATCGCTTTGGCATGCTTAACTACCTTTGGTCTAGGCAAAGCCTTAGTAAAAGGATCAGCTACGTTATCGTCTGTGTGAACTTTTATTAATTTTATTTCACGAGCTTCAACTTGTTCTCGAACGTAGTGATATCTATATTTTAAAGTGTCTGGCGCCTTTCATGAGTCCAGGGTCATTGGCAAATATGATTACTGCAAACTCGTCCCAATACATATTTATTAGGTTTTTATTATAAGCATCATCCCAAGATCTCCAATAAATTTCCTAATCCAAATCACATTTAGTTATATGTATGGCTACTCTCTGAATACCAAAACATTTCTTTTCGTATTCCTCAAATACTGTAGAAAGTGTTTAACAGCAACCCAGTGGAACTACCCTAGATTCTGTTGGTATCGACTAACCAAATTCTGAGCAAACTCCACATCAGGCCTTGTGCATTTTACAACATACATAATAGATCCTACAGTCGAAGCATAAGGCACCTTCTGCATGTATGCCTCCTCTTCAGGAGTTGATGCATCCATATCATGACTCAGATTATGCTTTAACTTCCATAGGTTGAAAACCTTTCTTAGAGTTATGCATGTTATACTTCTTCAATATCTTATCAATATAAGAATCTTGACTAAGACCAATTAACCGTATTTTCCTATCTTGATAGATTTTAATTCCCAGAATATACGTAACATCTCCCAAATCCTTCATAGAAAAACATTTACCAAGATAATCCTTAACTTCCTTAAGTCTTGGAATGTTACTTCCCATGATTAATGTTTCATCGACATATGTTGTCCCTAATATTATGATTGTATAATACACGAATTAAAGAAAGAAAGGTAGAAATGAGATGAATTTTAGTGAGAGAAAGTAGAGAGAGAAAAGAGAGAGAGATGGTTGGAACTAGGTGAATGTTAGATTGAGAAGTGAGAAATACAAATGAACCAACACACTTCCTAACATGCTTGGAAGGGTATATATAGTCCACCCACATGCGGGCTTCTTTATGGACTATTTGGTTTGGGCCGGGCTTTCCTTTTGGGCTTTAGTTACTTATCAATGAACTTTAGCCTAAAGTTAAGCCTGTATAACACGAGTAATATACTACGTATTACAACGTTCTAAAATAAGATACATAATAAACATATGACCGAGCATTCTTGTTTGGCTCAATATTTTGAGGCTAACAATCTCCCCCAATGAGAGGTCATAAACCTTAGTCATTTAGGAAATTTGTAGAGATTACTAATCTCGCCATAAATGAGTCTTGAACGTGTAATAGTAGTCTTGTTCCTTCATGCTGTGATCTTTGAGCCTTTGTCGTTGTCTTTCGACTTTGTCTTTAAGCTTGAGATCTTCAAATCATCCTTGACTTGTCTTTGGCATCTTGCGATCTTGTGTCTTCATCCACACGCTCACACTATTAATTGTTGAATATGTCTTTAGGCATGAGTATGTGGTTTCTGAATCATTGACTTTGCTGTGTACACCGTGACGCCACCTTCTCGAGACAAAACATAGACACGGACTGAATGGCTTTGACATTCGTCCTAAATCGGTAGCGTTTTACCTCCGGTCGGTGAAGACCGTTATACGATATTAAATACCGTACCTGTGATCAGGTAGATTCAATTAAGAATCTCCTTGACAGGGTTTCGTGGCTGTACTAGCCGTTCTCTTTACTCGACCGTCTCAAAGCAAGACTGCGAACATAAAGAGTGAATCAATTGGATAGATATCCGCTTGATTAAAGTCGTCAATTCAAATTCCTGGAACAAGTTTGATTCATTAAGAATCTTACCATTGTTGCTTTCCAGTTGACACAAGCTTGATTCATAAGAATCTCGCAAGTTACCTACCGTAGCGCTGTTTGATGTTGACGCTAGAAGGATTTCCATTCGTCACTGTGAATATTAATGAATATCACTCTGAATGTTCTGGCAAGACCATAAAGATATTGCGTAGAAACCTGAAACAAGTTTGAATCAATTCAGAATCAAACCACTGTTGCTTTTCAGTTTTACATATGTTCAATTCATAAAGAATCTTACATATGACCTACCGCAATGCTGTTTGATGTTAACACTGGAAGGATTTCCACTCATCATTGTAGATACTAAGTAGTATCACTCTGAGTGTTCTAGCAATATCACAAGGATATAGCGTAGGACTCTGTTGATCTTCATCCGTGTGTCCTAACGAGATTTGATTGATCTCTTGGCTCTAGACTCTATTTGTGCACTTTTAGTGGTCGGAGGCTGGAGCAGATGCCACCTATTCAATATCAACTATCTCGGAGTGAGAAAGTCAATAGAAGTCGTGTTGATCTCCGTGACAATAAAACAAACTTCTTTTGAGAGAAGCCTTAGTATCTAGGAAAGGGTTGTGCATACATCACTGGGTCCATGATGAGTTTGTCTTCATGATGAGTTGACCCGGTTTCTGCCTAAGTTGTATGGAGGGCTTCTTTCTTTAGACCCTTTATCCTTACATTTCTTTTTCATTCTTCAACCCCTTCAATGCTTACCAAGACATCATTACTAGCACCTTGTTGTGATTGTTCCAGTGCTAGCATCAGTACTTAGTCGGCATTCAGCTACGTTCACATTCTACTCCATCTTTCCTAAGGACTTCTAATAATCTATTGGATTGTCCCTGGGAAGATCCCTCCGGTTCTGGTTGGATCATAGGACTTAAACCTAACCACCCTTTTGACACCAATAACGTCGTGAATTAAAGATGTTGTGGGTATTTGATCGTAACCATGAAAACCACTTTAAATTCTAACAAAGTGTTTGAAAAATATTTAACACCTTGCTAGTTTTGTCGTTTTAGAAAAGCTCCCCCTTCACATGTGCATTAAAATGCGAAAGAATTTAAGTAGACATTTTGCACATGTGGGTAAGAGTTAAAGTGCTTGAGTCTATAGATCACATTTTAATCATATTTTCTCCCTTATCTCATATATATAAAATCTTTTGATATTAGAGATACCAAATTTGATTAAAATATATTTTGAAAAAAAAAATTGTCTTGAAATCTCTGGGAGAAAGATGTGTTAATCTTTTGCATAAAGTTAAAATGCTCCCCCTCAAAAATTGATCCAATTGAATTGTCATTATGAGGATATGATCCACATTTCGCTTTTTGAGGATGGGAGTTGTTGAACACACAATTTTTGAAAGATTTTGAATATCATTGAAAAATTCTTGAAAAAATTGTGTTCAACGCTTTTTGAAAAATCAATTCTTTTTGTCGAAAGGTTTTTCTAAAGCATAAACTTGAGTTCATAGACTTTGAATGTCTTGACGAATCCACTCAAGTGTAAGAAGATTTCTCTTCTTTTGCTGAGGGTAAGGGTACTAAATCGTACACTCCCTCGTGAATATCGATCCGGGTTGCAATCTGAAAGTGATTACAAGCCATTGTGTTGAGCTCAAAACGTTGAATGTTTTGTGACAAGCTCAACCCGTGATAGATTGCTCTACCCGTTGTTTGGAAATATTTGTCCAAAATAGATAATTTCCTTTATTAAAAGAAGAAATGACATGTTTTGAAAAATATTTACAACTTTCATTCGAGCTTTATGTACACACCCGTGTCGTTATTGAGCGACATTTCTAGGCACGTCCATATTATCGATACTGAAAGACATGTCGAGAAGAATATTTTTGGATTTTGAAAGATTTTTAATTTTGTGTTTTGCTTTTATGTGTTTTATAAATTTATATTTTGCTTTTTTCAAAGATATTTACAAGTTGATGTTTGATAGATAAATCAAGCAGGCACCTTTGCCAGAATCTCCAGGTCTGCTGGATTCAAACATCTCATACCAATTTGCCTAACGAGGTACTCAAACCTATCTTTCGACAGAGCTTTCGTAAACAAGTCGACTAATTGGTAATCCGTTCCAACAAAGTATAATTCAACGATACCTCGTTCAACTTTTTCCTTTATGAAGTGGTATCGGACATCGATGTGCTTCGTGCGGGAATGCTGTACTGGATTGTAGGAGATGTCTATGGCCGACTTTGAGTCACAGTACATAGGTACTTTATCAAAGTGGAAGCCATAATCCGTGAGTTGTGTTCTAATCCATAGAACTTGAGCACAACAGGCAGATAGAGACACATACTCCGCTTCTGCTGATGAGAGTGACGTGCAATCCTGCTTCTTGGAAGACCATCCCACAAGCTTATCTTGACCTAGAAATTGTGCACCACCAGAAGTACTTTTTCGTGTATCAAGACACCCTGCATGGGTTGATAAATTCGTGTACCGGTGTACCGAATGGGTTGATAAATTCGTCTTCGTCAGATAATGTATCGTCTGCTTGATTTGTGTTCTCTAGAGCAATGACAGTAGTTGTAGATGTTGTAGGATCGATTGTTGAAGTGATATTCTGAGGAGGTAGATCTGCAACAACCCGTGTTGAAGTAGATGAAGTTGTATCCTTTTGTGGACGATGAACGGTATCATCATTCTTATCATGAGTGACAGCGGAAGACTTCGATGCAACTTGTTTCTCCCCCGTGAAATATTCATCATACATTGGTCCATATAACATTTCCAACTCTTCAAGTGTCGTGTCCACTGTCATATCTGCTCTAGGAACATGTGCAGGAACCAGCTTTGAACTTGACGGTTCATTGTTGTGGTATTGAGTTCCGAGTTCCGTGCGGTTGTGAACGGAAGTCGTTTGTCGTTGTGGATCGGGACTTAAACTGCTTTGTTCAAGTGCCATTTCTTGCAATTCATCAAATCTAATATGAATAGTCTCGACTATCAATTTTGTTCTCTTGTTGTACACTCTGTATCCCTTAGACTGAGTTGCATACCCCACTAAAATGCATGCATCACCTTTCTCTTTCATCTTGTCCAGATTTTCACCATCTCGAATAATGTAACACGTACATCCAAAAACGTGAAGGTGTTTGAGTGAAGGTTTGCGATCATTAATTATGTGATATGGTGTCTTTTCGTGTCTTGGGATAATTAAGGAGCGGTTTTCTGTGTAGCATGCGGTTGACACGGCTTCGGCCCAAAAGTATAGTGGAAGTTTTGAAGCGGATAATAATGTTCGAGCAGCCTCAACTAAAGTACGGTTTCGTCTTTCAACAACGCCGTTTTGTTCGGGTGTTCGAGCAATAGATGTTTCATGTTCAATTCCCTCGGCTTCAAAATAGTTTCTCAGTTTTGAATTCAAAAATTCTGTACCTCTGTCAGTACGAACCACTTTAACTTGAGATTGAAGGCCACGTTGTATCACTTTAAGGAAGCTGATGAGAACATCGGGTGTTTCATCCTTGGATCTCAAGAAGTGAGTCCATGTGTACCTTGAGTAGTCATCGACAATTACCATAACGTATTTCTTCCCATTGATACTTTGAAAACGCATGGGACCACACAAATCTATATGAAGAAGATCTAACCGTCCTTTAGAGCTTGGTGTAGTCTTTGTCTTGAAACTACTCCGTTTAGCTTTACAAAGCTCACAAGAAGAACAAAGATGATCTTTGATGAATTTCAAGTTAGGAAGGCCTCGCACAATATCTTTTCTGGAAAGCAAGTTGATGGTGTCAAAGTTAAGATGAACTAAACGTTGATGCCATAACCAAGCTTGAGTCGTTGAAGCTTTAGCCATGAAACAGATTGGAGTTGAAGATGTGGAGTCTTGTAGTTAAATAGTGTAGAGATCAGTACCCCGTGTTCCGGTAAGTAAGTCATCCCATCATAATCACGAACAAAACATGTCTTCTTTCTAAAAGCAACCTCCAAATCCGCATCACAGAATTGACCAACCGAGAAAAGATTATGATTGAGCCCTTCGACATAGTAAACCCTTTTGATAGTGATATTCTCCTGAACCAAGTCTCCATATCCTAGGATCGGTGCAAATTGATCATTTCCGAATCGGACCGTACCCAGGAACTTCTCCACGAAGTTAATTAGAAGCTTGAGATTCCCCGTCATGTGCTTCGTGCATCCGGAGTCCATTATGAAGAGAATTATTTCGATCACCTGCAGAAGAATTAGAACACGATGGAGCATTTGCTAAATTAGATTCCATGTTAGTTGTGATTTCCGATTCATTAGTTTCTCAAGTTTCATCACTTAGAGGCACACTAACGCTCGTAGTCACATTTTCTGTCCTAACCTTAGGCATCCATTTATATCCTAGAGGACATTGATTAGAAAACCACCATTTCCAAGGCTTGCTAGCAGACTCATATAATTCCCTAACTCTACTTCTAGGGTTCTTAGTGGTGGAGTCTGATGCAATACTTTTCTTAGGGGGGGTTGCACCAGAATGGTTCACTTTGCGTTTGGGTTTTCTAGCACTAATAGGCATCGCACTTTGCTTCTTAGTTCTAGTTTCTACGCCTTTGACATTATTCGAAACACACATAGCATGATTAGCATTAGCACACTTTCCACATTTCACACAAACAAACTTAACTTTCATAGCATTCAAAGTCGAATCATTCAAATCGTCATTACACGCAATTACAGACGTTTTATTCTTAGAAACATTGAAAATCCTAGGGTGGTCTTCTACTTCCTTCATCTTCCCTTGACTTTTGTTTTGCCAGACCTTTTCATTCATGCGAGTGCTCTTAAGCTGGGGCCGGCTAACACTAGCAGTGGGGACTACTCCTGTAGTAAAAGACACACGTCTATTAGTGTTTCTAGAAGTCTGAGGTGATTGACTTTCTTTGTTTTGTGTAGGTTTGGTGGCCAATCTATACATCCCTGGTTTAACCACATTTGTGTTCTTAATGCTTTGTGATCGAATATGTGTTTTGGGAGTGTTTTGTGGTAACCTATCCTTCCCATCCGTCTTGGGGGCAAACGCAGGTTTTGCAAATGCAGAGTTAGAAAAAACAGATGGTTTTCCCAAGACAGAGGGTCTAGTCACTTTTTGAGCATTGGGTTGTCTTACAACAGGTTTCTTAACACTAGGTTCCACAATCTTCCCACCCATCTTAGCAACGAGTTTCTGCAACTCTGCTATCGCTCTGTCCCTGTCTTGTAACTGAGCTTTCAACCCTTTAATTTCCAAATTCTGTTCGTTCATTTCTCGAAACGTTTGGGAAAGTTTTTCTTGCAATTTATTATCATGTGAAAAACTACCAACGTCTTTTTGCAAAGCAAGTTCAAGATAATGACAATGTTTTTGAAGGAAATCAGTTTTGTGTTGAAGTAACTCAAAAGCCTTTTTATCAACATTTTCTTTATGTTTCGAAAGCTCAAGTTTAAGACGCTCACACTCTTTGATTTTATCAAGATATTTGCATGCAACATCAGAATATTCATCGATATCAGCACAAGATTGAAGAGTAACACACAAAATATCTTTGGAGAGACATTCTTCTAAGAGTAGATCATATTCGTTTGAAAATTCTAATTTGTCATTTTGAAGGTCATCAATTTTTTTTTCAAGAGACTCAACATATTTCAAATCATCAAACATTTCAGACTGAATTAAATTTTCAAACTCAAGAACATGTTCTTTTATTATCTTCGTATTTGGTATTAAAAGTTCTTTCACAAGCACAGTTATGTCGTGAGGAATCTCGGTTTTCCACTTATCCTTTTGACGTTTCTCCCAATCGCTTTCAACAATTGATTGAACATTATTAACGTGGTGTTTAAGAAAACCAAGTATTTTTCTACTTTTGCTTTTAGAAACATCTAGAGGCAACTAGTTAATATATTTAAAAACATTAGTTTTCCTCTTAGTGGCAAAAGCTTTTTTCCATTGAATTCTTTTTTGTTTGCATTCTAAAAATAATTCCTCACGAGACTTCTGTTTTTGTGGAGTGAAAAGACCATAAAGACTGTTTTCATAAGCATAGTTATATGGTTTCACAAAATCTTTATTGACCGATGATCTACTCTCCTCATCCCAAAGGGACGTCTCTTCACTATCGATGTTAGCTACAGGGCAGGCATTATCAGTCCATTCGGACTCATCAAGATATAAGTGAGGGTTCGCAGCTTGAGCTTGTTCGAGGTACTTGGGGGTGGCAAAGCTAGGTTGACCCTTGAAAAACGACCGAGGTGCTATCATTCTTACAGTTTGAATAGAGTCATGTGTATTATAAACAACTTTTTTCAAAAAATCGACTTGTTCTACGAGATCCTTTACTTTTTTAGTATCTTTGCTTTGTCTATTTTTGAAATCTTGTTTTAATGTTTCAACCTCTTGTTTCTTCTCGTCAAGAATTTTAGCAGAATCGGTGGTGTTCATAGAAAGCCTCTGTTCAAGTTCATTAACTTTTGTTGTGGCAAGGTACGTTTTTTGACGTTCATCACTTAATAAAACATTAAATTGACGTTTTTCTTTAGTTAACAAAGCAAGACTCCATTATATTTATTTTCAAAATCGTCCTTTTTAACGTTGATGACACGACTTTTGTACCCCTCAAGCTCGTTGGTCTTTTGAAGAAGCTCAGCCCTATAACTATCAATAGTCTCACTAGATTTTATAAGAGCGGCTTTGCATTCTTCAAAGTTTTGAGTGAGCACTGCGTTTGCCTTCTTTAATTGCTTTTGATTCTTTCTTCATTGACATCTTTTTGTAAACTAGCAATTAAATTAGCAAGCGCGACACGCTCCTCGTCATCATACTCATTTGCATGTTGATCATCCTCAAACTCATTATTGCACATGTCTGATGAATCGGGTGTGGTATTGCTATCAACCGTTTCCATCATACACGTGTCAGTAATTGTTGTTGGAAGTTCACTATGCTCATGTGTATCACCAAACACATTATATTCATCAGCATGTTGTACCTTATCAATTGGATCAGTATCAAAGATAGGACCATTGTCATCTTCAGTGACGTTAAGGACCTCATGAATCTTTGCCATGTATGAATAATGTGCCTCGAGTTCTTGGTCGGAGATTTCATCATCTGTGTCGTCAAGCATTTCTCCTTCCTCAGCTGATAACTTGATTCCAGCTTCCATTTTCTTGCACAGCAGCATCTTTTCCTTATGATAACCATAATCTTTAACCCTCTTTGGCTGCCTGCATTCCCTAGCCAAATGCCCAAAACCTCTGCAGTTATAACACTGAATCCCACTTTATTGCACAACTTGAGTACCAACAGTTTCCCTATTTCCAACAACAGTAGCCACCCTCTGATTATCATACTTAGGTTGTCGATCATACTTTGGAGGACTCTCAGCATGTCTTCGTGTGTCATACCTTGGAGGACTCTGTGCATGGGTGTTCTTCGAGTTTGAAGATGTTCGAAGGTTGTTGTTGGTGGGTTTGTAGATTTTCTTATATTGCTTCATAACGAAAGCCATTTGTTGCTTGAATTCCCTATCCTTTTGAGCTATTTCTTCATCACTGTCTTCTTCGGATGATTACTCAGGTGTGGGTGATAGTGCTCTTGCAACTTCTTTGCCTCAGGATCGTGTTGGGACATGTGACTTGGAGACAATGGATGATCGTGGTGATGATGATTGAGTAGAGTAGGTCTTTGAAGTACGGGAGTGATAATCTGGGTAATGTTGAGTGGTAGATACCAAAGCAAGTGGATTGGAAATCTTTGCAACTCGTTCAGCTCGAAGTTCATTTGCCTCATTTTGAAATTGTTTCAAGATGTCAAAGAGCTTGTGATATGAAACTTCGTCTAACTTTTGTTGTTGTTTCACCAAGGTGACAAACCGTGTCCACTCTGGTTGAAGTTGCTGTAGAAATTGGACATTGACTTGCATGGTGGAAACTTGCAAGTTGTTTCGGGTCATGTCATTCATCATCTTGTAGAATCGGGAGTAATAAGAATCAATTGATTCCCCATCCTTTGATGTAAACTTGCCAAAGTTCCAAAACATCTTAGTTTTCACATCTTGTTTGTTAAGTGATTCACCTTGTTGCAATCTTTCAATGGCCGTCCACATTTCTTGAGCAGTAGGACATGCGTCAACCATAGAGTAAATTTCATCTCCAATGCCACTGAGAATTAAGTAGATTGCTTCCTTCTCTGCATCAAACCACGCACGGTTCTCTGGGGTGAGGTCGGTCCTCTTCTCATCACGTTCATATGCGGGTTGTGCGTCACTTGTGTCTGTGGATGGTACTGCAGGAAATTGAATCCTTGATAGTTTATAGGGTCCTTCCAAAATACATTGCCTTAAAGCATCACCGTTAGGTTTTGTGTCAAGGTAACGTATAAAACGGGATTGCCATTGATCGTATCGACCCGACACAAGCATTGGTGGTCTTTCTTTGTTACCTGCCACCATTATGTTGTTGTTCGTCACACGATATTCAGCAGTAGAATCCATCTCAATAGACTCTGAAATGATGAATCGAATGTGGATCTTAAGTAGTTGTGTTGTGATTGTTTGGTTGTTGAAATTCCGAAAATTGCGATTTTTTCTCAGCCCGAGAATAAATTCCTCAGTCCGACAAAACGGTAGACCTAAAAAATTTGTAATCACCAAATTTTGAAATTGAGCTAGAAATGTCCTAAAACTAGTATGGAAAAAATTTGATTTTACTTGACCTAAAAATTTTAACTTTTTTTTTTAATCTTCGTGTAAACTACGTTCCGAAACTAGTCTAGATGGTGGCTAAATCTAAAAAATACTCAAACAAAATTTAGCTAAACATGTCATCGGAATGTGCCATCGGAATGCCCATCGGAATGTTGCTTAGATCGGAATGTCCTTTAGATCGCAATGTGCACCTGTCGGAATCCTTAGATCGGAATGTGTACTTGTCAAAATCCTTCAGATCGGAATGTTCAGATCGCAATGTGTACATATCGAAATCCCAGATCGGAATATTCAGATCGCAATGTGTACCTATCGAAATCCCAAATCGGAATATTTAGATCGCAATAATCTGTCGCAATAACACCTATCGCAATGTGGGCAGAGTAATGTTTCAAGATTGCCTTAAATCCGTCGCAATCCACGATCGCAATAACGATCGCAATAAGCGTCGGAATAAGGGGGCTATCGCAATACTGATCGCAAAGTAAAACCCTAGGGTTATTGCGATCAAAATCGTACTTACCTTTTCCAAAATTTAAGCTGTCGCAATAAGGGACCTTATTTCCAACTTTTTAGGCAACGATTTTAGCAACTTTTAGGCAACAAAATCGTGTTTTTAACCAAACCAAAACAACCAAATCTCTACAACAAGTATATAGAAGATTTGTAGCAAGATATAGAACACGAAAAACACAAAAAAAAAAATTGAATTCAAGATGATTTATGGATTAAATCATACGAATCAAATATAATAACAACAACCAATCACAAAACTACCCCATGGCGATTGATACCAATTGTTGTCCCTAATATTATGATTGTATAATACACGAATTAAAGAAAGAAAGGTAGAAATGAGATGAATTTTAGTGAGAGAAAGTAGAGAGAGAAAAGAGAGAGAGATGGTTTGAACTAGGTGAATGTTAGATTGAGAAGTGAGAAATACAAATGAACCAACACACTTCCTAACATGCTAGGAAGGGTATATATGGTCCACCCACATGCGGGCTTCTTTATGGACTATATGGTTTGGGCCGGGCTTTCCTTTTGGGCTTTAGTTACTTATCATGGAACTTTAGCCTAAAGTTAAGCCCGTGTAACACGACTAATATACTACATATTACAACGTTCTAAAATACGATACATAATAAACATATGACCGAGCATTCTTGTTTGGCTCAATATTTTGAGGCTAACAACATATAAAATTAGGAACACTACATCACTCCCACTAGCTTTGCGATATACACATGGCTCATCACGATTTTGAATAAATCCGAACTTTTTGATTTCTTCATCAAATCGTTTATTCCATTGATGTGATGCTTGCTTTAAACCATAAATAGATCTTTGAAGTTTGGACACGCGTTTTGGATTTTTAGGATCAATGTACCCTTCTGGTTGTTGCATATAGATGTCTTCATCTAAGCGACCGTTCAAGAAGTCAGTTTTAAAACCCATTTGCCATATCTCATAGTCATAATATGCTGTCTGCTACCGGAGAAAATGTCTCCTCGTAGTCTACGCCAAAAGTTTGAGTAAAACCTTTATCTACTAAACGTGCTTTATAGGATTGTACTTCACCATCCATGTCAGTTTTCTTCTTGAAAATCCACCTATTTTTCACTACTTTAGCATTTTTAGACGCATCAACAAGAATCCAAACATCATTGATTTTCATGGATTTCATTTTCTCATTCATTGCAACTATCCATTTTGTTTTTTCTGGATCAAGCATTGCGGATCGATAGTTAGCAGGTTCACCAAGATCCCCTACTTCCTACTCATCATCCACTATGTTAAGACATAGTTTGCTTGTCGCACGTATAGTCCTTCCAGACCTACGTGGAGGAATTAATTCCGGTGGAGCTCCCAGACTGACTAGCTCTATTAGAATTTCTTCGCTAGTATTTTTTAGAAGGGAATGTATCTTCTTGAATTTCTTCAAGATCATAATTTCTCCCACTGAATTCTTGATTTACAAGATCATTTTCAAGGAAGTCTCCATACCTAGCAACGATAACTTTTTTCCCAGGTGGATAATAAAAGTAGTAACCCATATTTTCCTTAGGTTAACCTACAAAGATACATTTTACTGAGCGTTGTTGGAGTTTATCTCTAGAGTCACGTTTCACATACGCCTCTCAACCCCAAATCTTTAAATAAGAAAATATGGCTTTTGCCATGCCATAGTTCATATAGTGTCTTATCAACCTTCTTTGTGGGAACCATATTCAGAATACGAAAAGCAGATTCTAGAGCATAATCCCAAAAGGATAAAGATAAAGTTGTAAGATTAAACATACATCGCACCATATCCAATAATGTACGATTTCTCCTTTCGGATACACCATTTTGTTGTGGAGTATATGGAGAAGTAAGTTTCTGAACAATTCCGTTCTCACTTAAATAATCTTTAAACTCTTGACTTAAATATCCATCGCCTCGATCAGAACGAATAGCTTTAATCTACTTTCCTAGTTGCAATTCTACTTCTGCTTTAAACACTTTCAATGTTTCAAATACCTCATGTTTATTCTTAAGTAAATAAACATAACCATAACGGCTATAATCATCCGTAAATGTTAAGAAGTAGCTAGCACCTTTCCTTGACACATGTCTTAGTGGTCCACACACATCAGTGTGTATCAAACCAAGTAGTTCAGTTGCCCTTTCAATATTGCTATTAAAAGTTTTCTTGGTCATCTTTCCAGAGATACAAGACTCACATTTATCAAATGATTCATCATTGATATTTTCCAAAAGACCATCACGTTGAAGCTTTTGTATACGAGTGTTCCCAATATGGGCAAGTCTACAATGCCAAAGATAAGAAGAGTTCTTGTCTAACTTTCTCTTCTTATTCATGTTAAAAACAGAATTAATCTTTCTCTTGGAATTATTATCATGCATGTTAATTTCAAAAACACCATTCACAGAAATTGCATCAAAATAGAATAAACCATCTTTGAAAATAGAAATTTTATTATTATCAATAGTGTGAATAAATCCAAGATCCAACATACTAGAAAAGGAAATAACACCCCTAACAATTGTAGGTGCATAATGACAATCATTTAAACTCAGTACTAAACCTGAAGGTAAAACTAGATTAAATGTTCCCATAGTTTCAACGGCTGCTTGTGCGCCATTTCCCACTTGCAGAAATTGTTCCCCATAGGTAAGCTTCCTTTCCAACTCAAATCCCTGCAGGGTATTACAAATGTTAATACCACATCCCGTATCATATAACCAGGAATTTGATTTGTATGTAAGATTAAATAACTCTATCATAAATAAGGTCTGCAGCACTAAGCTCAGCCTTCTTCTTTATTTCTCGCAACTCTTCGATATAAATCCTCTTCCAGTGACCACTTGCTTGGCAATGGTGACAAGTCTCATCCTTCTGAGATTGATTCTTCTTGACAAAGTTCTGCTTAGGTTTAGAATAAGTCGTAACTTGTTTGCCCTTATCACCCTTGCCTTTTCCTTTCTTCTTGTTCGCTTCCGGTTTTGGCTTATTCACTCTACCTTTTGTACATAAAGCACAGGAGGAGTAGAAGTAGATGCCTTGTCCTTTAACCCCTTTTCATAGTCAATGAGCATTGCATGCAAATCATTAACTATCTTCCCCGTGTAATGCATATTATAGTTTCGAACAAAATCATTGAGGTCCTTGTTAAGGGACCTATTGATCAAGTTGATAGCCATATTATGATCATAGGGTTGTCCTAGTGCAACGAGCTGTTCCATATAACCCCTTATCTCCATATAATGGGCACTTACAGACTCTCCAGGAGCTTGATTGCAACTATGAAAAGCATCTACCAAGTCGTAGATCTCCACAGCTTGCGGCTTTTCGAACATAGCCTTGAGCTCATCAAGTATTCTCTTAGGTGAAAATAGCTCATACTTCTGTTGAAGTGGAGGAGCCATTTTTCCTAACATTAAGGCAGACACCTTAGAGTGCTTCTTAACATTAGCAGCGTGTTCAAGCCTTTGCGCATCAAATGCTCCTTCAGCAAGATCCTCCGGATAAGGAGTAGTCAAGATATCGATCATACCCGCTATTCTCAAGATAATTCTTAGTGAGCGATACCAATCATTGAAGTTTGGGTTAGTAAGTTCAGGAAGATCAAAGAAATCTTTGAAACTTATAGTCATATTGTTTTCGGGTTGAGCCATTTCTATAGAAAAAGTTCAAATATTAGTATTTTCAATAATACCATTCAAGAAAATAAAACTATCCTGGTAATAAAAAACCATAGTATTTCCTTGAAACTAGAATCCACATTGACATAAACTTATCACATCAGTTGATCTTCTAGTGATAAATGTACTCAACATGGTAACTTGTCGAACAATAATTGACAAACAAATTTGCAATTTTTAGATATTTTTTACGGATTTACGTTGCCAAAAGTCATTTTGCATCGTAAACATGTTTCATCCCTACTTTATGCCTTAAGTTTCCAGATCTCACTGAGTAACTCAATCAAGTCGACTAATCTAAAGAACGCAAAACCTTCATGTGCAATCTTATTCAGTCATGAAGTTTTCTCTTCGTTACAACATCGTCCAAATCTCATATGACGACAATTGTAACTTAAAGTGTTCGTCAATTGATTCATAAGACTTAAATTTAAGGGTATAGATTTTGGTGTCAAAATTATGTATGGAGAAGCATGCATATATCTCCATATCATAAGTTTAATAAAAACTTTTTGTAAACCTTTTGATCAGTCTAAAATTTTGCCAAATATTGCAAGTTGAGGTATTGGTTAAACCAATTAAGATTTTACCCACAACAATTCACAACGTACTTTTTCTAGAACTTAGCTAAAGCACAAAGCAATAACCGTATTCATCGTGTTTCAGATGTGAATTTGCGGTAAATCAACCTTAAGATATAATGCTAATGATAACCGTAGGTAATTTTAATTTTGACGCACAGGCGAGCCGGGAATTTGGTCAGCGACTAATGGCATAACACATCATTCCTTAACCGGGTACATGACCAGCGGTGCATTAAACCCACTTTATAGTTTATCAAAAGGAGTAGGCCGTTAAATTATCATTGGAAATTATCAATCAACGTAACTCTATGTAATTTAGATCTCAAAACAATTCCTTAATTTGATTATGATTTAGTCCATATTATTTTTCTTGGAAAAATTACCCTTGTTTACAACATACAAAAAAAAACGCATGAAAACAAGTAGGTACAAAAAAAACTAAATCAAATAGCCACATGCTTACCAATTTATTCAAAGAACATAAAATCTAGGATTTTTATAAACATAAAAAGTCTTCTCTAATTTTAAAAACTTTGAATCAAATAAAGCAAATAGCATATAAAATCATATGATCCGTGAAAAAACATGCATGTTCATCACGGATCTCCAACAAAATCTTAACAATTAAAATACTACGGATCTGTAACCACACATGACATAACAATTAATCCATGCAAACATCTAAAGATTATACCATGTAAATTTAGAGTTTACAAAAAAAAATTAATAAAAAATTCGGCTAGGCCGATTTTTAAAAAACAAAATAAACAAAACCCTAATTTTTTGTTAAAACCTAAAAACAACATGTAATTTTAACTCAAATCATAATTAATTAAAAAATTAGATCTCGATAATTAAAACATGTTAAAACAGCACTCGATGCCACTAATGGTATATGAAGTTCATAACAATTATATAATCATAAGCAAAGATCAAAGCACGTAATAGCGGAAGCGATTTAACAAGATCATATTAACAAAATTATAATTAATCGAATTAGGTTACATATTGTAACACCCCATTTGGATAAGTGGACCGTTACGTGTATTTATGGCGTGTCATCAAAGCATAAGGTAAATGTCCTAAAACATTAACTGACCATAATAGAAATACCAGAATCAAACATCGGTAATCCAACATAAGCTCAAAACATGAAAAGTAAAATACTGAAACAAAGGACTGAACAATGTCTAACAGCAATATAAAAATGAAGTGCATAAAGTAAAGAAGTCTGGACGACTTCCATCCAATGCACATGCTCTCAGAATCTTAAGAATGTCCTGGTGTACCTCCCGTTAGAACATGAAAGAACTACGGCTGAGCATAACGCTCAGTGAACGGATAAAATGCATGATAGGAATATACTTAACTTGAAATAATTAATAATTACTGAAGCTGAAAGACTGATATGTGGAGTATGATGAAAACTGTAGAAAATCTGATAAGTCTGATTTATAATAATACAACTGAATTGTTATCTGTTAAATTTGAAAATATGCATTTACTGTATTTTAATTGCCAAGAGCTTATATAGGTCATGTGTTGTAACAACTGTTGCATGAATAACTGGAGGGGTGACCTCGTCATGCTGTAGAGGGGTGACCTCTAAATAATGTGATGGGTGGAGGGATCTGCTCCAATGTGAAGGATGTAGAGCACACACCACATTCACCTTATAACTATAAACTAATAAGCCTCGGATGCAACCATACGCCCCACTAATAATACTGATAAAAGGGCCAAGCTGAACTGAGTGGAACGCTGTGGGATATCACTCTCCCGCAGGTGAGTCATGACACTGGTGCCTCAAGTGTCATGGTTACGGTACCTCCGTAACTAGTACTACTGATTGGTCATGCTTGTATATAAGGCTCAGGCAATTTTAACTTAATTATAAAACTGGTTTCTGATAATTCTTATAACATATAATTGGGGAAAACAATTGGCTGCAGACAGGAAATCCAAATCATGCATAGAAGGGAAGTCCTTACTGAAATGACGGAAAATCCGTACCTCTAGTCCAGTAACTGGCTGAGTGGAAGACTGAACGAATACTACTCGGGCTTCACGGAAACTACAATAATAATAGATGCGAATAAGTTATCTAATTTTATTTAATTTACTGTTCTTATTGGCTTCTCATTTATTTATTTTAAATTCTTGAATTTTGTACATATATTAACTGATAAATTTGATCTTATAATAATTCTCTCTAATATATTAAAGACCTACTAATAATTACAATACAACGTGTTTTGACGTTATATTAATACTATAATAAGTAACTCGTTAAAACATAAGGTTTTCTAAATTATAAAGTTTTCAAAAACATTTAGTTATTATAATAAAATTATACCCTTTAATTATTATTAAAAACTATTTTAGTTTAATTCATATAAACATCCCATTAAATCATTTATAAAATAAGTGATAAAAGGTATAATATGAAATCTTCATTTTTTTTACTATAATAATTACGGCCCGAGCCTATCGAGATACCCCTTCTCGGTCGCACTAAACAATTCGACAACCTATATTAAAATCTGTCTATAAGAAATAGTGACAGAAATCTATGTCACTAAAAGCTTAGTATTAAAAACTGCTTATAAAACTAATCTGCGACAAAATTTATTGTCGCCAAACTGTCAATAATGTCATTTAAAATTTCCTGTTTTTCTGTCCCATTTCATCCCACTGATAATACACTTCGTTCCCACTATATTCATATGGTTACCTACTGTTTGACAGTCCCAAACACCCCCTTGTTAGATTAATCCCAAACGCCCCCTTCTGTCAGCTTCTACCCACTGTACGTATAAACAAACACCCCCTTAGCACCCGATACCCCTGTTTGGGTTTGTTTCGGCCTGATCACCAAAGGAAACCCACCGAGACCATATAGGTATCGGCTGTGTACATTCAAAACCCACCGAGAGTTAATTCAACTCTCGGTTTTCGTACAAAACAATCAAACCCGACTGAGTTAAATGGTTATACAGGTTTCATACTTAAGGTTCACGAGTTCATGCTATGAACTTCCAGAATTCGTGATCAAAGAAAAAAAATAACAGATCATTACCTTGGATGTGATGTTAGGACGAATGAAGGAAAATACACTAATCAATTGCTAATTTTTTTATAGAAACACCATTTTTCTTTGTCCTTTCTGTCGGCAGCCACAACCAGGGAAAAGAAAACTTGCAACCCTAAATTTGTGTTTACTGTAGTGACAAAAAGGGTGGATAACCCCCTGTTTATTTCCTTGCAATAGGGGTTGGGCTCCTAAGCCCAAGTTTTCTTTTCTTATTCTCTTTTTTTATTTTTTTTTGTTAACGCAACCCAAATAAAATCCATGGGATTTCGTTTTCGATTCGCTTCGCTTAAAAATCATATAACTTGTGTGTTCGTGTTTTAAATCCCGTTATGTATTTATTTCTTTTTACTGAAATAAATACGTACGTAATACTGAATGATTATTTCTGAATTCCTGCGTTTTTATTTCTGTCTGTTAAATAATGCCTATATAGTTTATTAAAAACAAAACTGCGTATTTAATATTCTGATTTAAATACGGGTTTTAAAATTCTTCCCCTCTAAAAAAATAATTCGTCCCCGAATTAAGGATACGACTGTACTGGGTTTTACAATTCTCCTTCTCTAAAAAGAAAATTTGTCCTCAAATTAGAGGTAATAACTGATGAAACTTAAGAGATGAAGGACACATAGGCTGAAAGAACATGAAGGCCGAAGAGGCATATGAGCTGAAAGGATCGTCCGTCTTCTATCTAAGACATAAGGCTGTTGAAAGGTATAAACATGACATGACTGAAGTGAACATGTAACGTGACATGTCCGAAGATGACATGGAACGTAACATGACTGAAGAGGATGAGAGGTCCGGATAGACTCCTCCGTTTTGAGTGGCTTCCCGCTCGAAAGTATTCCTTAGAAGGTCTAAGCATAATAACAATCTTAGTCCTGATGACCTTGTCCTGATGATGCTGAATAGTTTCTGGTTCCATACTTAAGATGGATTTTCTGAATATGATATAATTAACAAGCTATAGCATGTAGTATACATGAAACCGTACATACAAATATCCTGAGAAGATAACATTTATATTTCTGGGCAAGCTGCTGAAAACTTATCGGGACGAACTACGTGAACAATTGTGATTTTTATACGTGAGCAATTGTGAATGTGGTTCGTGATCATAAAAGGAATACTATGCATGAAATATATCATGAATATGATACGTGAAGCATACTGTGGGTGTGCTACCATAACATATCATGAACGTATGGTGACTGAGGAAGGAATGCCAAACGATACGGTCTGAGATGTAAAACGCTAGCCTGGTTATGGAATAGCTGTCCTAAACTTGAGTCTGGTTACTCAGGATTTATGTAACCATATTCGGTAGTAAACTGTGAAACGGGTATCGTGAAATGGCACACGATCTTGAACGTGAACAATGTTATGAACGCTAACATGAGCTTAAATCATGAGATGACATGACTGAAACAGCATCATACTGGAAATGACACGTAAACGTGAAAGTGAAAGTAAACGTGAACGTGAATGTGAACGTACACGTGATTGTGAATGTGAATTCTATCTGATATGATGTCGGTGGAATGCCTTGAAATTGTACGATTTACTGCTGAAGTTTCTGCAGCTCCGCTACCGCGTAATCCCTCCGGATGAAGAAAACGCGTAGGTTGATTACATGGTCGACAATGACTTAGATAGTATTATACTTTTCCTGAGTCTGTGGTAAACTGATAACAATCTCCATGGAGTCTTGTCTCCTTTCGGTCCAGAATTTCTACTGGTAGTAATAACTCGCTAGCATGACGGCGTTCTATCTTAAACCTACTGGAATGGCAGGCATTAGATATGAACATAGCTGCCTCAACGTGTCATACTGTTTCTATCAAAATCCTGCCTGGAATTTTGGTACATTCTGGTGGAAGTCTGGTTGAATAGTTATGGAAGAATTTTTAGTCTGGGTAAAATAGATCTCCCCTAGCGTAGGATCTTATGTGATACAAAATTTTATTGTAGGTCCTCTCCTTTATGCGTAAGCTTAGCCATGGAAGGCTAATCGTGGGAACTGTCAGCATTTTCCGCGGTAGTAGTCAACCGAGTTCTAGAAAAGTTTGTACTTCGTTCACAGGCGTCGGTCGGGACCATCAGGTGATGGCCTTCACCTTCGCATGATTGTCTGAAATTTCTTTCTGCTAAAATAGGGTGGCTCAGAAATGCCACTTTGTTCAAGTGAAATTATATCTGGAAAGTTATGTATAAAAAGTTACTCCTATTGAAGATTCTATACAACTGTGAGAAGATGAGTCTCGTGTTCTTCTCTAGCATTAGGCAGATCAGAATGTGATCAATGAATATAATGACGATTTTGTTTGAGAGTCATGGAAAAAAATTTATTCATAATTTCATAATATAGCTGAAGCATTAGGGAGCTCAGAAGTATAAAATCAAAAGAGAGACTGCAATATGTGCAATAGCAGTCGGGAAACGTCATGTTCTTTCTCTCACCACTGATGGTAGCATGATCGGAAATTTGTTCTTGAAAATTGTTTAAGACATCGTAGCAGATCAGATAAACCTGCTATTTAAGGAATGAACATTGATTAAGAATGGTGATCTTGTCAAAAAATTTAGTGGTCGATACATGATCTCATGATACCGGCCTTCTTCCTGATAGACATAAACGGTGTACTTCCTGGTGGTGCGGTAGGGCGAATAAAGCCTCATTCTGTAATTCTTGTAGCAAATGTTGCAACTATTTTAAACTCAGCTGAAGCCCTGCGATAAGGAGTTACGGAAACAGGTTATATACTTGAGACAAGCTCTATGTTAAACCCTGTCTTGTGGTTAGGGAGGAATTTCTGGGAAAACCTTCTGAAATTTTTATCTACAAACTCTGGAATAATTTGCTGATCATGAATTTAAGGAACTTCAGAAGTGGATTTATATCTGATAGCTATAAAGGTGTTTGTAGCTTTGGAATGATAAGTCACTTACTGTAAAGCATAACAACTTGTACTGATTTTACGGCAGAAAATAAAATTACTATAGTTGGGAGTTAGTAAGACAGATCTTGTCTTCAACTGGAAGGAAAAACCTTATAAATATACCGTGGAGTCTTTTCTGGCTAGGAGGTAGGTAAATATCCGATTTAAGATAAAGCTGACATAGGAATACGTGAAGTAAATGTGGCACTTACACTTAATGTGTTCGTCAGTAACCTCACAGAATGAATACTGCGTGTCTAATCTGAATAATACTCCAGTAGTGGTGACTAAATTTTTAATGATCTGATTCATGCGTGGTATAATAGAACGGGTATACCCCCTTGGAGGGTACCCTAAATTTCTGAGGACCTGGTTTAGGAGGCATACTGGTGTTATGAATCTGACTCGTACTTTGAGAAGATATTCGTATGACGTGTACTATAACTGGTGTCTTTCGAAATGATACTTGCGACCTGTGTTTTGACTATTGTCTGGACATGTATTTTAATGGGTGAGTCTGAATAAGGTTAAGAATTTCTGGTAGCTGCTAGGGTTGGTGAACCGGTTAGACTACTGACCTCTGTATTTCTGGTCACGTCTGTTCTGGAGTTCTGATGTTTACTCACTGATTAATTATAAGCACAGTGGTTGTCATTATTGTTTTGTCTGTCAATTTATGACGGTCATTATCATGACCGTGATTCATGTAACTATTTTGCTGAGTGGCCGGCTGGTTCCGGTTTCCACTCTTCTGAATGAAGGTCAGCTGGGTGAAATGTGACATCTAGCTGAGAACGTAAAAGCATGGAATAGAATGGTAGCGTCTGATGGTTGAAATTTAATCTTGTTAGAAATTTCAAATTTATAGTTTTCGTCCTTGTTCTGTAGAGTCTTCATAGTATAAGCAGCATAAACATCTTGGGAAATCTCCAAAGTATCAGCAACATCGGCATTTGTGAGGTCTTCAAAGTGTTAGCAGCATCAGCATCTGGTAAAATCTTAAACTCACGAGCAACATCAACACCTGGTAGAATATCGACAAGTGGAAACGCCTGGGATGATTGAGGATCGATTAGGAATATCCATGGAGTAGGGTACCTGGAGTACACATGGACTACTGTACATGAAGTACAAAATGAATACTACACATGGAGTATATCTGAGACATTGTACGTGGAGTACACATGAAATACTGTACATGGAGTATAACTGAGACACTGTACATGGGTACAGATGGAATACTGTACATGGCACTGGTGGAAATTTTATGGGATGACCGACACTGGTGTCGCTTGTCTGACATGATCAAAGAAATGAATTGATTTAAACGGTAGTAAACTGAACTGAAATGAGTAACATGATAGCCTGGTAATTCCTGCGTGGACTTAAAGTTGGTTGTATAGAGTTTCAAGAATATGATTAAGCAGAATTTCAACAATGGTCAACATGAAGACATGACTGATGAATATCAAACATAATTATTATGAAAACAGGATTTTTACTATAATCCCCTTCTGTATCTTAGCATGAAAACATCATCACCTTGCTGAAAACATAATCCTCATAAGGGGACATGAACTTAGTCAGCATGAAAACGACATTCACGTGAGAGTATAAACTTGACTGATACAAATAACTTAGAAGAATAATCAACTGAGGTTTAACATCAACTGATGTTGATAGTTATGGTTTAATCCAGAGTATTCATAGTAGGAAGCATGTGACTAAGTATGGGTGATTCTGTTTCGATCCATACTTGTGCCGTAGAGGGGTGACCTCGTCATGTTGTAGAGAGGTAACCTATAAATAATGTGTTGGGTGGAGGGATCAGCTCCAATGTGAAGGATGTAGAGCACACACCACATTCACCTGATAACTGTATGTTTTAAAAACTGCTTATAAAACAAATCTGCGACAGAATTTATTGTCGCCAAACTGTCACTAATGTCATTTAAAATTTCATGTTTTTCTGTCCCATTTCTTCCCACTGATAATACACTTCGTTCCCACTGTTTTCATATGGTTACCCACTGTTTGACAGTCCCAAACACCCCCTTGTTAGATTAATCCCAAACGCCCCCTGTTGTCAGCTTCTACCCACTGTACGTATAAACAAACACCCCCTTTAGCATCCGATACCCCTGTTTGGGTTTGTTTCGGCCTGATCAAAAAAGGAAAACCACCGAGACCATATAGGTCTCGGCTGTGTACATTCAAAACCCACCGAGAGTTAATACAACTCTTGGTTTTCGTACAAAACAATCAAACCTGACTGAGTTAAATGGTTATACAGGTTTCATACTTAAGGTTCACGAGTTCATGCTATGAACTTCCAGAATTCGTGATCAAAGAAAGAAAAGAACGGATCATTACCTTGGATGTGATGTTAAGAAAAATGAAGGAAAATACACTAATCAGTTGCTAATTTTTTTTATAGAAACACCATTTTTCTTTATCCTTTCTGTCGGCAGCCACAACCAGGGAAAAGAAAACTCACAACCCAAATATTTGTGTTTACTGTAGTGACAAAAAGGGTGGATAACCCCCCGTTTATTTCCTTGTAATATGGGTTGGGCTCCTAAGCCCAAGTTTTCCTTTCTTGTTCTCTTTTTTTAAAACGCAGCCCAAATAAAATCCATGGGATTTCGTTTTCGATTCACTTCGCTTAAAAATCATATAACTTGTGTATTCGTGTTTTAAATCCCGTTATGTATTTATTTCTTTTTACTGAAATAAATACGTACGTAATACTGAATGATTATTTCTGAATTCCCGCGTTTTTATTTATGTCTGTTAAATAATGCCTATATAGTTTATTAAAAACAACTGCGCATTTAATACTCTGATTTAAATACGGGTTTTACACATACCTTTACCCTAGCAAAGATCCACAAGATCGCCAATTAGGGTTTATGCAGAACAGTACCAAGATATAGTTTAATGTAAAACTATACTACGCTCTTGTACACACGTAATGCGACGGGATAACTGTGAGTCTAGCACGTATAAACGAAGCTTCTACGCTTGTGGAATAATCTACCCAACAACCCTAGAGATGGGTAATAAGTGTGAACACACTTATCCTTTTACCACTTATTTCCAATAATAACAAGACCAAAACGTGTATTTTATGTCGTAAAAGTCGGAATTATGCGTGGTTTGTGTTTCTATTGTGTTTCAGGATAAAAATATGAAAAAGGAAGAAAACACGGGCTATCACTGGCTTTTATCGAAGAAAATGAGAAAAGACGAAGTCAAAAGATCAAGAGTGCAAAAAGAACGGAAGTCCAAGGCCTATTCTAAAGATTTATCGAAGAAAAAGTCTAAAGACGGAAGTTTAATGAAGTCGAAAAACCAAGTCTAATTAAAGAAGAAAATTATAAGACGAGTTCAATTTACATCAACAAATCCCGAGACGACGTCGAGAAAGACAAAGAATTTTAATCGAGTCGAGACGAGAAGAAAGAAGGAAGAAAGCATCAACACTTAGCCTCCCCACCTCCTATATATACCCTCCTAATGTGTCATTAGGAGGGTGTTAGTTAGCCATTAGTTAATTTTTAGTTTTTAATTTTTAGTAGGTAATTAGTGTGTTTATTTCTCTCTCTAGCTTTCTCTTCAAGTTTTCTTAATCTTCATCTTAATCTTGTAACTTTGAATCTTAAATCTTTAATTTAATCAAGTTTTTCATTTAAATCTTATTCTACCTTTCTTAATCTTGTGGTGATTTAATTAATCATTGAAGAATAGTGATAATCTTATGAATCAATAAGGTGGGTTGAAGGTTTCTAGAGAGAGAAAGTAGTGAGAGAAAGTGAGAGAGAATATGTGTGTTTTTATTAAATGGAAAGTGAAAAATGACCAACAACCAACCCCTTTCCATGGTGGAAAAGGGTATTTATATCCAAGCCACTAATGGGCTTGGGCCGACCCATGACAAGCCCATGGGCCGGTTTTATTTAACAAACTAAACAAACATTAACTACGAGCTATACAACATTAATAATATTGTGGAGTGACCGATACTTCTAATATACGTTAAAAACGTATTTCTAACAATCTCACCCTAAAGGAGGTCACTCCACGTTACACAGTCCTAAACCTAGCATACTATACTAAGTCTTCGTTCTTCAGCTCGTAGTCTTTTCTTCTTTTCTTTTTGTTGTGAATATGTTGATTTGATCTTTTAGGCTTTGGCTTGAGAGCATTGTTCTTTTGACCAATCACGTGCGATCTTTGCCTTCTTGTGAATCTTGCCTCCTCGTGACTCCATGTTCCACACACTTATGTCTTTTGTTGAATTCTTGAAAGCTTCAGAGTTTGGTACAGCAGAAGACTTCATTTTGTAGTTTCTTGAATTTTGCTGAACTTTGATGCAGAAAAACATAAGCATGTGGGAACGACTTTAGCTGGTACACCGCAACGCCACCGTCTTCGCAGCAACATAATAAGACACGAATGAAATGACTTAGAACATTTCATTCTAAATCGGTAGCGTTTTACCTCCGGTCGTTGAAGGCCGTTGGACGATATTAGATATCGTACCTGTGACGGATAGTTTCAATTAAGTAACTTCCTGACAGGATTTCGCGGGTAAACCCGTTCTCTTTATTCGACGATCACTAAGCTTGACTGCGAACATAAAGAATGAATCACTTGGATAAATTATCCTTGTGATTGAAGCCATCAATTCATGAAGCCTGGAACAAGTGAATTTCAATTAAGATTTTCACCATCGTTGCTTTCCAGTTATCACGAGCTTGATTCATAAAGAATCTTGCACGTCACCTACCAAGTGTTGTTTGATGTTAACACTAGAAGGATTTCCACTCGTCACTGTGAACACTAAAGAGTGTCACTCTGAGTGTTCTGGCAAGATCATATGATAATGCGTAGAGGCCTGGAACGAGTTTAAGTTCAATTAAGAATTAAACTACTGTTTCTTTCTAGTTTTTCACAAGATTGATTCTTAAAGAACCGCACGTGTAAGTTACCATGAGCTTGTTTGATGTTGGCTCAAGCGGGATTTCAATCTTCATTGTAATACTTGTGTATCACTCGGATGTCCTGGCAATATTACAAGAATACTGCGTAGGACTCATAAAAATCTCTTACTTTTCACAGTGTGTGAGAAAGCAAGGAATAAATGGAAAGTGTCCTAATGAGACTTTTGATGATCTCGTGGCTCTAGACTCGATAGTGCGTTTTGATTTAGTGAGCGATGGCTGGAGAGGAGTGCCACCTTTTCAATATCAGTCTATTCGGAGTGAATAAACCAATAGATAATGTGTTGATCTCCGTGTGATTAAAACAAATACCTTTTGAGAGATATTTGAGTTAGCTGGGAAGGGTTGTGCATTGCATCACTGGGTCCATGATGTCTTTCTTCAATATCGAGAATCATTAACAAATGATCTCAATAGCATATGTATTGACCCGGTTTCTGCCTAAAGTTGTAAGGAGGGCTTCTTTCTTTACACCCTTTATCTTTACATTTTTTTTTTCATTCTTCAACCCCTTCAGTACTTACCAATACATCATTACTAGCACCTTGTTGTGATTGTTCTAGTGCTAGCATCAGTAATTAGTCGGTACTCTGCTACGTTCACAATCTTTCTCCATCTTTCATAGGACTTCTAATTCTATCTAGGGAATTATCCTTGGGAGGATTCCATCGGCTCTGATGAATCATTGGACTAATACCTATTCCTACCACCCTTTTGTCACCACATCCGTCGTGAATTAAGCGTGTTTTGGGAAAGTATAGTCACCATGAAAAATCCTTGAAAATCACTTAAGGTACTTTTGATATTGAAATCAAGAGTTTTGTACCTTAAGTGTTTTGTTCATCAAAAAATGCTCCCCCTTAACACGTGCTTTACACATATTAAGTTGGATTATCGTTAAGTCTTTTTCATCTTTTATCCAAGTATCGTTTAAGTCTACTTAATCCCATTTTCTCCCCTTATCCAAAATGTTAACCATTAATATTTGGGATATTGAATGGATTAACGGGTCTTTGGGTAAAAATGAAATTAATGTTTGGCCATAGAACATATTAATGCTCCCCCTTAAATTAATAAGGGTTAATTATAGTGCTTTAGTATGACATATTTTGAAAGATTTAGAATCTCGTGAGAAATTCTTGAAAAATTATCATACCTTAACACTACATCAAGCCATAAAAGCACAATAT
Source organism: Glebionis coronaria (assembly GCA_025667525.1). Classification (NCBI taxonomy): domain Eukaryota; kingdom Viridiplantae; phylum Streptophyta; class Magnoliopsida; order Asterales; family Asteraceae; genus Glebionis; species Glebionis coronaria. The sequence goes on along the minus strand of JANFOE010000700.1, from coordinate 206,520 downwards.
TCACAAAATTTACATATTCACAAATAAAACCATTATAGAGTGGACCTGGGATGTACGACCCATTAGATGGATCGCTGCAGTAACTTGTAGTGCACTCCATATGGTCTGCCATCAACGAATTTTTCTAAGCTCCTCATCAATCTACGTTCCCGGAGCTTTTCATCAATCTTCTTGATCACATATGTCGCCATCTTCTGATAAGCCGGATGCCAATCCTCAATCATTTATGTTAATGTCCCGCCAGAATTGAGATGCTCCAATTTTCCTCTGACGAATATGAGAGTCCCATCACTGTACTTATGAAGCTCACCTACCCTCATAAACTTCATGATCCCACGATTGTTCATGTAGAAAATCCCGTACATCAGAACGGTCGTGCCGGTATAGGGACATCTTTTGACATGTTGAGGTAGAACTTGATTCATTGGACGGGTCAAGTTAAGCTTCCTTTGGTAGCTTTCAACTCCCAATTGAAGATCTTCAACTCGTTTCTTGATAACAACGCTTCGTGTGAACATACGAAGTGCTGTATTCAAGGCAATGATTTCTTCACGACTAAGATGGGTAAGTTGATCACGGGTCATCATAAGCAACATGTCTTCGATATCTTCAAGGCGAATGATAGAAAAGTCTCCTTGCTGTATCTTGTATTCTCTGTCATCCTCCCTTTTTAGACGAATCTCCGTCACATGATGATAGCCATTCTTGGGTTCAATCTTCAGTCCCAAAATACTTGTGATGCGAAGATTAGATCTGACGATACTTCCTGAATTGGCTAAGCAGCAACCTCTGTACGCCCTTCGGACTCGCTCGTCCCAATGTGATGCACCTATAACAACATACATATCATAATTACGGCTTACCTTTGGGACCCAGAGGCGGTTGACCTTTTCTTCGATATAAGGTATTGTCCCCCAATTAGCAGATTTCAACAAGGTCAGGGAGGTCGCGTACTTGGATGAACCCTTGAGGAGATACTCAAGATCGTTGGTGACAAAGAAGTCAAGAGCAATTTGATTATCTTGAGATGGATCAAGTGGAGGTGGAGCTCTTTCTGACTCATGAAGGCCTGGCCTTTGAACGGTGTTGAGAGCTTTCAGGACCTCTTCAGCATAATACTCGTACTCCATGCGGCTTAACCTGGTTTTGGCGTGAAGTCTCTTGTCCTTTAGCGCTCTCTTTACCAAAGACAGAGTGACCGAAGATTTGAAATCATGAGCCCAAAATGCACACAAGTCTATCAGACTACGGATACGGAGATATAGAACATCTCTATCAGCGTCTGTGATTGGATCATATTTTGCAGCTGCCGTGATCCAAGATTGTGGCGGTGCAGTTTCATCAATCTCCAATGTATCCGCCCAGTCCCGTGTGCTTGACTCGGGAACAGTAGATTCTGGTTCTTTTTGCAGAGGAGTAGAAACATGAACACTTGCTAGTTCGGATTCAGGCATTTCGGCGGTATCATGAACAGGCGAGTGTTGTGCAGATTCATGTTCAATTATTGGTTCTGCAATCACAGGAGCAACAAAAGAACTAACAGGATTAGTGGTAACAGGTATAGAAACAGAAACAGAAACAGATGTACCAGGAATCGATGATGCAGTAGTAGCATTCACATCATGGCGCCACTTGGTTCGTCCTGACTCCGTAGATGTGGACTTTTCCTTTCGGGCAGCATCTTTCTGAGACTTGGTACCAGACTTGGATGGTTTCTTTTTGCTGGCAACCTTGTCCCCCGTTTCATCGTCATCGGACTGATCAGGCTGATCATGTTTACCACCAGCATCCTCATCATCATCCCCGTTGCTACCCTTATCACTCTCCTCATTTTGATCATCACCATCATCATCATCATCACCATCATCATTATCATCACCATCATCCTCTTCTTCACCATCACCCTCTTCTTCACCATCACTGTCCTCCTGCTCACTATCTTCCTTTTCCTCCTCATCCAAGATGTGGTAAGGTACCACACTTCCAAACGTCTTAAACAACCGATCATCCTCCAAGATAGCTTCATTGAGTGCTTTGTAGAGTGTCCGCTGAATTTTAGACTTTTCAAAAGATCCAACTTCCTTCATGCGAGCTTTGAGGATCTTCTTTAATTCAAAATCCGTTAAGCCATATGCAATTTTGTAGGTTGACTCGGAAGGGTTGGACGACTTAATCATCAAGTTATCAGCCGCAAGTTTCCTCATCTCATCACGTAGCTTTGGCATAAGGGACTCAACAGATTCATTCACTCTCTCTAAAATAGAAGCTTCAAGTAATTCTTTCTGCTCCTTATATTTATCCTTTATAGTTCGAAGTCTCGTAAATCGTGCTTCATTCTTATCAGCTTCAGCCTGTTTGACCTGAGCAAGTTCTTTTGCATGAGCTTTACGTGTCAACTCCATCTCTATTGTGAACTTAGCTATCATCTTTTCTTGGGCTTTCTTGGATGCCTCTTCACTTTGCACTCGTCGAAATAGCTCTTCTCGAAGTTGATCCATCTCTTTTCTTTGACTGTCCATGTGTTTATCCAACATTTCTGCCATTACGAATGCAGCCATTAAAGATGGTACAGAGCTACTCTGGGATGGTTGAAGAGGCACGGTTGTGATTACAGTACTCATGACGGAAGTAGGTGGAGGTGGAGGGAATGGTGTTGGCACCGGTCGGGTTGGTAAAGGCTGGATTGGTGGAGGTTGAGTTACGGGAGGCTGTGTAGTCACAATGATTGTTGTAGCACCGAACACCTTCTCAACACTTGTTGTATCAGCAATGGATGTCTCCTTCGATGCTGAGTAACGTTCGGGTGATCCAAACTCACTAATGTCATGTGGCTCCTCATATTCTTCTTCAAAATCTATCTGTGCACCCGAACCACTACCGCCTGTGTCTCTCCTACTCTTTTCAATAGCCTTCTTCATTAACTTTTTCTCAGTCTTGCGAGTTAGCTCGGGAGTAGGATCGTCATCAACATCTTCTTCATCGTGAAGAACAAGCTCGTCAGCCGTGCTCTTACCCTTCTTAGCCTCAGTCTTTTTCTTCTTGGTTTTGGGTTCAGATAAAGCAACTGTTTGCTTGCGTATACCTTTACTCTTGACCGTAGTAGACGAGTCTTCTCCTATCTGAAGGCTTGCTTTTTGATTCTTGATTTCTATTAGCAGTCGCTTGTAATAAGCATAAGCTATAATCTTATCTGTCAGAAGATGACCGGGAATAGGACCAGGATTAATAGCACCAGAGGATCCTTCATGCCTTAAGTCCAGAAGGTCATCGGCCTCTTCAGTGTGGTGACGGCTTTCTGCACGCTTATCAACAGAAGCATCATTCTTCATTAAATAATGAATTATAAGCTTGATAAACCGAGGGTAAGGAAAGACATTAGCCTTCTGCCTCTTGTTTTGGAAGAGTTGAAAGTTAAACTCTTCCCACAACAAGGATGCATAATCTGTATTTAAGCCTTTGTACATTCCATAGAAGATGTTCATAATTGGACCACGCACAGCATCATGCCCAGTTGTTTTAGGTGTAAGACATCTACTAAGGATACCAAAGATAGCTCTCCAAGGTTGACCCACTTTGGTTGTGGTAAAATCAGACACTATTCGTAGGTCAGGACATCCAAGAGCATGGAACATCTCCATGAGTTCGTCTTTGTTAGGGTTCCTTGAAAATGACAGACCCTTAGGTGTATCCCGAATTCCAAATATCTTGCGGAAGTCTGAAGCGGTGAGTGTCGGTTGCTTGTTGTGGAGGAAGAAGGTGATTTTGTTTGAAGTACTTTCCTTGGTAGCCCAGAATTCGTACATGTAATCAAATCACCGAAGCGGTACTCCTTAATGCATTCTTGAAGTGAGATTGATCAAGGATTGCTGAGGAGACTTTGAATCCAAGGTGAGTGGAATTAGAAACTTCTTTTAGCCGGTAATTGTTCGGTATGAACTTGAGGTCTTTTGCCTCGGCAATTGCGGCTGCTCTAGCATCTTGGAGTTCTTGCACGGTTGGATTAGTCATGGTTTCTGCTTAAGATAAGACATAAAAGGTTGATACACAGAAAAATATATATACCATCTTCAAGTAATTTTAACAAGCAAACGATTATCAATCCAACACTCCTTCGTTCGGAACTCCTTCGTTCGGAACTCCTTCGATCGAAACTCCTTCGTTCGGAACTTTTTCGTTCGGAACTCCTTCGATCGGAACTCCTTCGTTCGGAAGACCTTCGTTCGGAAGACCTTCGTTCGGAAGACCTTCAATTGGAAGACCTTCGTTCGGAAGACCTTCGTTCAGAAGACCTTCGTTCGGAAGACCTTCGTTCGGAAGACCTTCGTTCGGAAGACCTTCGTTCGGAAGACCTTCGTTCGGAAGACCTTTGTTCGGAAGACCTTCGTTCGGAAGACCTTCGTTCGGAAGACCTTCGTTCGGAGGACCTTCGTTCGGAAGACCTTCGTTCGGAAGACCTTCGTTCGGAAGACCTTCGTTCGGAAGACCTTCATTCGGAAGACATTCGATCGGAAGTCATTCGTTCGGAAGTCATTCGTTCGGAAGTCATTCGAAAAATCCATCTATCCGGAATAACCTAAATCCTTGTTCATTCGGAATGCACTAAATTCGTTCTATCATGAATTATTCTAATAGCATTCGTGTGTTTTAAGGCATTCTAAGGCAACAAGACTCGTTCTAATGCTAATCCTAGCCAAACCCACCTAAAACCCTAATCAATTAAAGCCTAAATAGAGCAGAAACCCTAATTTGATTAATTGAATTAGAACAAGTTAATTAGGTTGATTTATAAACGAATTAGATGAATTAATAAGACGTATGTACCTTGTTAATCGAATGGAACAGATTATTTGAGAAAAAAACGAAGGGTTGTGATAGCTTGTGTGTGGTTTTGTGTGTTTTAATGGCGGATGGGAGAAAACAGAAAGAAGAAAAGAGAAAGAGGGAAAGAGAAGACGGGAGGGGGGGTTTTACTTGGTCAAACTTTTTCCAACTTTTACCCTTTTTCGTTTTTAATCCCCCAACTTTTTGTTTTTCTTTTCTTTTCCTTTTCTTTTCGTTTCTAGTCACTAACCATCGTTAAACTTAACCACCTTTACCTATCTTAGCGATCTCACAAACTTAAATATTCAAGACAAATCACGAACGAATACAAGACGAATACCAAAGTAATTCCAGTCATTAACCATTTAGCCAATTAATTTTCCTCAAACACTTTTGTAAACCTTTTTGATGACGAATACGATTTAACATTTTCTCCCCCTTAAACGATGACCCGTTTTCTATTGAAAGAGCTGTAGTCATTGTTTAACGAGGCACATGTTGATGAAAACATTTTCCAATTAATGTCTTGAAAAGATTGATTCGTGGTGGCAATAAGATTTCTCTTATTTTGACAAATTAATGCACTGAGAAGTACACTAACTCGTGTTAGACCAAGTTATAAAATAAACTTGATCCCTTTGCATGATTTGGCTTGTAAATCATGCCCGAGAAAATTAATTCCCGTTGTGAGCCAATGTTTTCCAAGGAAATACGTGACTTTAATGCGAAAAGCGTGTCGCAGTCTGAAATAACTACAAGCCATAATGGGCATGTTTTAAAAATGTACAACTTTTATACGGACTCTATTTATGGCGTCGTGTCAATATTGATCGACATTTCTAAGGCCGTAAATATTACCGTACTAAAAGACATGCCCGATTTAAAAAGACGAAAATATATTTGGGTTTTCTTGGTTTTATAGTTTTTATGGTTTTTCTTGGTTTTATATTTTTTATGGTTTTTCTTGGTTTTATATTTTTTATGGTTTTTGTAGGTTTTATATTTTTGTATTTTTCTTTTTGTGGTTTATATATATACGATAATATACATGATCACGAACAAAGGATACGCATGAATAGTTTACCACCACTATTCTGCTGATTCTTCTACCAACTCTTTGAGAGTCGCTGGAGAGAAAGATTTCATGCCAAGCTTGTCGATCAAAAACTCGATTCGTCCTCGATCTAAGGCTTTTGTGAACATATCTGCCAGCTGATACTCAGTGGTGACAAAATACAGCTCGATCACTCCGTTCTCCACCTGCTCTTTAATGAAATGGTAGCGAATGTCGATGTGCTTTGCCCGGGAGTGTTGAACGTAGTTGCAGCAAATGTTGGAAATACGTTTTACGTATTTATGAAGGATCGGTCGCTCCAACGATAATTATGTAATGGGCTCGTGATCCATTTAGTTTATGTATAGTCCATATAGCCCACATGTAGGGTGGGCTATATATATCCCCTCCTAGCATGTTAGGAGGGGTTGTTGATTGTCCATTTTCACACTTAATCATTTTCCACCTTTTCTTTCTCTCTCTACTTCTCTCCCTTCTCTCCTTTCTCTCTCTACTCCATCATCTCCTTCCTTCATCTTCTTTATATTTATCATCTAAATCAACCATCCAAATCCATCAAATCCAACATATAGAATAGGCCAATAATCTCGTAGACCTTCAATTGGTATCAAGAGCCAAGGTTTGATTGGTTTATTCTTGCTTTTATTTCTTTTTGATTTTGGTGGGTTTTTGATTTAATCAAGCTTTTATATTAAAAAGTTTGTATTTTTTATATATAAAGTTTGTGTTTTTATGTTTTAGATCATAAAAAGTTTGTATTTTTCATAAAAAGTTTGTGTTTTTATAAAAAGTTTGTATTTTTTATTGTTTTTAATCACAAATTTAATCACAAATTTCTATAAAAAGTTTGATTTACTTATTTTATATAAAAATCACAAATTTTTTGTTAATCATCAATTTCTATAAAAAGTTTGCATTTTTTTATTTTTTTATTGTTTTTTAATCTATCAATTTTCTTGATCTGGTTTCTGTCAATTTTCTTGTCCAACTGTCCATCTTTATTTTTTTTATTATTATTTTATGTTTATTTTTTAGTATCGTTTTAATCAGTTTTCTAACTGTCAATTTTGTCCAATGTCATAACTGTCCAAAATTTGTCCCAACAAAACTGATCCTTAAGTTCCGAATCAAACCCAAAAGTTCTGAATCAAACTCAACAGTTCCGTATCAAACCCAAAAGTTCCGGGTGAAGAAAATTTTCGGGTGCTCAAAAGTTCCGAACGAACAAGTTCTGATTCGATACTCTTCCGATTCGGAACTCTTCCGATTCGGAACTCTTCCAATTCGGAACTCTTCCGATTCGGAACTCTTCCGAACGAATGACACTTCCGAATGAAGCTTTGTAAATTCAAACACAACGGGCAAGTCATCGTCGTCTCTTAAAACGACTCATACCCTCGACATCTTAACCAAAACCTCGACCCTCACAACCAAAATCGACTCACTAGACTCAACTTGACTCAAATACTCTCGACTCGATAATCTCTCGACCACACCAAACAAACTCATTCACTCCTCTCTCGACTGACACTCGAACCAACATCACCTCGTCTCACCCTCACACTCTCTATTTTAACAAAACAAACGACTCATCCTCTCGTTCCCCTCTCGTCTCTTGTATTACCCACCCAATACACCCGCCTAATCAAACAACACCCTAGACTCGAAGACTCGACAAACAAAACCCAAACCCTCACCCTCATCACCTTAACACATCAAACCCACAACAGAAGACTCTATTTTTTTTCTAAACTGACACAAACACTAGACTCACAAACTCTCGGACTCCCTCACCCTCTCTCGACACAGACACTCACACCCTCCCACAGAACCTCACACATACACTCGACCTCCCATTTCACCCTCGAACACCCTCGACCATAAAATCAATCAACCTCGACACTACTTTTTCACAAGACAGTCTCCAAACACCATTATACTCCCTCACACAAACCCTCGACACCAAACCGAATCCAACACCAAACCCAAACTGATTCGACTCACATCAACACTCAAGACTCTCTCACACCACTCGACACTAGACAAGAATGACACTACAGATGAGAGAAGACTTTGATTAAACGTTAAACACACCTACCCGAGACCCCTTCAAGGATCTTGAAGCTGCTGATTGATTCGGTGGCTGGGTTTTTGAGTGTATACATAGAAAGAAGATCAAGGAGGCAGAGGTTTTGAGCTTTCTTTGGGAGAGAGAGATTAGATTGAGAGAGAGATTAGGTCGCTGTTTGTGTGTGTGAGTTTACAAGTGAGGAGAGAGAGAGAGAGACACAAGCATTTTGTGGGGCGAATAAAACTAGGTGAGACGGAGTTTACAAGATTTGTGGGAAGTGTGATTAAGTTTTAATTAGGGGCGGTTTAAACAAGAAAGTGGGGCGGTGGAAAGAATCTGATTGGGCCACGTATTTAGTTGACGGAGAATACAAAGTTTGCCACATTTTTTGGCAACTGTGATTTTTTTTTGGGACACGTATTGACTATTTCAAAAAAAAATATATCTGATTTTATTTTTTTTAAATTAAGTAAATTTATTTTGGTTACATGAGTTTTGGGGACACGTATTTTTTTAGAATCGTTATAATATTTTTTTTTAGAAAACGAAATCTCTACATTTTGGTTACATTTCTTTTTATGTATATTTAAGATTAAGTCCAAAGTTTTATTTACATTTATTTTGTATTTTTGTCACTTTTATATTTTTTTAGTTTAGTAATATTTTGTTTATTAATTTTTGACAAACCGTGTTGAGGCGGGTATTCTTAAAAGTATTAACGTGAAAAATAGTTGACGGGTTAAAAGTTTTTGTGGCCGGATTTGACGACAAAGTGTCGAGTCAACGTGACGGCATTTTTGATCGGGTTTAATTCATAATCGTTTGAGCCGACAACATCTTTTGAGCCGAATCCACATCATTTTTCCTCGATTTTCAATGGAATCGTTAAATTCGACACTTAAAGAGGGAGACTTGCATCTAATGCACGTCAAAGCTAGAGAAAGTGGTATAAATTCATTTCAAATGCTTCAATATCATCTAGTTACTCTTTCACGGATTCAAGGAGGAAGCGAATTTGTGACAATCTTTGGACAAGATCATCATATATTCATCGACTCTATCTTTACCACTTTGACCCAACTCGCCGAGCAACTCAACCATAACAACTTTAATCACTCTGCATCGGCACTTGCCTATAAGGCTCTTGTGACACAACTCACGCCTTTCCTCTAATTCAATATCATCAAGCCTGAAAGTTCAGTGATTTGCCAATCCTTTCTTCGAGATACACATACCGAGTTTCGGGTCTTCCGTGATACAATTTTGAAACTCATGACATCGGTCTCGTCTTCGATTTATGAAAGATCTCGACTTCAGCAAGGGTATGATAATGGAGTGCAAGACTCTTCGATGCAAGAGGAAACTGGTGATACGGTTGACAACTTGGAGCCTAACAATGGCATGAGCACGGAATTAGAAGGACAACATGATACCAGTGGCACGTCAGGGAATGCTCACGAGATCCTTTTTGATGACACCTTACCCGTTTATGACGAAGAGCCTGCAAACTTGGTACAATGTAATGTTGTTTATGATGTCTATGCTGATAATATGCCGCATATTGAGCATTCTGATTCTAATTATGAAAAACATGGGATGGAAAAGAGTGATAGCAATACCACTTCTGATTCATCAGATGTAAGTCATAATGGGGGAGAGATTGTTCAGAATGCTATAGTACATCATGATAATTGTATTATAACTGCTTCATTGACTGCTTCTGATTCCAAGATTAGAGAGCTCGAAAAGATTGTAGCTCAACAATCAAAAGATCTTGAGGATGCCAAAATTGAATTTTCAAAGAAAACGAACAAATTTGAAACATATTTTGAAAAACTTGAAAAATCAAATGTTGTTCTTGAAAGAAAATTGGATCAAAAAGTGTTAGATTCTAAAGCTGAAAAGGATAATCTTTTGAAACAAATTCAACTGCTTGAATCTAAGTTGGCATCCCAAGATAACTTGCTCAAAGAGAATGAGAGTTTAAAGGCCCAAGTACAGGAAAAGGTCTTTGCTATAGCCGCGTTGAAAAACGAGTTAAGGAAAACTAGAGGACCTAGTGTGGACACTAAGCTTGAAAAACCATCAATCTTGGGGAAACCGCCTACAATTCAGTTTGTCAGACAACCGATTGTCAGACAACCTACTGCATTTAGATCCGAGCGATCACAATCCTCGAGACCGCGGTTTGCCTCCCAAGTTGATTTGGGTCATATTTCTAGAACTGTCACTCCACCAACTAGGCCTAATGTGACTAAATCAGTTTTAGCAAGACCTCATCACATGATTGCCCCTAGTTTCTCTAAGAATAGTTCAATGAACACGTCTAGAACTAGTTCAACTGATGTGCGCCATGATTTTGGTCAAAGGGAAGCTATTCAAAAGACACATGTAAGAGATAGCAATGTCCAACCTAGTCAGATGCCTTCTAGATTACCCAACACTGCTAACCGTAGCATGACGTCTCCTAGGAGCATCGATCAATCATCTAGGAATTACTCGGACATTAAATATGCTACTTGTAAAACATGTAGAAAATGTGTCTTTATGGCAAATCATGACTCCTGTATCAAGAAACTACTTAATGAGGTGAACTCCCGTGCTAGACTTAAATCCCAGTGGGTCGCTAAAATCAAACCCTTTGGTAAAATGTGGCGCCCCACTGGTAGAACTTTCACTCTTGTAGGAAACGAGTGCCCTTTAACTAGGATAGTCTCTGATTCTACAAAGACTACTAGGGAGGAAATTGCAAAGGATGATACATCACTTAAGCCTGAACTTAAGATTTTCTATAAAAGGAAACGTTTGCCAACTAAGACAAGTGAATCATCCCCTCAGGCCACCTCTGACACAAGAAATGAAAACCGTGAACCCCCACGTGCTTCTAAAATAGATATCTCTAACCCATGAAAAAGTATACAAACTCCTAATGAGAATGCAGGTACCAAAGTTGATGTTCCAAAAGAACGAAGCGGTCCAATCATTGTATACCGTTCAACTAAGGACACTCTCAGAGTTTGGTTGCTGAAGAAGCAGATATCAGAGAAACTAGTATCTCAGGGGATTCATGGTTAAAGCTTACAAGGACTTATAGTCACATCACAGACTATAACTCGCTCATCAAAGAAAGGAAAGTTTATCGCCGATGATAAACTTATCCTAACAACGAGAAATTAAGTTTTCTCGGGCATGAGCTAAAATTAAAAACATTCGAGGTTTTTAAGCTCATGCACAATGACTTACAGTTAAATGTCAGACTGTAACTCGAATTAAAATAAAGGAAAGATTATCTTTTATGATAACTTATCCTCTTAACGAGAAATTCATCTTTCTCGGTCATGAGCTTGTATTAAAACATTCGAAGTTTTAAGCTCAAAAAGGAAAGTGTCTCTTTTAAATAAGAGAACTTTTCCTCGTAACGAGAAATTAACCTTTCTCGGTCATGAGCTTTCCGTTAAAACAATCAAAGTTTTCAAGCTCATGAACACGACTTCTAAGTAAATGTCAGCTTAGGACTCGTCCTTCAGATAAAAGGAAAGTTTATCGCCGATGGTAACTTATCCTTAACAACGGGAAGTTCACAACTTCTCGGACTTGAGCTCGCTTTTAAGATATTCAACATCTTAAGCTCAAGTAATTGTTTTTCAAAACTTTGAACACAATTTTTCGAGAATTTCTCAAAAGGTTTTTTCTAAATCTTTCAAAATTGTGTGTTCAAAAATGTTTTGATAAAAAGAGCATGTCTTCTGGAATCGATAATATTTACGATACTAGAAATGTCATTCAATAATGACACGGGGTTGTAAATAAAGTTCGAGCAGAAGTTCAAACTTTTAAAACATGCTCAAAATGGTTTGCTATTATTTCAGATAGCAACCCGCTTTTTCATAATCAAGTCAAGCATTTCACCGGAAAGCTTTGACTCAACAACGGGAATTAATTTTCTCGGGGAGGTGACGAGGTGACCAACATTCGTGAACAAGAACCATGTGAATCTTTCATATGATGTTCTCCATCATTCAGGTCCTACCTCGTAAATTGTTAATCTTGTGAATTCATTATCATATATGATCTTTGCACGTAATAAGTACCTTACACTTGTGTTTAAAAGGTATTTAATTTACGTTTCAACACACCCTCATTAATTTGAGGGGGAGCTTGTGTAATTCATGAAGATAATTGGACTTGCATTTTTCTTCCCAAATTTTCTTAAAATGCTATTAAATCAATTGATATTAAAAACATCGATTGGGTTAATATTTTTAATATGGGGGAGAAAATGTGATTTAATATGGGATATGATCAATCATAAATGGTTTGACTTAACGTGATAGCTCATCCCGACATGTGCAAAATGTTTTCGGACATCGTGGCATATGTTAAGGGGGAGCAAAATGGATTTGCACTTCAAAATGGATTTCATGGTGACATACACTTACCCAAAACATCTCTATTCACGATGATGAAGATTGTGGTGACATAAGGATGGTAGGATAGGTTAAAGTCCAATGATTCCTCTAGAACCGGAGGAATCTTCCCAAGGACATTCCATAGCTAGAAATAGTAGTCCTTAGGAAAGATGGAGAAAGATTGTGAACGTAGCTGAATGCCGACCAAGTACTTAAGTTAGCACTGGAACAATCACAACAAGGTGCTAGTCATGACGTATTGGTAAGCATTGAAGGGGTTGAAGAATGAAAAAGAATTGTAAAGATAAAGGGTGTAAAGAAAGAAGCCCTCCTTACAACTTTTGGCAGAAACCGGGTCAATACATATGCTATTGAGATCATTTTTGTTAATGATTCTCGATATTGAAGAAAGACGTCATAGACCCAGTGATGCAATGCACAACCCTTCCCAGCTAACTCAAATATCTCTCAAAAGGTATTTGTTTTAATCACACGGAGATCAACACATTATCTATTGATTTATTCACTCCGAATAAATTGGTATTGAAAAGGTGGCACTCCTCTCCAGCCTCCGATCACTAAAAATCCAAAATGCACGATCGAGTCTAGAGCCATTTGAGATAATCAAATATCTCATTAGGACACACTTTCATTATTCCTTGCTTGTTCACACACTGTGAAAAGTAAGAAAGATATTAAGAGTCCTACGCAAAATCTTCATGATCTTGCCTGAACATCCGAGTAATACGAAAGTATTTACAATGACGATGGAAATCCTTCTTGAGCGAATATCAAAAAGCTCATGGTAGGTGACTTGTGCGATTCTTTATGAATCAAACTTGTGATAACTGGAAAGCAACAATGGTTTAATTCTTGAATGAAATTAAACACGTTCCAGGCCTCTACGCAATATCTTAGTGATCTTTCCAGAACATTCAGAGTAATACTATTAAGTATTTACAGTGACGAATGGAAATCCTTCTAGTGTTAACATCAAACAGCACTTGGTAGGTAACTTGCAAGATTCTATATGAATCAAGCTAGTGACAACTGGAAAGCAACGATGGTGCGGTTCTTAATTGAACTTCACTTGTTCCAGGAACATGAATTGACGGCTTCAAATCATGCGGATAATATTATCCAAATGATTCACTCTTTACGTTCGCAGTCAGCTTTGGACGGTCGAGTAAAGAGAACGGGTTTACCCGCGAAATCTTGTCAAGGAGGTTCTTTATTGAAACTACCTGCCACAAGTACGATATTTAATATCGTCCAACGGTCTTCACCGACCGGAGGTAAAATGCTAACGAATTAGAATGAAATGTTCAAGGCCATTTCATCCGTGTATATTATTTGTTGCTAACTGTCTTATGCAGCGTAACAAGAAGGTGGCATTGCGGTGTACAATCCAGAAGAAGTCGTCACCACATGCTTATATTACATACAATTAGTACTTCAACAAATTCAAGAAAGCCTGAAGGTCAAGTCTTCCGCTGTATCAAACTCTGAAGCTTTCAAGAATTTAAAAGTATAAGTATGTGGAACATGAAGTCACGAAGAGGCAAATATCACAAGTGAAGAATGCACAAGGTCAAGGCAAGGAAACATGCTCAAGACTAAAGTCAAAGATCACATCAAGCATATTCACAAGAACAAGATCGAAGACTCAAGCATAGATGCTAGGTTTAAGATTTTGTAAAAAGATGTGACCTCCCTTAGGGGGAGATTGTTGGAAATACGTTTTTTTCCCAATAAAGTCTCGGTCACATCTTAGTTAGCATAGATCACGAGTTATAGACTATTTAGAACTTTGTTTCTTGGAGCGACCTCCCTTAGGGGGAGATTGTTGGAAATACGTTTTACGTATTTATGAAGGATCGGTCGCTCCAACGATAATTATGTAATGGGCTCGTGATCCATTTAGTTTATGTATAGTCCATATAGCCCACATGTAGGGTGGGCTATATATATCCCCTCCTAGCATGTTAGGAGGGGTTGTTGATTGTCCATTTTCACACTTAATCATTTTCCACCTTTTCTTTCTCTCTCTACTTCTCTCCCTTCTCTCCTTTCTCTCTCTACTCCATCATCTCCTTCCTTCATCTTCTTTATATTTATCATCTAAATCAACCATCCAAATCCATCAAATCCAACATATAGAATAGGCCAATAATCTCGTAGACCTTCAGCAAAGGGCAATGGCGCTCTTGTTGTCACAATACATCGGGATTTTGTTGAATCCAAGACCGTAGTCAGTTAGTAGGGATCTCATCCAAAGGACTTGAGCACAACAACCGGACATGGCAATGTATTCAGCCTTTGTTCTAGAAATTGCAGCGTTTTTCTGCCTTTTTGAAGACCAACTAATCAATCTGTCTCTAAGGAGTTGCACAGACCCAGAAGTGCTACGCCTCGTGTCTTCACACCCAGCATGATCGGCATCTGCATATGATATTAAAGCAATAGAGGAATCTTTCGGATACCGTAGACCACGATGAAGTGTTCCTTCGAGATACCGAAAGATCCTTTTAACAGCATGTAGGTGCTTTTTGGTAGGCCGAGCCTGATACCGCGCACACATGCATACGGCAAATTGCAGATCAGGCCTGCTAGCAGTCAGATAGAGAAGGGTGCCGATCATCCCATGGAAGACTTTCGGATCGACAATAGTCCCATTCCTATCTTCATCTAACTTGGATTTCTCCACCATTGGAGTATCCACGGGGTCACAATTTTCAAAGTTATATTTCTTTAATGATTCTAGAGCATATTTGGATTGATTAATAAAGATGCCTCTGGGATTTTGAGAAATTTGTAATCCTAAGAAAAATGAAAATTTTCCCATCATTGACATCTGAAAGCGTGTGGACATTATCTTATCAAAGCGGTTTGACAATTCTATGTTAGAGGCAGCAAATATTATATCATCAACATAAATTTGTATCAGTATCATGTCGTTGTCCTCCTTGAGAGTGAATAGAGTGGGGTCCACCTTGCCTTTGGAGAAGCCTTCCGAAATGAGATATGTTGAAAGGAGATCATACCACGCGCGTGGAGCCTGTTTCAACCCATAGAGAGCCTTCTTAAGCTTGTACACATGGTTAGGAAACTCCGTGCTAACGAACCCATCCGGCTGACTAACATAGACTTCTTCCCTTAGTTCACCATTCAAAAATGCCGTCTTCACATCCATTTGATAGACGATCATGTTCATATGAGCAGCATATGTCACACCCCCAATTAACCAGAGTAATACAACACAATGGGGTGCGACGGTCATGACTATCAAAAGATATAGATACAAAGAACGACTATTTAAAGGTTGTTTTAATTTAATTAAAAGCATAAAACTTGTTTCGGAAGCGAATTACACCAGATCATAATAAAACATTGTTTTCAAAAGACTTTAACATTGATCCAAATATCCATATACTAGTCACGACCATTTTCATTTAAAAATCTCCCATGCATAACCACGTCACTCCTCCGTCTTGATACCTGAGAAAAACATTGCTAAAGCGTCAACACAAAGGTTGGTGAGTTCATAGGTTTAAGTTTAAATAGTGTGATGAACCATAAGATTTTTCAAGGCAACCAACATATAATCTTATAGCAAATACAAGATTATAATCAAAAGTATACGTTTTAATCACCTACGCCTAAGCTCGTGACACCGAAGCGTTAACCTCAACCAACAAGATATAATAAGAGACCAAGCAAATGCCTATCCCGAAGCATTTGTAAATCCTCAAATGTAAGTGTATCTAACTTTGGCCACACAACCAAATTAGATAGGGAGGTTAGTCCCGATAAATCTATCCATAACATTCGCGCTTACACAAAGTAATTAACGGTTCACGATAGTGGGCTAAAGCATCTAGGGATATCGCTACTTAGACATCATGTAGGCAAACGTATGAGTTTAAAGCACTTATGTTCATCCGTTAAAAACAAGCAATGTTCTCACCCCAAAATAGTTAAAGCAATTAAAAGTGGGGCTATGAAACTCACCTCGATGAAGTAGCTAAGTATGATCAACAAGGATAGCACGGAATATCAAGGCATGCAAAACAATGCGCAAACGTTCTACTCGTAACCTAAGTAAAATATCCGTACTTAGACTAAATACAAGAAATGATAATGTACAATGCACTTGGTTGATATTTTATACTTGCTCTTGGTTTATAAAAATGTTTTCATACATTTTTCATGTTCACCCATTTTAGTCACGGGGTCAACTTTGGGTCTTAGTATCTCGTTAAATAGTAGTCTGAAAAATAAACGGGTTCTTGTTACAAAAACTAGGCCGCGAGGTCATCGATATTTGATAAGTATCATATTTTAATGAAGCCTCTAAGTATAGAAAGTAATTAGACAAAGTGGTTCACTCGCAGACAAAATAAACAAGTAACGTTCAATTTCTTATATGTGTCAAACAAGCATTTTTGGAAATTGATTGCGGATTCATTACCCAACCTTAAGACAAACGGAAAGTTGTTACGAAAACTAGGCCATGTCAAGTTTAATAACATATTTTTAGATTCTTGGGGCATGGCCATATGATCAGTTAAAAATAGATGTAAAGTAGGGTCATTGGCACATTTTTGCATCAACTATATTACTTTTACTAAATTTGAATAGTTAGTAGGACTTTTTGGCTTCATTTCTCTGCTCTATGTTCCACCATACTCCCCTCTTGATAGTTTTCTATATATTACTTCATTTTCACATGCATGACATACATTTTCTTCACACGTTAAGTCAAAAAGGAGAAGGAAAAAAAGTTGTCTGAGGTTGCTTACTGCCATACGCAGTGTATGCAAAGGGAAATGGTTCACACTTTGTTTTCCTATCTTTACACATTATACATGCTTACATACTATATTTGGCCAAAAAGAGAGAAAGTACATGAGTTGGCTTATGGCTCTTTGTTCATTTGTCATCACATGAGGTTTTCTATTTGTTTTATTTTACATTGCATATACATCATGACATTACATAACCTACATAATACTCCTTACTTGGGTCCTGCTATTCCCACTCGAGACGTTTGAAATGACTTGCTATGAAAAGTTGTCAGCTCATTATAATAAGATTTCATACATTCATATATGCATAGATCATAATTTTATAATAGTATTGATTGTCAACTTGTGTCTAAAGTACATATGTGCAGTTATGCACCGAATGTTAAAAAAAAGTTATTAAATTTATGTAATTGTAAATCGAAGATTTATTAAATTCACTTGTCTTTATTAATTATCTAAAACGTATATTTGTTATCACATAGTAAAATTCATTTATGTAATTTGTATTTTTTTATATAACACTTCTCTGAAAAACTATTACCTCTTCCGTTAGGGTAGAGCTAAATTTTTTAGTTAAGAGAAGCTAACCATATTTAAGACAATAAGATATAACGATAGAGAGGCTTAATATAGAAAATATTAGAAAAATGGCTTGTACTACACATAAATAATGAGTGAAATAGGTTGATTACGGAGGCTTAGCACCCAATAGTCCTCTACTAGCTCCGCCCCTGTCTTCCGTCCCATAATAATATTTGAGTGTTCATTTTTTTGGTTTTAATTTTGCAACTTTGACTTTAAATATTTTTATTTGTGCTATATGATATTGATGCAAAATATATGAATGAATTGAGTTTTTAATATATTTTCATTACTATAATTTTCACATGTTTTTTTACCGCTTTCCTTTGTTTTTACGTTTTCTAAGGGTGTTAAAAAAACGAGAAATCAACGAATCGAGCCGAACCAATCAATCCAAAACAAAAAAAATCCTGAAATCGAGTTAATCGAAATGAAAAAAACCGCTCATCATTGTTCGATTTCAGTTTTTACTTATAAACATTCACGATTAATCAAAACCCGGTCGGGTCTCAAGAACCGGGTTGACCCGGGTCACCCCAAACCCACCGGGTCAAGCCGGGTTTCGAAAATATGAAACCCGAGTCAAAATGACCCATTTTTTCTGCCGGAACCAGGTCAACCGGTTGATCCGGCCGGGTTGACCCGGGTCTGATAACATTAGGTTTGAGCATCAGATCAACCCCGTCGAGTAATCGAGTCACGAAATCGACACCGGATTAACCCGGTTGAGTCATCGGGTCATGTGTTCAACTACCGGGTCTACCCGATCGAGTCATCGGGGCACAGGATCGACCATCGGGTAACACGATTAAGTCACCAGGTTACGAGTTTGACCATTAGGTCAACCAGATCGAGTCACCGGTCATGAGTTCGACCACCGAGTCAATATGGTCGAGCTACCAGGTCAAATGGCCGAGTCATCGGGTCACAAGATCGACCACCAGATCAACTCGATCGAGTCACAGTTTATTAATTCGACCACAAAATCAACCCGTTTCGATTATAGTTTTTATTTTTAAGTATTTACGGTTAATCGAATCGAACTGTAGATAATATACATCAAATTTGTGATGCATGTATATAATAAAAACAGGTATGTTTAAATTTTCCAACGAATCAAACCAAACAGAAACAAACCAAACCGAACCATAAATAACCAATACAGATTCAAACAAAAATAAATACCCATGTGAAAATATAACATACAACATTTAACAATTGATTTAAATAAAAACTGTCATGTACTATTAGCCTACCTTTCTTATTTATATAATAAAGTAATTTATCCACTTGACGTATATATCAATCAATCATACGTCTCGAGAGTAAACAGCTTCAGCCTATCACAGTGAAGCTAGTACTAGCTTTACCATATTTGTGTAATCATATAAGTCATGAAGGAAAGGGTGGGGGACCATTTACATGCTTTTACTTATCATTCATATATTTAAAATCTTGGCAATCTTTTGTTCCTGGTTTCTTTATACACAAACTCAGAGCACAACATATGACCTCATATACACGCCTTACTTACTAGCTTTAGATTTCCCTTGTTTGTTATTTACCCACACACGCAGCAGTTGATCTAGTAGGGTGGGGTACTTTGTATATTTCTTGGCTATTCATTCACACATGCATTAGTAGTCCACAACCCATTTGGAAAGTATAATTTGCTAGTCTTTGTTAATGACGTACATTCATGGCACACTCACACATATACATATTCCATTCATTGGTTTATGGTTTCTGTTTGCTTGAGCATACTCACTAAACACACAGGTACATACATGAAATACACATGCACACTATAGCAGCAGGTTCTCACACTAGTCCTTAGGTCTTACTATTTTTGAGCCACTGTTTACGCAAGAATACAAGAAAAAGAGAGGACCATTGTCACTGATTTTTACTTCTTACACACACGCACATAATCTCGTACATTCACCACATATTCATCAATAAGAAAGAAAAAGTTTGTTGTTTCTTCCTGCTTATTCACACACACCAAGAAAATACACATTTTACTTTTGAAACATTTGAATTACTTTGGTTCTCTCTGTGGCACGCCTGCTCACACGCCTACCCTCATTTTATATAGGAAGTCTAGTTAGCTAAGGTGTATGCACATGATATTAACTCATGCATGAATGCACACGTAAACTTTGTGTGTCTACTTACTCTATGCAAATTTTGAAAGTACTCCAACCCACACTCGTTTGATAAACACCCTGGTTATGAGCACACATTTACTGATGCAGGCACACATAAAATCACACATCTATTTCTTGTTAAGTCATATCCAATTCGACATGCATGGTTTCCCTTAGGTCTAGCATATAGTCGACACACTTTGTGGCTTCTCATAAAATCATGACTTATTCCTCTATTAATTTGTTTATGTATAGATATTAACACGACATAAGGTTACTAACATGGCAAGCCGTATCAAGGTCATTTAAGGATCCTGTAATCATCACACAATACTCGTACTCATGGCAATGCACATAAGAGGTCATAGCTATGCATGTAACGTTCACAAGTATATTCGTCAAATTATGGTTTCATGCAAGAGTCAAACAAGATCACGCATATGTTTATAAGTTCCTTAGTTGTTAATGTATTCATATTATCAAGAAGGCCATCAAGGCTTTTATTACCTCAAAATCCCATCGTGACATAGTGTCGTTTTGTTCCATCGTTTTAGGTCATCAAGTAAACACCCATCAAAATTATAACCCGTGACTATGGTTATTATAAGTTTTAGTTTGCAAGAGTTTTAGCAAGTATTAATATCAACCAAAGTAAATGTTCAAACAAGTTATAAGAAAAACTTACAATAGTCCTAAGCTAGTTGATGAAGAAGGAAGTTAAGAACTAGTAATCAACTATTAACATGTACTCACAAAATTAACCATCTTATTGTTTTTAGCTTGCTTTAAAAACAACCCGAACCCTTGCTTAATTATCTCAGCGGTGACCTTGCTCAAAGAAGTTTGAAGTTTTTCTTAATGAGTTTGAGTTTTGAGTGTATGTGTTCAAGTGATAAAGTGGTTAGTATTTATAGGCAAGAGAGTGTGTTTTAGGGTTAAGTACTCATAGTTTGGACTTTAGTTAGGATCACGTTGGTTTGGAACTAAGTTTTGCCAATGTAACTAAGCATGGGAAGTTGCATAATATTGGGAAGAGACATGGGCAGGGATCACGTTGTTGGCAGTATGGGAAGGACAAGGTTGTGATTGTACAAGTTGAAGTTTGAATATATCAAGGAAAAGATGGTGGTATCCATCGGTTATGGGAGAATGAGGGGAGACAAGAAGTACCTTCACTTAATGGTGGGAAAAGAGTACTAGGTTGAAGTCAACACTTGTGGGGGAGACAAAATAAAAACGTGGGTTTTCTTTATATATGTTGCTAGGCTGATTTTTGGGTGCAAGTGGGAGTAAACAAAGAGTTTGAATTTGGTGTAATAGTTGGGTAATATTTCTTGCACATTTTGTAAGGTCTAAGGTGTTTGTGTATTCTTGTAAGGCTCATATAGTAGTAATGTAGTAGATTCGATAAATAAGAAGTTTCTTAAATGTGTCGTTTCGTATATTTCAACTTGAAAACATTGTTTATGTAGCGTCACTTTCAATTGAGGTTACGTTGATGTAAATAATTATCGTCCCTTATAGTAGTAATTCCTAACACGTATGTTAACAAATAGTCATTCAAGTAATACTCCATATGGCGTTATTCATAAAAATTCAAATTTGAACACAAAACACGCGTCATCAATCGGGAACATCAATAGACACACAAGTCTAACCCGAACTATCGCGTTTCACATAAATTAAATAGATTCAAAATTCACGTTTATGACATCCGACATCCCTTAAATTGAGTTTTGTCCTCAAAACTAGCACGTCGATGTCATTATCGAAACGAGAGGTCAATTAGATTTTTATCTTCCTTTCATGGTGTTCAATGCGTTCGTTTTTCTTTAGTTTATTGCTAAGATTAAAATTACTATAATCTTGTTAGGATTAAAACGCACGAAAATTTCTTCCGACTTGTACGTGGTTCAATAGTGTCTCCTAAGTCTTTTCTTGTATGTCAAATTTTCTCGACGATGTCGGTTTTGTTTGATGAGTTTTCTCATTATTAAGTTTCGCGTCATCCCGCGTATTACTTCCACTTTAAAGTGTCGCGTATTGTCATTTTTCGCCTAGATGGTTACATATTGCAGATGTAAAAATCGTTCCACGTAGTTTGATTAATCCCGTTCACATTATCCGTCTACTTGGTAGTGATAAGTAGCGTATGCGTCAAGGTTTTCCCAAAAATCTTGAACAGCTGAGTCTTAACACATGGTGATCAAGACGTTTCTTCCTTTTATGTGACATTGAATATTAGATAATTTCGTTAATTACTAAATTTGGTTTGCGTTTCTCCTCGTTTATCTCCTTTTTTTATGGAGAGGAGAACGCGTGCACCATTTATAATATATTTAAATCATAGTTCTTTTTGAACTCCTTCTATGAAGAAAGTATGTAATATTTCTTAAGCTTATGAGTATGGTGTGATGCTCAAACATCATTGAATAGATCTTTGTCAAGTGGTTTCGGTATTCCAGTTATATACAAAAGCATGCTTATTTTGACCCAATTGTTCCTTAACATGGGTTAAGTTGCGTTGGTTTCTCAATATCCGTTTAAATCTTGAGTTTTTCGTATTTGGGCGTCTCGTCGCTTTCACAACCAATTTGTTTTATTGCTCTTCAATTATTATATGGTAATGCTACGATATCCGTTAAATTTGGATTTTACTCGACTGTCGTTTCGTTCTTCTCATCATTATTTAAAATTTGTTTTCGATTTTCTAACTCTAATCTATTTGAGTCTACTTGTTGTCAAAAACAATTGGCTCGCTTAGCATTTGCGTGTCATATACGCTCTTGTATGAAATAATGGCGAGGAAATAATTATACTATGTTTACTCGTATCGCGTACTCGACACTTTTACTTAAGATGGTAAAAATGTTCGACGTTCATAGCACATAATAAATCTTTCTTCGACGTATAGGGCAACTTGAATATATTTTACTAGTACTAATTTATTCCATTTTCGAGATGACTACTATGAGCATACTTGCGTTCGACCACGATCATACGTAGTTGATCAGGCTACGTACGTCTCGAACAAATGGTTGCATCCTCCTTTTCATCATAATTTGACTCTTTGAGGTTGTAATTATATATTGGTAGTCCATACTGCATTTCGTTTGTTACCAATGTTCACTTTTCACAATCAACAAAATAATACCCATGACTATTCGTACTAGTTCTCGTCAAGTTTATCAATAGTTTTTGTTCTCCACATTGAGTTGGTCGTCAAACCAAGTTCCAAAATTTTACATGGCAGTTCTTACCAAAAATATTTCGCTATTAGTTGCGGCGTTTGATTAATAATACAATTACTAATCTTCCAACTTTCATTATCACGATTTTTATCATTCCCACTAATAAGTGTTTCCGGTGGTGATTTCTAATAGTAAAGAAATTTTTTTTTGATATTTTCTAAAGAATATTTTACAAAAATATTTTAGTGAAAATTTATTCCTCTTCGATAGGTAAAGAAAATATTGTAGAAGAAAACTCTTTCTGTAAAATTTTTGGTGGATGAATTTTTCTCCGACACATGAAAAATAAATAAATAAAATAAAATAAAATTTTCTCGTTGGTTAAACAAAAGAGTCTTTAAAAACTTAGAGTACGGTTACATAATTAAGTTTGTTGGTTGTAACTTCGACGGACGTCGAGTCACTTGATTTGCAGAAAAGTAAAATAGTTCATAATAAATAAATTTATACGCTCTATCCATGACGAGGGTAGAAACCCTTGGGTTGATACTTGAAGATTTTCGGCGTATCTTTCTTGAAAGATAACGGGTCTAAAACGTTGGTGGGGTACTGGGCGCTCTTTGCCCTCGAGCTTCCTGCTTGGGCAATTTCCTTCCCTTTTCGAAGTAATTCTTGTCTTAAATGACATTCCTCCATGTAGCATTCCTTCGTATTCTTCTCATGGGACTTTACCACTCGGCAATCACCCTCCAAGTGCCCAAATTCATCACAAAGCATGCAATGGTTCGCGCAACTACCTTTGTGGTGGTAGTCACACTTGCGGCAATATGGAAGGTTGTCGAGAAAGTTCTTGTTCAAGATGGGATTTGTTTTAGGAACATCCTCCCGGAAATTTGTCCTTGCCCAACAAGTACAGGGTGGTAAGGTTTTTCCTTGGTGAACACGTGGCGCTTTCCATGAGTGATTCTTTGGTTTAGTCATAGGATGGGGGTTAAACCTTTTGGCAACTTGCTTCATGGTGTTAAACCTTGAGTGGTTCTTCAACATATAGCATCTCCTCTCATAAGGCCCTTTTCTTCCACTAACGGTATGATTTACCTTAGTTTTTGAAGGGGTCTTTCGAGGTCCAAAAGTGTTAAACGGAGTAGTACTTGTTTCCTTAGCTTTTTCGTAAACACTAGGATCCATGGTTCGGTCAACCGTGCGGATTCTAGCTTCAAACGCATCAACGGCCCTAATGGCATTTTGGTATTGACGAGTGATGACCTTTTTGAGGTCCTTGCAACCTTGTTCCGTCATTTCAAATTTTTATTTTTTTTTTGTATAACATTATCGCACAAACGCTGTATATTTTTGTTAGTTCTTTCATTGTTATCAATTCTTACGATTGTTCAAATTTGATCGATCTTTACTCATATTTATTGTAATACAATTATCAATGGATCATATCATAAAAATTCTTGCATTTCATTCTTGAACTACATCCCATACATAGTTTTTGGAGCTCCGAGTACAAAATTACATTCAACTAATGAATGGCTTCTTTTAGTCTTGACAACACGTCATGCATTCATTACAAAACATCATACTTTATTAGAAAGGCGAAAAAAATCTTAAAGACCTAGATGGCGTAGGATTTCCTGAATCTGAGCATGATCCGCAGCTTGCCTAGCCTCGGCATCATCATTTCTCATTTGTAAGATTGCGATCTCGGACTCAGCAGCCTCGAGAGACTCTCGCAACTCGGCTATCACTAAGTCCTTGTCCTCATCTTGCGCGGTAAGGAAATCCACATCGCCCTCTACATCCTCTAGACGTCCTATCAGGTGTTCTGCATTGAATCCGAGTGCTTCTGAAATAGGCTCTGTTGGGAATAAATTAAGGCCAGATCACTTGAGCGCTGATAAGAGTAAAACAAGCGTTGACAAGAACAAAACAAGCGCTGACAGCTCAAGCGTTGACAAGATAAAGTCAAGCGTTGATACATTGAAGACAAGCACTGTTGGGAAGATATACTCTACGCGTTTATTGTATTCTAGAATAGTTCTAGTAAAGATAGGAACAACAATGTATTTTCTATATTTATCTTTACCTAGAATAGCTGATACGTAGATTATTGTACAAGGCTTCTTATGTCTATAAAAGAAGGCCTTTAGGTTAATTTTTGATATAAGTTTTCATTCGTAAACTACTTTCATTGTAAGCAAGTTTGATATTGATAATCAAAGTGAAAGTTTGTTTATATCATTGTGTGTTCTTGTTTAAGTGTTAAATTCCGCATAACACTTAGATTCACAAGCATATACAAAGGTTTCTCTACGTGTATTACTTGATCTAATCTCGTATACACAAAGCTAATCGATCTAAGTTTGGGATCAACAAGTGGTATCAGAGCTTGTTGAGGAACTTTTGATCTTAAAGAACACCAGAACCCTAAAATCACCAAAACCCTAATTTTCTCAGAAACCCAAACAACATCATGTCTGAAGCAATAACCTCCTCCTCCTCAGCCTTCCAAACATCAAGATTCCCATGCTTGATGCAACAAACTTTGACTTATGGAAGTTCAGCTTTGAACAATATCTGGGGATCTATGACTACACACTCTGGGAGATTATTGAATATGGAAACACATTCAATAAGGCTCAAAAGATTCTTAATGCCATTGCTCAAAGAACAGCTGTTGCTGGATGTCCTGAAGAGGATAAGAGAGAAAAACCTAGAGATGGTAGAGCTGTGGCTGCTGATGACATTGTAAAGAAAAGGGTTGACATGAAAGCCCTAAATATTCTGAAAGTCTCTTTGGGACAAGAAAACCAGCATAAATATAGAGACTATGAATCTGCTAAGGATCTTTGGGAAGCTCTTGAAGTTGCATATGGTGGCAATGCAGACACTAAGGAAGAAAAGAAAAAGCAACTTCTACATGATTATGCTGTCTTCAAAGCTCAACCCAATGAGAAACTGAGTAGTGTGAGAAGCAGATTGCTTGACATTACAAGCAAGTTGTCCTTCAAGGGGACACAAGTTGGTGATGTTGACATTAATGCTACCTTTCTTAAAAGTCTTGGTGAGGCATGGAAGATTGAGGCAAGATCTATTCTTGCCAACAATACTTACAAGAGCTCCTCGTTTGATGACATCTACAACAAACTAAGGCTGTTGGAAGATGAAACTCTTTTAGAACATGGAAGCAAATCTACCAACAACAACATGGCCTTCTTCTCTCATAGTGAAGGTCAATTCAATCAGAAGGACTCTTACATGCATCAAGTTACTAGATCATCGTATGTCAGCGCTGGAACAAGTCCTGTCAACGTCTCCTATTCAGACGCTGACACATTCAAGAGTGACTCCCCAAGAGTTAAACCTGCTGGTTTAGATTTGGATACTGTTTGTGCTTACATTGCTTCTTTGACCAATGGTTCAGTGATTACATATGAGGACCTGAGTAGATAAGTGATGAGCATTTAGAAGAGATGGACATCAAGTGGAACATGGCTCTTGCTAGTATAAGAGCAAACAGGTGGAACAGAAGGTTTAAGAAGAAAATGACCTTTAATGCTAAAGATACAGATGGATTTGATAAATCCAAAGTTGAATGCTACAACTGTCATCGTATGGGGCACTTCATGAGGGAATGCAGATCTCCTAGAAGATCTGATGTTGGTAAACCCTCAAGTCAGGTTGTTAAATCTCAGGATTCCAAAGCCATGGTTGCAGTTCAAGGAATTGATGGTATGGGATGGGATTGGAGCTATCTGGCTAAGAATGTTGAAGAGGATAAAGCTTTGGTTGCTGATATTGATGAAGAAGAGCATGTTGAATATGCTCTCATGGCACACTCCTCCTCTTCATCTGATAATGAGGTATATGATGATGCTTTTTGTAGCAAAGGTTGTAGGTTAAATACTGAAAGACTTAACAAAGAAGTGTTAAGATTATCAGAGGATGTGAGTACTGAAAGATGTAAACTGTCTAATTACCAACTAGCTCTTACTGAAACTGAGAAAACCGTTTCTGAATATAGGAAAATGGAATTTGACTTAAAAGATAAAATCAATATCTTAAAACATGAGTTAGATGCTAGCATGGATATTAGAAACATCATGGAAAGGGTTAATGGTGAGATACAGGCTAAGTTAGATGAGGCTATTAAGAATAAAGATAATGTTGGCCTCAAAATTCAAAGATTTGATAGAGCCACCCAAAACCTAGGAGACTGTGTGGCTAAATAAAGGGATCCTAAGGACATGACTGGGATTGGGATGAATGATTACTCTTTGGTTCCACCACCAGCTGGTGACTTCTATGGTGTCCAACAAAGGAACTTATCTTGGACTGGTTTGCCAGAACTCCAAGAGGAGGAATTCATTCCTCCACCAAGAGTTGTCACTCCAGTTGAAGAGTATCAACAAAAACTGACTGACCTGAATGAGTGGAAGAAGGCTAACCCTACGTTATTTGTCAAGGGTGGCTTGCTATGTGAAAGTCCTAATGAGTCACCACCCATTAAGGTTACTAACCCAATCACTGGTAAAGCTGTTGACCTAGGCTCAAATACTGTTAGAAGACCTACCATTAAATATGCAGAGATGTATAGAAATACTAGGTCACTCAAGAGCCAAGTTAACAATCAAGGAACAGGCTTCTTTTCTTCTAGACCTAAAGTTGTATCTAGAAAAGCTTGTTACTCTTGTGGTAGCTTTTCACACTTGGCATACAAGTGTGTCAACGCTTCCAAAGCCAGTGCTGACAGGAACAATTTCAGCGCTGACAGGAACAAAGTCAACGTTGTTAGGAAGTCAAACGTTGTCAGACCCAAACCTTGTGTGCAGCAAAGTCCACAAGTGATTAGACTTGCCCCATTCTTTACTAGAGGGTCTAACACTCATGGACAAAGACCATTTCAAAAGACAAACACCTGGTCAAATAGGCAATGGGTTTCTGTAGCAAACCCTAGGTTCAACGCTGACAAGGGTAATTTCAGCGTTGACAGGACAAATTCTAACGCTGACAGAAACGTGACCAGACCTAAATATTTGCAACCACAATGATAATAGGTAAGGGGACTAAAGCTTCTTCAAGCTTAACATGGAGACCCAAGAAAGATCAAAACCCTAATGATAATGGGATTTCAATGACCTGCAACAGATTTAATTACATTTCAAAGGTCATTACAAAACCTATTGGGGTTAACTGGGTATTTCATCCTAAGAAGGATGAGAATGGGGTTGTTGTGAGAACTAAGTCTGTTCTTATTGAACAACCAGATGAATCCAAGTCTTCTAAGACTTGGGTTCCCAAAGAAAACTAATTTGTTTTCTTTATGTGCAGGGCATTCAACGACAGGTCAATGATTATGGATATTGGGATAGTGGATGCTCAAGGCACATGACAGGGAAGGAAGACTACTTGACGAACTTCACTCCTATTAAAGATGGTGATAAGGTATACTTTGGAGGCCGATATGGTACTATCACAGGCAAAGGAACCCTTCTCACCAAGAATCTGTGTTTTGAGAACGTCTTCCTGGTAAAAGAACTTTATTACAATCTGTTTAGTGTATCACAAGTTTGTGATAACAAAAATAAAGTTCTTTTTACTGATATTGAGTGTTTGGTGTTAAGCAAGGATTTTAAGATCCCTGATGAGAAATATATTGAGTATAGAACACCTAGGCATAAGGACATATATAATGTTAATTTGAATGGGATTAAAAAGAATAATAATATGTCCTGTTTTTATGTTAAGGCCTCAGTAGATGAGAGTAATTTGTGGCACAGGAGACTAGGGCACATAAATTTTAAAAATATAAATAGACTTGTGAGACTTGGTTTAGTTGATGGTTTGCCTGAGAAGGCCTTCCACAATGACTACTCTTGTGTTGCATGTCTTAAAGGCAAGCAGCACAAGGTCTCATTCAAGTCCAAACAGGTGCACACTAGTTCTAGACCTCTTCATATGTTACACATGGACCTCTTTGGTCCAACCAATATAGAAAGTTTAAATGGTAAGTCATATTGTTTTGTTATCATAGATGACTTTTCTAGGTTTACTTGGACATTCTTTCTAGCTATGAAGAGTGACACAGCTGATAATCTAATTGATTTTATCACTCAGATTGAGAAGAGGTCTGGCAATGAGGTTAAAATGCTTAGGAGTGATAATGGTGGAGAATTTAGGAATAAGAAGCTAGATGATTTCTGTGCCAGGAAAGGAATTACTAGGCAATTTAGCATTGCTAGAACCCCACAACAAAATGGGGTTACTGAGAGGAAAAATAGAACCCTAATTGAAGCGGCCAGAACAATGTTGGCTGATGCTCACTTTCCTATAGCCTTTTGGGCTGAGGCTGTTAATACAGCTTGTTATGTGCAAAATAGAGCATTGGTTAACAAAATTCAGAACAAAACACCTTATGAGTTACTTTGGGGAAGAAAACCTAATATTGGTTTTCTCAGACCTTTTGGTTGTCATGTAGTAGTATTTGATACTAGTGATGCCTTAGGGAAATTTAGTGCAAAAGGTGATGAGGGTTACTTCATGGGGTATTCAGTGCAGAGCAAGGGTTATAGGGTTTGTCTTAAAGAGGACAAACGTATAGTTGAAAGAGTACATGTTAGGTTTTTTGAGAATAAATCTAGTGATCCTGAAAATGGTCCTAATTGGTTGTTTGACTTGGAACCTTTATCTAGAGCTTTAAATTATATGCCTGTCACTAATCCAGACATTGTGAAGGTAACTTCCAATGTTATGGAGGAACAAGTTGTTGATGTTTCAGGTACTCAGGTTCATGAAAAGGTTGGATCACAAGCAGAAAAGACATCTCCTATCCTAGAATATGTTACCATTCCCATTTGGACAGATGCTTTTGTTGATGCTACTACTGCTGGACAAGATAATGGTGGTTTCCAAGTACCACCAGATACAAACATGCATGGTCCTTCAGGTGCTAACAAAGGCAAATCTAGCGCTGACAAGACCAATTCAGACATTGATGGTTCAGACGTTGACAACCACACTTCAAGCGTTGTTAGCCCAAGCGCTGACAAATAAGATTCAGGCGTTGACAACAATTCTGCCCATCTTTTCTCTTCCAATTTTGAACAAGGTGAACCTTCCAATTTATATGAAGAAGTTCATCCTCATGTTGATGTAAGAGAGTCTGATGAAGAAGATATTAGCAATATGGAGAATGAAGTTGAGGACACCAGACTTTTTGAAGGAGGAGTTCTCACTTCCACAATGAAGAATCACCCCCCTTCCCAGATCATTGGTGATGTTATGACTCCAGTTCAGACTAGAAGATCTCATCAAGGTCTTGGTGGGTTCATTGCTAATATACACAAGAAGGTTGATACCCCTCTTGTGCAAGCATGTTTGTTTGCCTGTTTTCTGTCACAAGAGGAACCTAAGAAAATATTTGATGCTCTCAAAGAACCAAGTTGGGTGGAAGCAATGCAGGATGAGCTTCACCAATTTGCAATCCAGGATGTTTGGGAGCTGGTTGATTGTCCTAGATATGTCAGACCTATAGGGACAAGATAGGTTCTCAGGAACAAAAGAGATGAAAGGGGCATTATGGTCAGAAACAAGGCAAGGTTAGTGGCTCAAGGTTATACACAAGAGGAGGGGATAGACTATGAGGAGGTCTTTGCACCAGTTGCAAGGATTGAAGATATTAGGATTTTTCTAGCCTATGCCTCCTTCATGGGCTTCACATTCTATCAAATGGATATCAAGAGTGCCTTTCTCTATGGCACCATTGTTGAGGAAGTATATGTAATGCAACCTCCTGGTTTTGAGGATCCAGAGCATCCAGATAAAGTGTATAGAGTCAAAAAGGCTATGTATGGCCTTCATCAGGCCCCTAGAGCATGGTATGGTACTTTGTCTACCTATTTGGTGGATAATGGATTCAAGAGGGGCACCATAGATCAGACACTGTTTACAAAGAAGAAAGGCAAGGATGTGTTGCTTGTGCAGGTCTATGTTGATGATATCATTTTTGGGTCTACTGATCCAAAGATGAGTGAGGATTTCTCCAAGCTTATGACAGACAAATTCAAGATGAGTGCTATGGGGGAGATGAACTTCTTTCTTGGTTTTACAAGTTCAGCAGAAAGAAGATGATATCTTCATCTCCCAGGATAAATATGTTGCTGAGATCTTGAAGAAGTTTGGATTTTCTCCACATGAAAAGAGGGCTACTACTCCTATGGATAGAGAACACCCTTGGGGAAAGATTGGAGATGGGAAAGATGTTGATGTCAGGCACTATAGACCCATGATTGGATCATTGATGTATCTTACTGCCTCCAGACCTGACATCATGTTTGTTGTGTGTGCTTGTGCACGCCATCAAGTGACTCCCAAAGAATGTCACCTTTATGCTGTGAAGAGGATCTTTAGGTACCTAAGATGCTATCCTGGTCTTGGTTTGTGGTACCCAAAGGATTCACCATTGGAGCTGATTGCATATTCAGATAGTGATTATGGAGGTGATAAATTTAATAGGAAATCCACAACTGGTGGATGTCAGTTTCTTGGGAGCAGGTTGATATCTTGGCAATGCAAGAAAAAAACAGTGGTGGCTAATTCTACAACTGAAGCTGAGTATGTGGCTGCAGCTGCTTGTTGTGGCCAAGTGTTGTGGATTCAGAACCAGCTGTTGGACTATGGGTATAATTTCATGCATACCAAGATATTTGTTGACAATAACAGCACTTTATGCATCATTAAGAATCCTGTACATCATTCTAAAACTAAACACATAGAAATTAGACACCATTTTATAAGAGATTGCTTTGAGAAAGGTTTAATACAACCAGATAGGGTTGACACTAAGGAAAATGTGTCAAATTTATTAACTAAACCTTTTGATGCTGGGAGATTTCAATACTTGGTAACAAGTATTGGAATGGTCAATCTCACATAATATGTGTTTTGGAGTCTTTTTGTAAAAGTATGTACAGGATGATGCATTGTTATTGGTCTTATTTATGACTTAGATTTTCCACTATATTTTTCTAACACTAACAAAGGTTGCTTGAACGCTGATAAGTGTTTTTGCAACGTTGTCAGCAATATAATTGTCTAACGCTGACAAAGCTTCCCTCAACGCTGTCATGTGTTATCGGGGCGTTGTCAGCAACAATGTTAGTTTTGTGGTTTTCAATCTAAATGTGCAGATGGTATTAGAAGTATACCATTGGATACAGAGTTTCTTATGGATCAATGGAGAAGCATTTGGACAAGTTTTTATTTATGGATGATGGTTGGAATGTTTCATTCCTATCTTGACATAAAAAAAAATTTATGTTCATGCATGATTTTAGCAAACTTTTGTATCGTAGTTTAAGGGGAGGTTTTAGGCACCTTTAGGATGTTTGGGTATCCATATGATACTCTTATCACAATTCTAGATTGTGTCCACAGGTGAGTATGAGTTAGTTTCTACTAAATCATGAGGCACTGTAGCATGCAAAGTTGATATACTATGCATGTTGCCAAGACATTTTTGGCCTAGAATTGGTTGTGGTTTGTTGGGAGACTTGGGAATAATTTTGTTATGGGATTTACCTGGGAGTAACAAGGATTTTATAAGGTAACTTGGTTGTTAAGAGTTTTGGTTAGCAAGGGACACTAGAGGACTGTTATGTCTATCTTGCTTATGCAAGTGTGCATAACTGGACAGTGCTTGCCGCCCTATAATAATTATCAGCTTTTGGTTATCTTCTCTAGGATAAATTACTTGTTAAGGTCATTTTTCACTTTTTAAAACATTTTTATTTTTGGACGCTGACAAGAATTTTCCAAGCGTTGTTGTGACCAAATTGGACGTTGACATGGCTATAGGCAAACGTTGACAAGATTATAGCCGTTGGGCGTTGATGGGTTATTTTTGACCGTTGACACTCAATGGGACCTACCCAGTTGTTATTTTTGGCATATCTTTAGGCCGTAATTTTGGGAGTTGTTACTTTTCATTTAATGCATGAGATAACTTATAACTTTTTTAATATTTTCATGATTGATTTTTGAAAATACTTGCCTATTTTTGGGCCTATCACATGCAATTTCTTCTCCTATAAATTTGGCTCCTATTTTAAACAGGGTATCTATAATTCTTGTCTAACGCATTTTTTATCAACTTCATCTTCTTCACTTAAAATTAACAGCTTTCATCAATGGCACCAAAGTTTAAACCATCAGAATTGGAATTGGGGTTCAGATCACAACACAACATGATTGCATATCTTGAAGCTGATGATACTCTGTTTCCCCAATACACACAAATGGTGGCGTATTTGAACGCATCCCCCTTAAGGTATGCTCTTTCTCATGCACCACTCATTCCAGTCACACATATTAAGCAGTTTTGGAACACTGTCAGTTCCTCAACAGTTAATAGAGTGACTACATTGACTTCTATTGTTCATGGGAGACCTTGGGTGGTTACTGAGGCTTTGGTACGCCAAGCCTTGCATCTTGATGATGCTGATGGTATAGCCACCCTTCCCATAAATGAAATAGAACAAGGGCTTAGGGCTTTGGGATATCCTTTTCTTGATGAAGGTACTCTAAACAAGTATCATAAGCAGGAATTTCCCCCAGCCTAGAAGTACCTCATACATGTCCTCCTTCAATGTTTGAGTCCCAAATGCACTGCACACAATAAGATCAATAGATCCATTTCCAGTGCTATTGTGTGCATTACAACAGGGCAAAAATTTAATTATTCTAAAATGATTTTTGAGGGCATGTGTAAAAACAAGGGGACCAAAATGACTTTAGCTTATCCCCGTTTTCTACAAATGGTTTTTGATGTCCAAGGTTACTGCTCAAGGGATCATAATGATTTTTATAAGATCCCTGAGCAAAAGAAAGCTATCTTTATGAAGATGAACTCACCACCCCATCGTGACCTACCTTTAACCCAACCTATGCTTGATGTTATTGTAGCAGCACAACCCCAACCTGACCCCCAACCACAAATTGACCCCCAACCACAACTTGAACCAATCCCTGAACCTTTACCTTCACCTGAACAGATGCAAATTGACTCAGAATCCTTCAACGCTGACACCTTAAATGTTGGCGTTGATGTGCCTATTTCCAACGCTGACACACAACCTTCACAAACCCAAACACCCCTTAACCAACTCACATCCACCCATTCTTCCACACCATCTTCCACACCCCCTGAATATAGGTTGATGAAACGCCAAAGGACTACTGGAGTGTTCTCCTTTGGTGGTCCTAGCCATGTAGCAGAGAGAACCACCACCACAAGTGTGGCTGGTGCCCTGGATGAGGCTGGGACTATTGGTTCTGGCTTAGATGCTGGACAAGGCAGTCCCACCATCATTAAGTCCTCATCCATGCCCAATGAATCTGACTTGGGAGGTCAAATCCCCATTTTAGAAGAGGGCAGACTGGAACCAATGACTCTTATGGAATTGACGGCAGTCTGCATCAGCTTGCAAAAGCAAAATGCAGACTTAGTACAAGTTGTCAGCTCACAAGGCCTTGAACTCAAGCAATTGAGGGAGAGGATTGTTGTTTTGGAGAGTGCTAGTGCAAGGAGGGGTATGGAGGAATCTTCCAAAGGGGAGGAAGATCCAATAAATCTGAGTGATAAGGGCAGTCATGATGGTCAATCAATGGATGTTGCTGAGGCCCTTACAACTTTGAAGAAACAAACAGGTTTTGATACGTCCTTAGTCTCTCCTACCAACTTGAATTTATCATTTACAGCTATGTTGAGAGAGGTTACACAAGGCACTGAGGGAAGATATTTGGGCATTGACAAGGAAGAGTTGGACGCTGACAGAAATATTTTGGGCGCGTATAGGACAAATTTGGGCGTTGACAGACCTGCACATGAAGGTGATGTATCCCAGTCATCATCTATCATCAAGGAGGTTTCTACTCAGGTATCACCATCTACCTTACCAACCATTGCACCATCAGATAAGGGTAAGGGTATAATGGTAGAATAGATTGTTCCAAAGGATGCAGCTCAAGTTGAGTTTGATAGAAGATTAGCTGCACAAATCATGGAACATGATGAAAAGGAAAAGTCACCATTTGTGGTGACTTCAGAAGAAGGAAGTGATGGAGTTAGCTCAGACTCAAGTGTGATGATTATAGAACCAGAAAGGCTTGAGTATGGGGATGAGTTGGCTGAGGAGAAGCTGAGAGAGTTGAAATTACAGGTTGACTTTGACATGCCATAGGTGGTTCAAATGTATAATGCTTGGGAAGAAAGATGCATGGAGAATCCAGACTTGACCATTTCAGATCAAATATGGGGTTTGGAGATTCTACTTAGAGTTCAGAAGGATTGCCAGGTAATTTTGAAACACAAGGCAAGCAACATTCTCTCAGAATTGAAAAGGGATAGAAGGGAGCTATACTTTATGTTGCTCAGATGTCATGGAGTTGGATGGACTTATCAGAAGTTGAAGGCTTTGACATTTGATGAGTTGGAAAGCAAGGCTTATCCCATTTGGTTGAGAGTGCAGGAAGCAAACACTCTCAGACTTCTTTCAGATGAAAGAAAGGAGGAACTTGCAGAAGAAATGGAACTCAAGAAAGCTATGATTGTTCCCAGGCCAGTGAAGAAGGGAATTTCATTTGAGTTTCCCAAAGATATGGATCCACTATATCCAAGTGAAGCTGTCATTAGAAAGAGTCTCAAGTTATCACCTTTAGAAGCTTCAGATATGGTGCAAGTGTTACCATTAGATTCCAGGAACCCAATTGTGAGCTATGAAGAAGATGAATGTGGGTTTTGGAAGATTGGCAGATTTGGCAAGGAGGTACACACTTTTACCACTCTCATATCTTTGTTTGCAAGTTGTGATAGAGAAGACTTGGTGGACCTTTGGAGGTTGCTGGAGACCAAGTATGAGGCTGAAGCACCAACTTCAGCTAATGGAATAAATCTTTGGACCACATTCAAAAGAATGTGTGGACCAAAAGATGAGGATCCTGTAATTTGGACGGATCTTGAAGATGACCTCAGTGGTCTTCAATGGAGGTTATACTCAGCTGCTGGTGTATACCATTTGAGTTCTACAAAGTTTGCTGAGTATCTACTTGTGGATGGTCAGTATTTCATATCTAAAGCTATTTTGGAAAAGATGAAGGACACTCAGCTGGAAATAGATTATTCAAGTGACGTGGCAAAAGATTTGATCAGATTTATTCATTACCAATATAAGAAGGTTTGTAAGATTCCTCCTAGTCCTTAATGCTTATTCAGAAACTTGATCATAAGAGTGGATATCAAGTTTAGGGGAGGATTGTTGGGAATAAATTAAGGCCAGATCACTTGAGCGCTGACAAGAGTAAAACAAGCGTTGACAAGAACAAAACAAGCGCTGACAGCTCAAGCGTTGACAAGATAAAGTGAAGCGTTGATACATTGAAGACAAGCACTGTTGGGAAGATATACTCTACGCGTTTATTGTATTCTAGAATAGTTCTAGTAAAGATAGGAACAACAATGTATTTTCTATATTTATCTTTACCTAGAATAGCTGATACGTAGATTATTGTATAAGGCTTCTTATGTCTATAAAATAAGGCCTTTAGGTTAATTTTTGATATAAGTTTTCATTCGTAAACTACTTTCATTGTAAGCAAGTTTGATATTGATGATCAAAGTGAAAGTTTGTTTATATCATTGTGTGTTCTTGTTTAAGTGTTAAATTCCGCATAACACTTAGATTCACAAGCATATACAAAGGTTTCTCTACGTGTATTACTTGATCTAATCTCGTATACACAAAGCTAATCGATCTAAGTTTGGGATCAACAAGGTTTCCGGATTGTGGAAACCTTGGTTTCCGGATCTTTGAAGCTACTAGGAATGATCATTATTCATATGATTATACAATCAAAGCGGAATTAGAACAACAATCATTAACAAGGTGTTTGGACACAAGAACATGAATTAAAACAAATGGGATGTTCATTATATTAATAACAAACATCCACTAGACGTGTATACATTGAATCCCACGTCTAGTTGACACACACTTTAGGTTTACATTGTGAATATGAATGATAAAACCTAAGACCCTTGTTCCTTTTATAGTGTAAGGAACAGAATCTACAAGAGATAATATCAAATAAACATCTAAATATTCTATTTAGATAAACTATATATTGTGTATATCTTAAATAATATACTCAATATATTCCCTAAATAGAATTCTCCATCAATCTGTAGACATCCATCAGCGTTGACTTTTGTTGACTGTATTTTACTTATGTTGACTTCTGACAATGCTGAATTTGTTCTTGTCAACGCCTGAATTGCTCTTGTCAACGCTTGAACAAATGTCTTCATGTTTTCTTTGATTTTGAGTTTCTGCCACATCAACTTTTTGACCCAACAATCTTCCCCTAGTTGATGGTGGCAAAACTCTATGTGTATCTCTTGTAAGTTGTACATGATCTTCAAATTGCTTCCCCTCAAGTGTAGCATGTATTTCTTCCCCTTTTTGTCACATCAACAGGAAAGTAAACAATGTATGCAATCTTTGAAGATTCTCCATATGTAGGATATGTGTAATGATCTTGAAGAACAATTAATATAATATTTTTGATGTAGAAGTAGAATAACCCAACCTTGTGTTCCATGTCTTGTACTATCCATGTGATAAAGTACTTATATCAGACCAAGTATAAGTAGACCTCGACCCCTTGTCAATATTCTCATCCTATGTGAGACACTGAGCACGATAATGTAACTCCTTCAAGTGTTATGACAAGTCTTCGTCACCAAACATTTAAAGCACGAACAA
Organism: Glebionis coronaria; assembly: GCA_025667525.1. Lineage (NCBI taxonomy): Eukaryota > Viridiplantae > Streptophyta > Magnoliopsida > Asterales > Asteraceae > Glebionis > Glebionis coronaria. The sequence continues at coordinate 168,588 of JANFOE010000700.1, read as the reverse complement.
GTTATCTTTAAAGTCTATGACTGGGAGTGCATGACTTTAAGATATGATAGAACACAAACTCGCGAAAATCTTCTTCAATCATCAAACTTACCATAAGAATTCTTCCCCTTAAGCTAACACCTCTTCATAAAGACTTTCATTACCTCATGAATTGTTGCTAACTCGCATTACAATCATTAATACCTTTTAAAAATATCCGAGCCATAAATATCAACATGATATTCTATATTAAAACAGAGATTCCATGTACCTTCGTGTGTGAATACCACCTTTTTGTGTGCTCAAAACGTACCAATTTTCTCAAACAGCAGCAAACATTGTGTTATCCGAGATCCTTCTCTATCCAATAAATCTGGAATGTGTATTGTCACATATCGGACAATACCTATCAGCATTTGAAAAACCATATCTCGGACGACACTGTCAACGCTGTCAGCGTTGACTTATTCTGTCAGCGTCAAATTAACAAACATCAGCTTCCAATTTACTTTATTTGTCAGCGTCAATATCTTCCTTGATATTCTACAATAATACGAACATAGACAGAGATCATTAATGTTCAATTGATCCATCACGTGCAGCTCTTCATGCGTCCAAATCCATCACGTACATGTGATGACCTTTTTGATTTTATACGCTTCATCCAATCACGTCATTAGAACCATGTGAACACACTTTCATTGTAAATTATATAACCGTGTGAACACAATGTATAGACCAATCATAGATCTATTACCGTGTGAACATAAACTCTTTCCACCAATCAATCGTGTGAAAAACAACCCAATTCTTTACGTCCACTCTTCACGTGATATTAATATATCTGTTTAGCAGCAGCACCTTAATGGACCACATCAGAATACCATGCTGACCTCCAACGATTGCTGCTATACCATGCTATTCCATGAATTTTGTATGACAAAAGGGCCTCGTGTGAACATAAATTTAATAGCCAATCACATGCGTAGAGCCGTGTGAACACAAAATAATCACTTGAACCGTGTGAATGCTAATATTCTCCACCAATTAGAAGATATTCATCGTGTGAACAGAATCTGGATCAAGTTAATAATGTTTCTGCGATTCTTCGTGTGAACACATGTGATTTAGACCAATCATCTTTGAGGAACCATGTGAACACAACAATTTTTTTTTTACCAATAAAAACGAGTAGCCCATATTACTCTCTTGCTTATTGCTTTGTCTATTCTGCTTGGGATCCCACGAAACAAACAAGAAGTAACATATCCACGCTATGCACAATGAATAGCAGATCTGATTCAAAAACATCCAGCAACATATCTTCATAGTCATAGATCTAGGGTTTGTTAAAACTTGAGCATCGAAACCCTAATTAGGATTTGTAAATAAACCTGAGATCTTGAATCATAACAGCCACAATCATCCAGTTTTTCAACCTTAAGTTGATTGAGGGTTTGTAAAAACCCTAATCATGATTTTATGTAAAAGCTTGAAAAACTGAAAATCACCTCTGCTGCCAACTTCGACGCTTAATAACTTTTGATTGAGGATAAAACTCGACAATCCCTTCGGTAGATGTTTAGATATATGTATGTAGAACACACATATAAATTTCGTGACGATCCAACGGCTCAATCGAAAGTTACGACCTTCTGAATACTGCTGCGCACATAAAAACGTCCAAAAAAACCCTAGACGGATTTTTCTTCTTTTCACCATACACGAACACCTTGTTGGTCCTAGCATCACGAGCCACGAGGCTCTGATACCAATTGTGGAAACCTTGGTTTCCGTATCTTTGAAGCTACTAGGAATGATCATTGTTCATATGATTATACAATCAAAGCGGAATTAGAACAACAATCATTAACAAGGTGTTTGGACACAAAGAACATGAATTAAAACAAATGGGATGTTCATTATATTAATAACAAACATCCACTAGACGTGTATACATTGAATCCCACGTCTAGTCGACACACACTTTAGGTTTACATTGTGAATATGAATGATAAAACCTAAGACCCTTGTTCCTTTTATAGTGTAAGGAACAGAATCTACAAGAGATAATATCAAATAAACATCCAAATATTCTATTTAGATAAACTGTATATTGTGTATATCTTAAATAATATACTCAATATATTCCCTAAATAGAATTCTCCATCAATCTGTAGACATCCATCAGCGTTGACTTTTGTTGACTGCATTTTACTTATGTTGACTTCTGACAATGCTGAATTTGTTCTTGTCAACGCCTGAATTGCTCTTGTCAACGCTTGAACAAATGTCTTCATGTTTTCTTTGATTTTGAGTTTCTGCCACATCAACTTTTTGACCCAACAGGCTCGTCTTCTGGGGAATGAGCAACATTAGGTGGTGGCGATGAAGAACAGTTTCTTTTTCTTGAAGTTTCAGGCATTGTTGAAGGTATAGGAGTTGGGATTGGCATAGTGGTAGTAGTAGGAATATGTAGGACGATGGAAGGAAGTCCCGTAGTGACATTTAGCATCATGACTGGTGAATCTTGCTCATCATCCAAATTTATTGTGATTACGCTCCGGATGGGGGTAATTTCCTTGTCGGATTCGGATTGCAAAATGACAAACGGAATGAGAGGCATTTTTCCTTTTTCGCCTGTCACCAAATGTAAAACGACGGTTATTAGATAGGTAAGGGTGAAGTATTTTTCTAAGGTTCTAAAAATAGAAATGAGTTGTATGATGTCTTGTAAATTTTTCTTTTATTTAGAGTAAGTTCTCGTACATCGATCCGTAAGTCTACTTAAATGTCTAAGTAGTCCTTAAATGGAAAACAATAAGTGAATCGTGGAATGTTAAAGTCCTCTAACATACTCTTCCACATACTTATTATTCGTACTTTCTCTTAGTAGTGATTATGCACGGATGGATAAATACAATTATCCTTAATCAATTCTTTCATCAATTTAGGTCTATTACGACGTTCATTAATGTGCAATTTCCTCTTGTTAACGTTTATTACTTGCAACTCGGATGAGTAAGTATGTTTTTGAGTTATAGTCGGCTTACGGCTATTACGTAGCCCGTACTAGTTCTTGTTTTCATAAGTCTTTCCTTAACTTATTATTGCTAGTTCGTACATTTTCGACAATTTTTACACCTTGAAAAATTGTTAATTTGATTTAAATGAGTCCAGTACTAAAATTTTATCACAAAATTTTCATCACAAGAATCGTTCCATATGTTTTTAATCTGTAATCGTTCAAAATGTTCAGTTCGAGCAACTACTAAATTTTATTACAAGAATTTCTCTTATTTTTGGAATATGTCCCGTTATACCTTATATGTTTCGTTTATCTTGCTCTCGTCTAGCGTTTTGCTCGCAATTTTAGATAATCTTTACAGTCATTGTTGTATATTTATACCTTGTATTTAAGATCTCAATATACGCCCACATTTCGCATCTGGGATTCTCAAATATCGCGTAACGCGATAATCCCTTTGATGTAGAAATTGGCATAGTTGTTTAACCAAGGGTAAACCGTTTAATTTATATCTATATCGTAACTTTGAAATTTATAATAAAGTCATGATAACTTAGTCGCAACCAATGGACTAATAAAAACTTTGATTCGTCTTTGCGTAATTTATTTCCAATAAAAATTTTATTCGATAGACATTTGACTTACGCGTCAGCGTATTTATGGATAGTTCATAATATCGCGAAACTTATTCGTTCTTTGAATTGTAGTATTCTTTGGAGCATTACAAGAGTATACTTGTAATAAGTGTTTTATTGTCATATGTCATCTTAAATAGTGACGTCGTCGTCGTTCATCGGTCGTGCTCAAAATAATAATTTGATATCATAACTTACGCATTCAATTTCAATTTCGAAACCGTTAATTAATGTAGGTCACTTTTCCTCAACCGAGTCTATTATAAATGTTTAGTGGAGTAACAATTTACCGAACCCAATAAATAGTTGCTCCTCTCGACATTTATAATAGTATCGCTTGATTCAAGTATTACTACAAATTAACATACTACCAAACACATGGTAAATAAACATATTCATATAGTTTTCGTTCTAGGAATCGTGGCGATATTTTTAATTTGGCGTATAGTGATATGAAACACACAAATGTTTCGATAGTCGATAATAGTCCCGCGGACTATCTAAAATATGTTGAGCATAAGTATGCGTACGTTTAACTCAAAGGAAAATATATATATGGCACAAACCATTCAAATAAATATGGCACAAACCATTTAAATAAAGATGGCACAAACCATGAAAATGAATATGGCACAAACCATTTGCGTATTGTAACAATCCATACAAGGATGTTAGGCCTTTTATTTCAACTTAAAAATCGTTTTATTACATATCCCTATGGGTATCATTCAAACACAGGAAAGGGAATACCTAATGCTAATAGCACGTAGCAATTAAACTCAAAACTTAGCATTGCATAAATCATAAACTATCTCAAGTCACAACTTACTTGTATCGAAGACGTGGAGTGAAGTGGTTCTTGGAGATTTTTGAGAGTTAGTTATAGTCTAGAATTATTTCTCAAACAATTAAATTTTTTACTCACGTTTATAAAAATCGTTTTGTAAAATAACCTAGTTCTCTATAACTATGGCTCTGATACCAATCTGTCACACCCCCAATTTACCAGAGTAATACAAAACAATGGGGTGCGACAGTCATGACTATCAAAAGACATAGATACAAAGAACGACTATTTAAAAGTCGTTTTAATTTAATTAAAAGCATAAAACTTGTTTCGGAAGCGAATTACACCAGATCATAATAAAACATTGTTTTCAAAAGACTTTAACATTGATCCAAATATCCATATACTAGTCACGACCATTTTCATTTAAAAATCTCCCATGCATAACCACGTCTGTAACACTCTCATTTTTCGTATCGGTACAGCGGAAGGGTCTTTCAGAGTGTTACGGGATAGCACAATAACTCCAATCATAGACAACACATAAAAATGGTTGTACAAGGTTTAACAAACATTCATTCGATAAAAAGTTTAAAAGTGTACAACAGGTCCCAAATTATACAGGTCATTAAGTTTACAAAACACAGATCGAATGAACATTTTTAATATTAAGTGTGGGCCATCAGAGTCGATCTCCATCCGGATTACCTTCAAGCATCTGAGATAGAAAACATGCAAAAATCATATCAGCGAATGCTGAGTGAATTCATAGAGTTTAATGAAAACCGTTATATAAAACAATCATTTACAATCATTTAAAATCAGAACACAAGTATAATATCGGAAGTAAGTCCACATATTACTAGTCAGGCAATATATAAATCAAGCATACATCTGAAACCGTCCATGAGACCGTAGTCTCTATATTACCATAATAGGTAATATATTCATCGTAATAGCGTCGTTATCGTTTGTTATATATGTCTTATATTGTATTAGGTTGTAGGATTATTATTAGCCGCATGACATTGTTACCTTACTGTGAAAACAGCGGGCCGCGAACCCGACAAACAATTTGCCCATCTAAGTTAGCGTGTCGTCACAAAAATCACGCTATGGAATCTTCTCATACATAAATTCGCTTACCAATCAATGTGGTACGACGGGGATCAACCGTCAAGGCGCGAACTGGGGTGATCGTCCCCAAATAGTACTATCAAATGCATAAGTGTCTACCAAACCCCGGTAGTTCACAATTCATGCTAATGGGACTTTAAGTGACATAACCTAACTACTAATAATCCTTTTAGTCTCGAATATAGGGTCATAGCATCATTCGGGTCCATATCATTTAGCATACAATCGGGACTACTTGTGTTCTATTTTTATAAAAATCTAGCATGTTATCTCCCTCGCGGGTTTACAAATCATTTTATAAAACATTTAAAAGAGTGCGAGGCTATGAACTCACGTTGTTAATGAAAGGCGGATTATCGGCTACGGGCGTGCTTCGGTCACGGAAACCTATATAAATAATAATCGGTCTTAGACTCGGTCCAATGACTTTTATCAAAATAACAATATACATATATATGATTTTTGTACATATGATGATGATCAAGTGGGTTTATAAATCCTCATTTACTCATTTTAGTGTTTACGTTTTAGTATCGTCTTACTAGTTCACTAGTTTTACCGATTTTACCTATTTTAAGTTCATTAAGTCTTTTATAACTTCTTTTACTTGTTTTTACCCATTTTACACCTATGTGATCAGTATATGTACTTTTCATGTTGGGCCCTAATGGGTTAAGCCCAAATAATTCTTTTTACAAGTATTTATCTTATTAAGTCCAATTATTAGTCTAATAGATTTAGTTAGCTCGTAAATGTCCGTAATTCTTATAGTTCGGGTTTTATCGGTTTTTACTTGTATTAGTTACTTATACATCAGTATATAACTTTTATAAACTTTACATTAGACGGGTTAGGTCGTCTAAGTTTTATTTGATGAAAAACGTTAATTTCACGGCGATAGCCGAAAAAGTCGTAAAAATCAAGTTTATAGTTTTTATTACTTATAAATATTATTTTACCACCATTTATATAAATTACCCATTTAATTAACCTTTTATACATTTATATAATTAAGTTTTATAAGTTAGTGGGTTTATACTTTACATTTTATACATTATAAAGTGAGTGCTTATATAATAATAATAAACATTATTTCCAAAATCTGATTTTTAACTTCACATTCACCATTTTTATCATATCTAGAGTTCTACAATGACTTAGAAGCTCATTTTTGGATGACAACTTCTTCATAATATGTGCTACATATAACTTAGTTATAGCTACTGCCCATTTTGAGTCTAAGTTGTCTTAACAGTCCCTACAAAATTTCTTATTCAGATTGTACCACCTAACTTGTTTTGATCATATCTCACTAATTATTTTGATTCCATTGCATGGCCAACTCTCACATGTGTATAACATCATCTACTTTACTGTAAATAGATCAAACCATGCATTTTTATCAGTTCATCATATAGTTATCTACTGTTTTTATACAGCCAACTAATTAGTCATGATTTTAGCTTCATTTCTTATGGTTATCATCATTTTTAAGCATGTTTATCAACACTTGATCCCCACACAACATTTTTATCATCATATATACATCATATACATATACAAAATAAAAGAAAATACATTTGTTCTTTACAAAATAATAAGAGAAAAATGTAGAGGATGATCTTCTTTACCAATCCAAGTGGATTTCTTGTTTTAGGAAGGCAAGAACTTGATGAACACAACAAGTATCTCCAAGACCATCAAATATCAAGATCATATGTTGGAAAATCAGCCCTAGGACACAAGCAAATCACCTCCAAAGTTGGTTATATGGCCACCAAATGATCAAGACTTCAAGGAAACACCTTAATAGGACTAGTAAACATGTGGTTTGTAGCTAGAAGAGATCAAAGATGGTGTTTGTTGTTTGATGTGGGACGGCACAAGGGTGGAGTAGAGAGAGTTTTTGGGGTGGATTGCATGGATGAAATGGTTAAATGAAAACCATTTGTTAGTTTTGTTAAGTTGGTGGAAGGTTTAGCTTAAAGTGTAAGCATAAGCTTACACTTGTGCAAGCTTAGCTAGAATTTGTGCCACCTAAGTGTGGTGTGTCACATATGCCGTCCCATATAAGCTAGTGGGATGGGGCAAAGTGTTTTGTCCCATCTCACTAGTTTACGGGTATTTCTCGATTCTAGTTTTCTCGATTTGCGTGCCCTCGGGTCGTTTTACGAAAAACGTTTTTATAAATTATGAATCACCGTCACAAAACGAATCCAATAAAAATTGTCTCATCAAAAACGGAGTTCAAAAACGTAAATACGTAATCCTAAGGTTTCCGGTTTAGTCGTAAAAGACGCCAAATTATGCACGTAAGCCTAAATTTAAATCCGTAAATTGTGAGTTCGTCAACCAACACAAAAATAAGTTTCAAAATATTATACGAGAAAATATTTAACTACCTGAAAATGTTAGATTTGTCACAGCTTTTCCTCCTAAAAGGGATCAACGTCCTCGTGATCCATTTCATTTGGATGTCCGTTTCTTATTGAAATCGAAGAGGTGCGGATATTTCTTCCACATTTCATCCTCTCGTTCCCAAGTATACTCCGGTCCATGCTTTGAATTCCATCGGATCTTAACAATAGGTATCCGACTTTGTTTCAGTTGCTTTACCTCACGGTCCATAACTTCTACGGGCTCTTCGATAAAATGCAACTTCCCATCTATTCGAACCTTACCTAACGGAATTTTCTCATCACTCACTGCTAGACATTTCTTCAGATTAGATACATGCAATGTGTTGTGAACACCATGAAGTTCTGGGGGTAACTCTAGTTTGTAAGCCACCGGACCTACTCTAGATAAAATCTTAAAGGGTCCAATATAACGGGGATTCAAATTTCCTCGTTTTCCAAATCTTATAACGCCTTTCCATGGCGATACCTTCAACATTACACGGTCACCCACTTCAAACTCCATTGGCTTCCGCCGCACATCCGCGTAACTTTTCTGTCTACTACGGGCAGTCAACAACCTCTTCTTAATCTGAACTATCATCTCCGTAGTCTCCCGGATCAATTCCGGTCCCGTGAGCTGGGTATCCCCAACTTCACTCCAACATACAGGAGATCTACACTTCCTACCATACAAAGCTTCAAACGGTGCAGCCTTAATACTAGAATGGTAACTATTGTTATACGAAAACTCTGCTAACGACAAATGTTTATCCCAATTCTTACCAAAGTCTAACACACAAGCTCTCAACATATCTTCCAGTGTTTGTATCGTCCTTTCACTCTGCCCATCAGTCTGGGGGTGATAAGCAGTGCTCATGTCGAGATTCGTTCCCAAAGATCTTTGGAGAGATTTCCAAAAATTTGATGCGAATCTAGGATCTCGATCTGAAATGATCGATACAGGCACTCCATGCTTGCATACAACATTATCAAGGTATATTCGAGTCAGCTTCTCCAGTGAGAACTGCTCCTTAACCGGAATGAAGTGTGCTGATTTGGTCAGTCTATCGACAATAACCCAAATCGAATTGTTTCCAGATGATTTTCTAGGAAGCTTGGTGATAAAGTCCATCGTAATTCGCTCCCACTTCCATTCAGGAATCTTTGGTTGTTGAAGTAGTCCTGATGGCTTTTGATGTTCAGCTTTAACTCTAGCACAAGTCAAGCATTGAAGAACATACATAGCTATGTCAGCTTTCATATTCGGCCACCAATACAACTTCTTCAAATCATGGTACATCTTATCAGATCCCGGATGAATGGAATACTTAGATTTATGGGATTCTAACATAATCAAATCTCTTAATCCTCCAAACTTAGGTATCCACATACGACCTCTTAAGCATTTCACTCCATCAGCTCTAACCTCTAAAGGATCTCCTTCTCCTCGGAACCCTTCATTAACAAAATTCTCCTTCTTACAAGCTTCTATTTGCTCATTTCTAATTTGCTCGGGCAAATTATTGTGCACGATCAAGACTAGAGAACGCACCCTGATAGGCTCTCTATCTTTCCTACTTAACGCATCGGCAACAACATTGGCTTTTCCTGGGTGATATTTTATATCACAGTCATAGTCACTTAACAACTCTATCCATCTTCGTTGCCTCATGTTCAATTCCTTCTGGTCGAGAATATACTGTAGGCTTTTGTGATCGGTGAATACCGTACACTTGGTGCCATACAGATAATGTCTCCACAACCTAAGAGCAAAGACCACAGCTCCTAACTCAAGATCATGAGTAGTATAATTCTCATCATTCTTCCTTAATTGCCTAGAAGCATAAGCTATCACTTTCTCTCTCTGCATCAAAACTGCTCCATAACCTCTAAGAGATGCATCACAATACACTACAAAATCTTCACTCCCGTCGGGTAATGATAAGATTGGCGCACTACATAATTTTTGCTTCAATGTCTGAAATGCTCCATCTTCATCACTTCCCCAAACGAAAGGTTTATTCTTCTGAGTAAGCTTAGTCAAGGGTTTAGCTATCAAAGAAAATTCTTTAATGAATCGCCTATAATAGCCAGCTAATCCTAAGAACTGTCGCACTTCCGTTGGCGTTGTCGGTGCAGACCAATTCTTAATAGCTTCAACCTTTGCAGGATCAACATGACTTCCATCTCTGTTAATCACATGACCAAGAAATTGCACAGAATCTAACCAGAAATCACACTTCGAAAACTTAGCATACAACCTTTCATCCTTCAACAACTTCAAAACAATCCTCAAATGTTCTCTATGCTCATCTTCATTCTTAGAATAGATTAGAATATCGTCAATAAACACAATCACAAATTTATCCAAGTAGGGCTTGCACACTCGATTCATTAAATCCATGAAAACCGCAAGTGCGTTAGTTAACCCAAATGGCATTACTTGAAATTCATAGTGTCCATAACGAGTTCTAAATGCAGTTATAGGAATATCTTCTTCACGGACGCGAAGTTGGTGATATCCTGACCGCAAATCTATCTTAGAATACACACTAGATCCTTGCAGTTGATCAAACAAATCATAAATCCTAGGTAAAGGATATCGATTCTTAATTGTCAACTTATTCAGTTCCCTATAATCAATGCACATACGAAAAGATCCATCCTTCTTCTTAACGAACAAGACTGGAGCTCCCCAAGGCGACGAGCTCGGTCGAATAAAACCTTTATCAGACAACTCCTTAAGTTGCTCAGATAACTCCTTTAATTCAGAAGGGGCTAATCGGTAAGGCGCACGTGCCACCGGTGCAGCACCAGGAATTAAATCGATTCGAAACTCTACTTGCCTTATCGGTGGAAGTCCTGGTAAATCTTTAGGAAATACCTCAGGAAATTCACAAATAATAGGTACATCTTCCAATCGTTTCTCCCTAGACTCATTCCCGATCACTTGGGCTAAGAATAACTCACAACCGTTCCTGATGTACTTTTGGACTTTAATACATGAAACGATTTTCAAACGGGATTCACCTCGACTACCATCAATTACTAACGTCCTATTCCTAAGAGGAATCTTAACTTTCTTCTCTCCACATAAAATAGTAGCATTGTTCAACGACAACCAATCCATACCAATAATAATATCGAAACTACCTAATTCTATCAACATCAAATCAATCGGAAAGGAATGGTTCAAGAGATTTAGAGAGCATCCTTCTAATAGCTTATTAGTTTTCACTAATTTACCATCAGCCAATTCCACCTCGTAACTGGTACTTATCTCAACAGGTTCAATATCAATAAGGGCACTAAATTTAGTGGATACAAAGCTCCTATCGGCACCCGAATCGAATAAAGCAACAGCATAATGATTGTTGAGTAAAAACGTACCGGTAACGACATTCGGATCCTCTTTCTTCACCTCAATTGTTCCAAGTTGGTAGATACCACCCTGGGGGTTTCTTCCAGGTACAATCGCTTTTAACTTGGGGCATTCCGATTTCCTATGAACTTCTTCATTACAGTTGAAGCAAATCGTTCCCTTCTTACACCTTTCAACCTTGTGTCCAAGCTTTCCGCAATTTCGGCACTTCCAGCAGTCGCCAGGATGCCTCTTGTTGCCACACTTAGGACATCTATCATCGTTGCGCGGTGCATTGTTGGTAATAGCATTTGCATTCCCCTTTCTCTGGTTCTGACGGCGATTGAAATTCTTCCTATTATCACCTCTATCTACACGCTCACCGTCTCCCTTTCTTTTCTCACCAACACGGGCTTCATCTTCCTTATCCTGAATTATCTGTCCAATGAGTTGGTAAGCCATTCGAACAGCATCATCAATGGTCAGTGGTTTAGATGATGTCACGTCCCCCCGGATATTCCTGGTCAACCCTTTCACATATTGCTCAATTCGGATCTCTTCGGGTTCAACCAATCGAGGACATAGCAAGGCCAACTCATGGAATCGATTCGTGTGACTATCAATATCCACACCTTTCATTCTCAGATGAATCAACTCTTGTTCTAACCTAATGATCACACTACGAGGACAAAACTCCAAAGTCATCCACTTCTTGATTTCAGCCCAAGGAGTAGCATTAGCAGCATCAAGACCCATGAAAGCAATTCTCCCGTTCCACCAAGTCAACGCACGACCTTTAAGAGTAGCCATAGCAAAAGTCACCTTATCTTCCTCCTTACACTTACTAATCCTAAACACCGATTCAATCTTCTCGATCCACTGGCTTAGTCCTACAGCACCTTCAGTTCCATTAAAAGGTAGAGGTTCACACTTCATGAACGTCACATAAGTACAGCCACCAACTTCAGGTGCATTCGTTCCAAGTCCTCCTACATTTCCTCCAGCATTAGCATTCACATTATTAGCATTCATATTCACATTAGTACCGCCAATTCCACTACCGCCAGCTCCACTGCCGCCAGCTCCACTGCCGCCAGCTCCACTACCGCCAGCTCCACTACCGCCAGCTTCATTTCTAGCATTTGCCATAAATTCAGTCATAGATGCGGTAACTTGCTCCGTAATAATCCTACGTACATCATCCTCAGTCACAGCCTTCTTGGGAGGCATAGTTCTATAATTCCACAATTTCAAAGTATTAAGCATTCCTCCAACAAAGGATTAATATAATATGGATCGAATTCATAATCAAGATACAAATAAGGCACAATATGGAATTCAAGACAAGATACATATTTCATTCGATCTGAAACAAAAGTATTGTCTTAGTACATCCATATCAAAGTTCTAACACTATATACACTCAAAATTCGTGCCAAATATACTACTAACAAGTCGGTTCAGTCAAAGCTACACAAGCACAAAAGATAATAAGGTCACTACTAAATACAGACTGGTCTACTGAGAACCGCCAGATGGTCTATCATCCATCGTCTTCTGGATCTTCGCCGGACGATCACTAGACACATCTTCAGCTGGGCGCTTACGGATTACTCCTCTTTCAACCATGTCAGCATAAAATCTACTGTTCCAACCCACGGATACATTCAACTCCTTTTCGGCTTTCTCACGCATCGCACGAGCCACACTCAACTGAATCTCCATAGTATTCACCTTTCTCTTCATATCCACATACTCATGGCTTTCCAATACCGATAACCTCCTAAAAGCCTCATTCAAACCACGTTCTACATCACTCAAATCCAAACTAAGCAATTCTCGTTCTTTCTCTCCAATCTTAGTCTTCGACTCCAAATAAGCAACCTGAGTCTGAACAACACCTAATCCAACCTCTGTCACACAAACGGGAAGCATCTAGATCACGTCTCAAGGCCCATGGTTCAAGACCATCAATATGAGTAGCCTCTCGAGTACTAGACGACTCTCCTATCTCACGTCTACGAGCATCAATACCATCAGTACCGTCAGGTGCATCGTCACCCTCATCCTCCTCTGATTCAGAATCAGATTCAGACGATTCAGACATCTCATCCCTAGGTAACTCATCCTCAGATTCAGACAAACAAACTAGTAGGGGCAAAGGCTCGCCCTCTAGAACATCATACGGATAAATAAGCTCAGCTTCCTCATCGTCATCAACCTCAACATCTATACCTACGTCCTCCTCGACATCCTCGTCGTCAATCTCATCATCTAACTCATCTAACCCAATCTCATCCTCAATATCAGCATTCTCATTATCTATGTCCTCATTACCCACATTCTCAATATCCACATTCTCTACTAAGTCAACCTGAGGGGCAATCTGATCTCCTAGTCCTAACTCGGGCTCGGGATCCTCAAATGGTTCCTCCTCATCATCAATATCAAAATCTACTAAGTCTAAATAAGGATCATCTTCTATATTAGGTTCGGGAATAGCATGGTTTTCTACAGGAATATTAGGGTCAGCCATGACAATATGCATTTATATATATTTATCTCGTATTAGGATAACATACTAGTTAAACAATTACATAATGAAATCACGATATATACATGTATATAAATTAAATTATATATATTAAAATATATATCTTCTCAATAGGGCTTGTTGGTAACGTCGGAGATCTCTGGCACCGTTATAGTCAAAAGATTTTTCAAATATTTTCTTAAATGTTCATTGTCAAAAGATTTTGAAAAGTTTTGTTCAAAACCTTGGTTTTTAAAATCTTTTGTTCTCTACAACGAGAGCTCTGGTACCAAACTGTAACACTCTCATTTTTCGTATCGGTACAGCGGAAGGGTCTTTCAGAGTGTTACGGGATAGCACAATAACTCCAATCATAGACAACACATAAAAATGGTTGTACAAGGTTTAACAAACATTCATTCGATAAAAAGTTTAAAAGTGTACAACAGGTCCCAAATTATACAGGTCATTAAGTTTACAAAACACTGATCGAATGAACATTTTTAATATTAAGTGTGGGCCATCAGAGTCGATCTCCATCCGGATTACCTTCAAGCACCTGAGATAGAAAACATGCAAAAATCATATCAGCGAATGCTGAGTGAATTCATAGAGTTTAATGAAAACCGTTATATAAAACAATCATTTACAATCATTTAAAATCAGAACACAAGTATAATATCGGAAGTAAGTCCACATATTGCTAGTCAGGCAATATATAAATCAAGCATACATCTGAAACCGTCCATGAGACCGTAGTCTCTATATTACCATAATAGGTAATATATTCATCGTAATAGCGTCGTTATCGTTTGTTATATATGTCTTATATTGTATTAGGTTGTAGGATTATTATTAGCCGCATGACATTGTTACCTTACTGTGAAAACAGCGGGCCGCGAACCCGACAAACAATTTGCCCATCTAAGTTAGCGTGTCGTCACAAAAATCACGCTATGGAATCTTCTCATACATAAATTCGCTTACCAATAAATGTGGTACGACGGGGATTAACCGTCAAGGCGCGAACTGGGGTGATCGTCCCCAAATAGTACTATCAAATGCATAAGCGTCTACCAAACCCCGGTAGTTCACAATTCATGCTAATGGGACTTTAAGTGACATAACCTAACTACTAATAATCCTTTTAGTCTCGAATATAGGGTCATAGCATCATTCGGGTCCATATCATTTAGCATACAATCGGGACTACTTGTGTTCTATTTTTATAAAAATCTAGCATGTTATCTCCCTCGCGGGTTTACAAATCATTTTATAAAACATTTAAAAGAGTGCGAGGCTATGAACTCACGTTGTTAATGAAAGGCGGATTATCGGCTACGGGCGTGCTTCGGTCACGGAAACCTATATAAATAATAATCGGTCTTAGACTCGGTCCAATGACTTTTATCAAAATAACAATATACATATATATGATTTTTGTACATATGATGATGATCAAGTGGGTTTATAAATCCTCATTTACTCATTATAGTGTTTACGTTTTAGTATCGTCTTACTAGTTCACTAGTTTTACCGATTTTACCTATTTTAAGTTCATTAAGTCTTTTATAACTTCTTTTACTTGTTTTTACCCATTTTACACCTATGTGATCAGTATATGTACTTTTCATGTTGGGCCCTAATGGGTTAAGCCCAAATAATTCTTTTTACAAGTATTTATCTTATTAAGTCCAATTATTAGTCTAATAGGTTTAGTTAGCTCGTAAATGTCCGTAATTCTTATAGTTCGGGTTTTATCGGTTTTTACTTGTATTAGTTACTTATACATCAGTATATAACTTTTATAAACTTTACATTAGACGGGTTAGGTCGTCTAAGTTTTATTTGATAAAAAACGTTAATTTCACGGCGATAGCTGAAAAAGTCGTAAAAATCAAGTTTATAGTTTTTATTACTTATAAATATTATTTTACCACCATTTATATAAATTACCCATTTAATTAACCTTTTACACATTTATATAATTAAGTTTTATAAGTTAGTGGGTTTATACTTTACATTTTATACATTATAAAGTGAGTGCTTATATAATAATAATAAACATTATTTCCAAAATCTGATTTTTAACTTCACATTCACCATTTTTATCATATCTAGAGTTCTACAATGACTTAGAAGCTCATTTTTGGATGACAACTTCTTCATAATATGTGCTACATATAACTTAGTTATAGCTACTGCCCATTTTGAGTCTAAGTTGTCTTAACAGTCCCTACAAAATTGCTTATTCAGATTGTACCACCTAACTTGTTTTGATCATATCTCACTCATTATTTTGATTCCATTGCATGGCCAACTCTCACATGTGTATAACATCATCTACTTTACTGTAAATAGATCAAACCATGCATTTTTATCAGTTCATCATTTAGTTATCTACTGTTTTTATACAGCCAACTAATTAGTCATGATTTTAGCTTCATTTCTTATGGTTATCATCATTTTTAAGCATGTTTATCAACACTTGATCCCCACACAACATTTTTATCATCATATATACATCATATACATATACAAAATAAAAGAAAATACATTTGTTCTTTACAAAATAATAAGATAAAAATGTAGAGGATGATCTTCTTTACCAATCCAAGTGGATTTCTTGTTTTAGGAAGGCAAGAACTTGATGAACACAACAAGTATCTCCAAGACCATCAAATATCAAGATCATATGATGGAAAATCAGCCCTAGGACACAAGCAAATCACCTCCAAAGTTGGTTATATGGCCACCAAATGATCAAGACTTCAAGGAAACACCTTAATAGGACTAGTAAACATGTGGTTTGTAGCTAGAAGAGATCAAAGATGGTGTTTGTTGTTTGATGTGGGACGGCACAAGGGTGGAGTAGAGAGAGTTTTTGGGGTGGATTGCATGGATGAAATGGTTAAATGAAAACCATTTGTTAGTTTTGTTAAGTTGGTGGAAGGTTTAGCTTAAAGTGTAAGCATAAGCTTACACTTGTGCAAGCTTAGCTAGAATTTGTGCCACCTAAGTGTGGTGTGTCACATATGCCGTCCCATATAAGCTAGTGGGATGGGGCAAAGTGTTTTGTCCCATCTCACTAGTTTACGGGTATTTCTCGATTCTAGTTTTCTCGATTTGCGTGCCCTCGGGTCGTTTTACGAAAAACGTTTTTATAAATTATGAATCACCGTCACAAAACGAATCCAATAAAAATTGTCTCATCAAAAACGGAGTTCAAAAACGTAAATACGTAATCCTAAGGTTTCCGGTTTAGTCGTAAAAGACGCCAAATTATGCACGTAAGCCCAAATTTAAATCCGTAAATTGTTAGTTCGTCAACCAACACAAAAATAAGTTTCAAAATATTATACGAGAAAATATTTAACTACCTGAAAATGTTAGATTTGTCACAACGTCACTCCTCCGTCTTGATACCTGAGAAAAACATTGCTAAAGTGTCAACACAAAGGTTGGTGAGTTCATAGGTTTAAGTTTAAATAGTGTGATGAACCATAAGATTTTTCAAGGCAACCGGCATATAATCTTATAACAAATACAAGATTATAATCAAAAGTATACGTTTTAATCACCTACGCCTAAGCTCGTGACACCGAAGCGTTAACCTCAACCAACAAGATATAATAAGAGCCCAAGCAAATGCCTATCCCGAAGCATTTGTAAATCCTCAAATGTAAGTGTATCTAACTTTGGCCACACAACCAAATTAGATAGAGAGGTTAGTCCCGATAGATCTATCCATAACATTCGCGCTTACACAAAGTAATTAACGGTTCACGATAGTGGGCTAAAGCATCTAGGGATATCGCTACTTAGACATCATGTAGTCAAATGTATGAGTTTAAAGCACTTATGTTCATCCGTTAAAAACAAGCAATGTTCTCACCCCAAAATAGTTAAAGCAATTAAAAGTGGGGCTATGAAACTCACCTCGATGAAGTAGCTAAATATGATCAACAAGGATAGCACGGAATATCAAGGCATGCAAAACAATGCGCAACCGTTCTACTCGTAACCTAAGTAAAATATTCGTACTTAGACTAAATACAAGAAATGATAATGTACAATGCACTTGGTTGATATTTTATACTTGCTCTTGGTTTATAAAAATGTTTTCATACATTTTTCATGTTCAACCATTTTAGTCACGGGGTCAACTTTGGGTCTTAGTATCTCGTTAAATAATAGTCCGAAAAATAAACGGGCTCTTGTTACAAAAACTAGGCCGCGAGGTCATCGATATTTGATAAGTATCATATTTTAATGAAGCCTCTAAGTATAGAAAGTAATTAGACAAAGTGGTTCACTCGCAGACAAAATAAACAAGTAACGTTCAATTTCTTATATGTGTCAAACAAGCATTTTTGGAAATTGATTGCGGATTCATTACCCAACCTTAAGACAAACGGAAAGTTGTTACGAAAACTAGGCCATGTCAAGTTTAATAACATATTTTTAGATTTTCGGGGCATGGTCATATGATCAGTTAAAAATAGATGTAAAGTAGGGTGATTGACACATTTTTGCATCAACTATATTACTTTTACTAAATTTGAATAGTTAGTAGGACTTTTTGGCTTCATTTCTCTGCTCTATGTTCCACCATACGCCCCTCTTGATAGTTTTCTATATATTACTTCATTTTCACATGCATGACATACATTTTCTTCACACGTTAAGTCAAAAAGGAGAAGGAAAAAAAGTTGTCTGAGGTTGCTTACTGCCATACGCAGTGTATGCAAAGGGAAATGGTTCACACTTTGTTTTCCTATCTTTACACATCATACATGCTTACATACTATATTTGGCCAAAAAGAGAGAAAGTACATGAGTTAGCTTATGGCTCTTTGTTCATTTGTCATCACATGAGGTTTTCTATTTGTTTTATTTTACATTGCATATACATCATGGCATTACATAACCTACATAATACTCCTTACTTATCACAGTGAAGCTAGTACTAGCTTTACCATATTTGTGTAATCATATAAGACATGAAGGAAAGGGTGGGGGACCATTTACATGCTTTTACTTATCATTCATATATTTAAATCTTGGCAATCTTTTGTTCCTGGTTTCTTTATACACAAACTCAGAGCACAACATAAGACCTCATATACACGCCTTACTTACTAGCTTTAGCCTTTCCTTGTTTGTTATTTACCCACACACGCAGCAGTTGATCTAGTAGGGTAGGGTACTTTGTATATTTCTTGGCTATTCATTCACACATGCATTAGTAGTCCACAACCCATTTGGAAAGTATAATTTGCTAGTCTTTGTTAATGACGTACATTCATGGCACACTCACACATATACATATTCCATTTGTTGGTTTATGGTTTCTGTTTGCTTGAGCATACTCACTAAACACACAAGTACATACATGAAATACACATGCACACTATAGCAGCAGGTTCTCACACTAGTCCTTAGGTCTTACTATTTTTGAGCCACTGTTTACGCAGGAATACAAGAAAAAGAGAGGACCATTGTCACTGATTTTTACTTCTTACACACACGCACATAATCTCGTACATTCACCACATATTCATCAATAAGAAAGAAAAAGTTTGTTGTTTCTTCCTGCTTATTCACACACACCAAGAAAATACACATTTTACTTTTGAAACATTTGAATTACTTTGGTTCTCTCTGTGGCACGCCTGCTCACACGCCTACCCTCATTTTATATAGGAAGTCTAGTTAGCTAAGGTGTATGCACATGATATTAACTCATGCATGAATGCACACGTAAACTTTGTGTGTCTACTTACTCTATGCAAATTTTGAAAGTACTCCAACCCACACTCGTTTGATAAACACCCTGGTTATGAGCACACATTTACTGATGCAGGCACACATAAAATCACACATCTATTTCTCGTTAAGTCATACCCAATTTGACATGCATGGTTTCCCTTAGGTCTAGCATATAGTCGACACACTGTGTGGCTTCTCATAAAATCATGACTTATTCCTCTATTAATTTGTTTATGTATAGATATTAACACGACATAAGGTTACTAACATGGCAAGCCGTATCAAGGTCATTTAAGGATCCTGTAATCATCACACAATACTCGTACTCATGGCAATGCACATAAGAGGTCATAGCTATGCATGTAACGTTCACAAGTATATTCGTCAAATTATGGTTTCATGCAAGAGTCAAACAAGATCACGCATATGTTTACAAGTTCCTTAGTTGTTCATGTATTCATATTATCAAGAAGGCCATCAAGGCTTTTATTACCTCAAAATCCCATCGTGACATAGTGTAGTTTTGTTCCATCGTTTTAGGTCATCAAGTAAACATCCATCAAAATTATAACCCGTGACTATGGTTATTATAAGTTTTAGTTTGCAAGAGTTTTAGCAAGTATTAATATCAACCAAAGTAAATGTTCAAACAAGTTATAAGAAAAACTTACAATAGTCCTAAGCTAGTTGATGAAGAAGGAAGTTAAGAACTAGTAATTAACTATTAACATGTACTCACGTCTAAATTAACCATCTTATTGTTTTTAGCTTGCTTTAAAAACAACCCGAACCCTTGCTTAATTATCTCAGCGGTGACCTTGCTCAAAGGAGTTTGAAGTTTTTCTTAATGAGTTTGAGTTTTGAGTGTGTGTGTTCAAGTGATAATGTGGTTAGTATTTATAGGCAAGAGAGTGTGTTTTAGGGTTAAGTACTCATAGTTAGGACTTTATTTAGGATCACGTTGGTTTGGAACTAAGTTTTGCCAACGTAACTAAGCATGGGAAGTTGCATAATATTGGGAAGAGACATGGGCAGGGATCACGTTGTTGGCAGTATGGGAAGGACAAGGTTGTGATTGTACAAGTTGAAGTTTGAATATACCAAGGAAAAGATGGTGGTATCCATCGGTTATGGGAGAATGAGGGGAGACAAGAAGTACCTTCACTTAATGGTGGGAAAAGAGTACTAGGTTGAAGTCAACACTTGTGGGGGAGACAAAATAAAAACGTGGGTTTTCTTTATATATGTTGCTAGGCTGATTTTTGGGTGCAAGTGGGAGTAAACAAAGAGTTTGAATTTGGTGTAATAGTTGTGTAATATTTCTTGCACATTTTGTAAGGTCTAAGGTGTTTGTGTATTCTTGTAAGGCTCATATAGTAGTAATGTAGTAGATTCGATAAATAAGAAGTTTCTTAAATGTGTCGTTTCGTATATATCAACTTGAAAACATTGTTTATGTAGCGTCACTTTCAATTGAGGTTACGTTGATGTAAATAATTATCGTCCCTTATAGTAGTAATTCCTAACACGTATGTTAACAAATAGTCATTCAAGTAATACTCCATATGGCGTTATTCATAAAAATTCAAATTTGAACACAAAACACGCGTCATCAATCGGGAACATCAATAGACACACAAGTCTAACCCGAACTATCGCGTTTCACATAAATTAAATAGATTCAAAATTCACGTTTGTGACAGCATACGCAAGGAATAGTCTAATAGCCTCCAATCTTGCAACAGGAGCAAAAGATTCTTCAAAGTCGATACCCAAGGCTTGTTTGTATCCTCTAGCAACCAATCTAGCCTTATTCTTCAAGACTCCACCCATCTCATCGAGTTTAACCTTATAAACCCACAACAAAGTAAGTATGTTTACCTTGTCAGGGAGAGGAACTAATTCCCATACTTCAAGTCTTTGGAATTCATTTAGTTCCTCTTTCATGGCTTCAATCCAAGATGATTGAGTCATAGCATGTTGCCAGTTTTTAGGTTCAACTTCGGAGAGAAATGCATCAAAATAGCAATAGAGTGCACTCTCTTTTAATTGATGGCGTGTAGAGACTGGTCGATCGAGACCTCCAATAATATTCCTAATTGGGTGATCTTTTGTCCATTTGGTGCTGTGATTTTCAATCCGTGGTGGTCTGGAGTGAACGATTGTAGGAGCTTCTTCTGAGGTAGACGCGGCTGAAGGATTTTCAGGTATCGGTATACCAAAGAATGGAAGCTCTTGTAGGTGAGCATATTCCAAATCGTGATCAACAGAATCCTCTTCAACATCATTAGGCACAAGTAAGGGTGAAGATTCAGGTGTAGTTTGAGAATTACTTGGTGAAGGTGCATCCGGTTCAATGTTAGCTGAAGATGCATTTGATGAAGCTTCATTAGCTTGAGCAACAACTTCAGGGATTGGAGCTATCGCTACAGGTGCTGGAACTTCATCACTTGGGGGATCAAAGAATTC
The DNA here is from genome assembly GCA_025667525.1 of Glebionis coronaria. Lineage (NCBI taxonomy): Eukaryota > Viridiplantae > Streptophyta > Magnoliopsida > Asterales > Asteraceae > Glebionis > Glebionis coronaria. The sequence goes on along the minus strand of JANFOE010000700.1, from coordinate 146,488 downwards.
ATCAAACAACGGTTGAAATAGTTTATCCCACTCGGGCCTTGTAGGTGGTATAAATGATGTAGAAGTAGGATTATTGGGAACTAATCCGGAACTAATAGCACCGGTTTCCATCTCGTGAAGTGCGGGTTCAGAGCTGCGTTGCTCAGAAGCCATCGATGTCAGCTCATCAAAATCTGCGTCCATAGTTTCTACTATATTACCAAGACGATGGTTGTAAATTCAGTATGCTTTCTTGGAAGGTGAGTAACCAATGAAAATACCTATATCGGCTTTCGGTTGAAGTTTACCCAAATTCTCACTATTAATGTTTGGATAACAAAGAGCACCAAACACATGAAAGAATGAAACATCGGGTTTACGATCATGTAGAAGCTCGTAAGGTGTTTTTCCATGGCGTTTCCGAATGATAGAACGGTTTTGGGTGTAACATGCAGTAGATACAGCTTCTTCACATAAGAATAATGGAGCGTTCGCATAAATCAGCATAGTCCTAGCAGCTTCCATAAGCGTACGATTCCGTCTTTCAACGACACCGTTTTGTTGTGGAGTACGTGCAGTGGATGTTTCATGTGAGATACCAACTTCTTCATAGTAATCACGAAGAGTCTGGTTGACGAACTCTGTTCCATTATCAGTACGAATACGGCGGACAGAAGTATTTATACGTACCTGAATGAATTTCAGGAAAGTGATGATAGCCTTCGGTGCTTCATCCTTTGTACGTAGAAATCTAACCCATGTAAACCTGGAGAAATCATCCACAATAACAAGAATGAATTTATTACCGCTCACACTTTCGGTTCGCATTGGCCCACAAAGATCCATATGCAAAAGATGAAGTTTTTCTTGATTGGGGTCTTCAGCTTTGGGCTTGTATGATTTCTTGGTGCTTTTCCCCCTTGAACACGCGGAACATAAATGGTCCTTGTGAAATTTGAGCTTTGGAAGACCACGAACTAATTCGTTTTTAGCCAAATGATTAATAGCATCAAAGTTGAGATGAGATAATCTGCGATGCCATAACCATGACTTGGTCTTAGATGCTTTGGAGAGAAGACATACTGGAGAGGCGGCCATCATGTCTTGTAGGGACAAAGTATAAAGATTTGCACCACGAGACCCCTTCAACAAGTCTTTTCCTTCCAAGTTGCGGATGAAACAAGTATGTTGTCGAAAAGTAACCTCTAGGTTGGAATCACAGAACTGTCCTACTGAAAATAAATTATGACCAAGACCTTCTACATAATATACCCTTGAAATCGTAACATTTCCAATCTGATATTCACCATACCCCATTATCTTTGCAATATGATCATTACCGAATTTAACCGTTCCAAGAAACTTGCTGACGAAATTTCGGAGCATAGAGCGATCTCCGGTCATATGCTTTGAGCAACCGGAGTCCAAATACCAGAGGATGGTTTGGACCACCTGAAAATATCACCAGACGAGGACAATGTATAGGTTTCGGAATCTGAATGTTCCTTGTTATTAGCAGGTACAGATTTAATGCTCTTAGATTTGCTAACATTAGGTTTCTTAGATTTCCTAGCCTTCTTCCTAGTTGGTGGTGTAGATTCAAGTTGGCTTAAATCCTGAGGTATTTCTTCACTGATAGGCACTATAGTGGGGGTTGACCTAATTAAAGGGCGCGGTTTCAATACTTTAGTGCTAGTGTGCCTAATTAAAGGACGCTGAGACCTAACCTCAATGGATGCATTCCTAGTTAAAGGGCACATTTTTCCATCTAATTTAAAGGTCCTACCAGTGGGACGCCATTGCCATCCAACTTGGGTACGAGTTCTCCCAGTTGGCTTCCATTCAAGATCATTCCTAATGGCATTCATTTCATTCACATGATCAATAAGACACAAATCATGACGTTGGGAAAACATGCATTCATTACAATTCCAACATTTCAAATTAGAATTCACAAATGGTTTAGGCTTCTGCACAGGCGTAGAGCTTTTAGTCTTAGCAACATGATTCTTTTTATTTAAATCTGAAATAACATTCCTAGGGTGAGCTTCTACTTTCTTCTTGATGGTACTACTAGTGGAGCGCTTGATCTCATCTTTCTTGAGTGGCGATCCTTTATCCTTAGTAGACTCTTTTAATCCTGTAGAAGGCAAAGTGGGAACATTAGCAACAGATTTTAAAGTTGCCTTAGTTGATGGTGCCAATGACGGTTTTGCTCCTGGGGTCTTATTGAATGGAGTTACAGCAATGGGTCGATTAGTGAGTAGTGCAGAACCCGGTTTTCCTATGTATTGCAAATATGCTAAGCAATATTAAACTCGCTGAATATATGCATGAGCTGAATAATAGTAACTGCTTGAGGGATCTAACGCATACAAATCATCTAAAATATCCCTAACAAGGTCCACGTGCTTAATTGTATTCATCATATAAACATCGTAAGTATCCGGATTTTGCTTATGGCGCGGGTTCTTATAGATCACTACTGAATCGGTTGATGGAGCACTAGAGGACGGTGCAGAGTTGGTAGCTAAGTTATTAACAACTTCTTGTCGGGTGAGAAGAAGTGTCTCCTTTAACTCGGCCAAAACCATGTTTTTGTCAATGAGCTGGATATTTAAGTCAGAGATTTCCTCACATTTTTGGTTCAACTGTTCAACATAAGATTGTTGTTGTGTCGCATTAAAAGCGAAGCGTTCTTCTAGTGAACCATAAAGAGTGGACATTCCCTGTCTTGCACGATCCATCTCCCCTAGAATAGATAAAAGTCTAGTTTCTAAGCACTGGTTTTTAGACTCTGCAGCCTCTAGTTCCAATTTTAGTGTTTCATTCGATGACACATCTCTCTTTAATCTCATAATCTCTTCCTCTAATGCCTTAACTATCTCAATCATCTTGTCACTCGTCTCAACACTGTTTTCACAACCATTTGTTACCAAAAGATCCTCATTTTGAGTTTGGTGTTTTAATTCTAAAGATATACAATGTTGTTCAAGTTGATTAAAACGTGTTGCAAGTAAATTGTAAGAATCTTGAAGCTTTAAAAATTCAGCGTTAGACTCGTGACAAGAATGATTATCTACCTCATTTACAGTATCAGCAACATTTACAGAGAGATCACACACATCATCACATATATTCACAGCTTCACATTTAATCATAGCGGATGTAAGCTCATTCGAATATTTAACATTCACAGTAGTAAGCACATCACACGAAATTACTTGGGACAAGAATCGGTCATACTCGGATAAAATCTTTTCCTTTCCAATTAATTGTAGTTCGTAAGCGGTGTCCATTTCATAAAACACTTTTTGAACTTCTTTAATTTCAAACTCGAGATTTTCCGAAAGAGATGCAAAACTTCCTTTTAGACTTTCGACAAAAGAGTTGATCTCATTCTTAAACACCTCGTTCATGTGTTCGAAAGCCCATTCTCCGGCGTTTAGACCATTTGAAGTCGTACATTCCCGGATGACCTTGTCAAAACTAGGAAAGTATTGATTAATCTCTTGCAAGTTTATCCATATATTGCTAATAGGTGGAAGATCCTTTGGAATTTCCTTAGGTCCTTCCATTTTGACAAGTGTAGGAAGTGTACTAGGGTTTTCTTCATTTAACATGTAGGTTGGTGTTGTGATGAGATCTGTATCCATATGGAAGCGAATTCTAAAGTCTGTTTTTACAAGCTCTTGATTCATTTTAAAATAATCACACTGGGGATATTTTGCAAAGTTGTATGACCGACTCTTATCACTAGAGCCTTATTCTTACGATCCTCGAAAATAACAATCGGATCTAAGACCAATCCTAATTTGGTTGCATCATAAAGTCTTGGATTATGGATAAAAGCTTGTCTTGCATACCGTGGGTTAGGGGAAGGTCCTTTTGACGCGATAAGTTAAATTCTCTAAACGATGAGTCAAATAAGTGCACTAGTTGAGAGGCAGCGTATTGTCTTAAAAGCAAATAATCTAAACTTCTAATCTTATTAGCCGCATTAATTTCCATTTCATTCTTTTTAGACTCGAGTAGTTCAAAATCTGTTTGAAGTTTGTGAAAATTAGTGACGACTAACTCTTTTTCTTTAAGTTCGTTGGAAAGATTTGCTCTTAAGGTTTCAATTTCTTGCAAATGACCCATTTGTTTGTTTCGAAAATGATCATATTCGGGATTTGTTAGAACATTGGACGAAGGAACTAATTCCAAAGTTTGAACTTTTTCGTTACACAAGGCAAGCTCAGCCGACAGATTCTTATTCGTAGCTAGGGTTTCTAAAAGTGCAGTATTCATTTGGCTAAGAAACTTTGCAGGAACCATGACCAAATCTTGTTGAGCAGGAATATGCGTATGTGAAATAACTCCCGGTTGTGATTCACTCAAAGTCTGGGGACTTGCATTGATATTGCTATCATTGTTTGTCTCCTCATTTGAAAGACTCACCACCGAAGACTCATTCGGATCAGCACCCTCTTGCCTAACTTGATGTGGTTGAATACTAGTATCAGTGGTATTAGTAAGTACCTCGGATATTTTATCTGACCCAAAGCTAGAGATAGTTGCCATAAGAGCTGCCTGAGCTGATTGAAGATCATCACAGTCTGAATCGTAAGCATCCAGATCATCTGCTTGGTATGCTGCATTCTGTGTAGTGAGAACTTCTTGTTCCGCAATCCCTGGATCAGCAAGAAATGCAAGCTCCTCTTCATCAAGTTCCTGTCCTTGTGCCTGAGCGTTCACCAAATAAATCTTCTCTGCAAACCATTGACCATCCCTTCTCCTCTTGGGTTTTGTGCAATCCCTAGACATGTGACCTTCTTCCTTACAGTTGTAGCATGTAATCATTCTCAACTTACCTGTGGAATTATCCCGTGGAGGAGTGTTGACCATTGGAGCAGGATTGACCATGCGTGCATTGGTGGTTGATGTAGTGGGTCTCCCCTGATAAGGTTGAATAGGTTGAACCATTACCCTGCCATTCTCAATGGTAGCTTGTTGTCGAGAATTGGATAAATTCCTCAGCTGATTGTTAGTAGGAGCTGGTCCTCTAAATCCTCGTTTGCTCAATGTCCTTGTGAGATAAGCCGACATAGTGGCTAACACTTCAACTGGGTCAGTTCCTTGTTTGAATTCAGGAATGGGAACTTCGTCATTATCACAATACATTGCTTGGTCTTGTTGAGCGGCATAAGCACTAGAAGGAATACTCATGTGGTCAGAATAACTTGATGGATATGCTGCATTTTCTTGATAAGAAGAGTATGATGACTGAGCATAAGGTGCAATGCTTGCTGGTGAATATGGGTGAGGTTGTGAGGCATATTGTGATGCTTGTGGTTCTCTCTGAGACGAAGGTGCATTAAACCGATATTGTTGCTGATGTGAGGTGGGTGGTTGCGGTAGAATCGAATATTGGGGGAAGCTTGGAGTCATGTACGGTGATGGATGATAAGCTTGGTGTCCCATGATATAAGGAGTGTTGTTATATGACAATCTTGGTTGATTTGCCATCAAAGCTAAACAATCAGGGTACATACCTCGAGGCGAACGGTGCATGATCACGTGTTTCTCATGCTGCTGGAGAAAAGCATAGAGTTGATCCAAATTGCACTTATTAAAATCCCTAGTTAACTTAACATCAGTAATATACTCACCCCATTCAGCTTGAGGTAAAGTATTCAAAAACTTGGTGTTAACCTGGAATGGAGCAATCACGAGATTGTATACATTCAAATCATTCATGAGAGTAGTGAATCTGAAGTAGTAGTCGTGAAGCGTTTCCCCTGGACTGTACGTGAACCTATCAAACAGATCATACAACTGACATTCCCGTTCCTGTTTAGTAAGAGACGTACCTTGTAGCAAGACCTTTAGACGTTCCCATAAATCCTTTGCAACCGTATATTGACTTACCATTTGATAGATTTCATGTGGAAGAGCTTGGAGAATGGTTTGAAGAGCCTTTTCGTCTGCGTCGGCAACAAGTTGTTGAGCTGGTGTAAGTTCTTTAAACTTCCGTGGTCGAGTCACATTGTTAACAACGATGGTTCCATAATCAAGTGGACCATTTAAAATTGACTTGACCATAAGCCTCCCATATGTCGGTTTTCCCTTAATGTATGACATCATACGGCCTTGCCATGCTTCAAAGACTTCTTTAATGAGCATTGGAGGGCGATTATCCGTTCCCGTAATGACGGAAATATCCGTAAGTGATGTCATTTGAGGCATTAATGAACTCGGATTCATTTTGATCACTTTAAAGACTCAAAGATTATCGGTTGATCGAGCAGTGAAGTAAGGTTGTGAGTTGTGTTGTGTTTTTGTGTAAGAAACCAAGATTAAATCCTCTAAAAGTCGTCAAAAAAAACAAGTAAAATATCCCTTGGTTCGGTGTAATTAAGTTGATTCGGAATATCACTGATCCGAAATAGTTGTTGATTCGTAAAAGCTTGGTTCGAAACTTCCTTGATCCGGAAAAGTTGATTCGGAAGAGACTTTGGTTCGGAACTTCTTTGATCCGGGACAGTTGTTGATTCGGAAGATCTTGGTTCGAAACCTCTTTGATCCGGAACAGTTGTTGATTCGGAAGATCTTGGTTCGGAACTTCCTTGATCCGGAATAGTTGTTGATTCGGAAGACTTTGGTTCGGAATAAACTGGAAGAGCTAGTTCGTGTGTTTTAACAGTCGAAAAAGAATATTAAGAACGAACCCAGATTTTTACCAAATTACCCGGAAAGTTTTGTGATTTCTACCAAAATAAGTAAAACCCAATACTTATCTACTAATCCCAACAACAAAATCACCAAAAACTTCAAGAATCAAGATAGATTTTCCTAACAACACTAATACAATCAAAAACTAAAGAACAACACAAATCATTACCTTAAATCACCCCATGGCTTTGATACCAATTAAAGAATAGTGATAATCTTATGAATCAATAAGGTGGGTTGAAGGTTTCTAGAGAGAGAAAGTAGTGAGAGAAAGTGAGAGAGAATATGTGTGTTTTTATTAAATGGAAAGTGAAAAATGACCAACAACCAACCCCTTTCCATGGTGGAAAGGGGTATTTATATCCAAGCCACTAATGGGCTTGGGCCGATCCATGACAAGCCCATGGGCCGGTTTACTTAACAAACTAAACAAACATTAACTACGAGCTATACAACATTAATAATATTGTAGAGTGACCGATACTTCTAATATACGTTAAAAACGTATTTCTTGATTTCATCTATTTGATTGTGTGATTGATTTATTCATGTGATTGATCTTATAGTTTTGATGTGGTGGATGTTTTAAGCTTTGTGTGTTGATTTACAAGTGTTTGGCTTATTCTTGATTAAGTTGGTTTGATAGATTAATAGATTTGATTATTAGTTGATTTTAAATGTTTTGATTATTTAGTGTTTTTGTAGTTTTTAATTTGTGGCTTATTTAGTTTTTCCTAAAATTTATTTGGTTAAAGTTTTGGTTAATTGCTTAATTGATTGTGCATAATATTCGCTTATTTAGATCGTATCTGTTAACTGTTTATCTGTCTTAAACTGCTTCGGAAAAGGGTTTCCACATTCCGAAGAATGCCCCTTTTTCCAAATTAGTTTCTATGAAATTTCCCATATTCCAAAATAGTTAGTTTATCTAAAAATAACCACTTATTCCGAAAAAGTTTTATTTTCCAAAGATGCCATTTCTCTGAAAATCTTCATTATTCCGAAAATACTCCATTTCTCTGAAAAACTTCATTATTCCGAAAAGATGCCATTTCTCTGAAAATATTCATTATTCCGAAAATACTCCATTTCTCTGAAAATCTTCATTATTCCGAAAATACTCCATTTCTCTGAAAAACTTCATTATTCCGAAAATACTCCATTTATCTAAAAACTTCATTATTCCGAAAAGATGCCATTTCTCTGAAAATCTTCATTATTCCGAAAATACTCCATTTCTCTAAAAATCTTCATTATTCCGAAAATACTCCATTACTCTGAAAAACTTCATTATTCCGAAAATATGTCATTTCTCTGAAAATCTTCATTATTCCGAAAATACCCCATTTCTCTGAAAATCTTCATTATTCCGAAAATATGCCATTTCTCGGAAAAACTTCATTATTCCGAAAATACCCCATTTCTCTGAAAAACTTCATTATTCCGAAAATATGCCATTTCGCTGAAAATCTTCATTATTCCGAAAATACCCCATTTCTCTGAAAAACTTCATTATTCCGAAAATATGCCATTTCTCTGAAAATCTTCATTATTCCAAAAATACCCCATTTCTCTGAAAAACTTAGATATTCCGAAAATAGTCATTTCTCTGAATTTGAATAATTTTTCCGAATATAGTGTTATTCCGAACTTGTTGATTCTTCCAGATATTCAGAGATTCAGTTTACACAGTTAATCAAGGTTATACTTCTCAGTTACTTTTTATATATTTAGTTTTTATATTTACAAGTAGATTAGTCAACCAAAGCTCCCCCTTTTAGTGACCAACACCAATAATTTCACTTCTAATCCGTGATCAATTCGGATTGAATCGAGTACGAACAACACTTTCTAGAGCACACATAAAAACGCTTGTGTTAAATGGCGCCGCTGCCGGCTCTTTTCGTAAAGTTTAACGGTTTTTAGTGAGAAAAATTTGATTTTGGGATCCGTTCTTTTGGGAACGTTATTTTCAAGCACAAAAATTTTCAAAAAAAAATGCAAAAATCCAAAAACAATAAAAAAGATAAAAAAAACCAAAAATATTTTATTTCCTTTTAGTGTATGCGTACTCGATCTACGTCTTATTCTGAGTCTGAGACTATTAGAGACTTAGATATGGCTGGTGTGCATAACAATAATAACAACCCCCTCACCCCAATTTGAATAACAACAATAACAATGTTCCTCCACCCGACCTTTGAACGATGGAGGAGCTTTGTCAACCAACCATTAACGGACGCGGAGGACCGACTGCGCCGATGTAAATCACGGCTCCTAAATTTTCGTTGAAGCATCACATGATCCAGCAAGTTCAAAACGCTTGTCCTTTTCGCGGATTACCGGATGATGATGCCAACAAACCTCTCAACAAATTCATTACCGTCACTGTAACACCCCATTTTGATAATGGAAATGTCACATGCAATTATGGCGTGTCATCAAAGCATACAAGGAAAAATGTCTAAACATTACTTGACCATAAAAGGAAAATACCGGAATCAAACATCGGTAGTCCAAAAGTAAAGCTCATCACACACAAACATAGTATAATAAAGGAAAGGACTAAACAATGTCCATAGCAAATGTATCATAAGAAAGGAAATGCATAAAGTAAAGAAGGCTAGACAGCTTCCAGTCCATATGCACGTACTCTTAGTATCTACGAGCGTCCCTGAGTACCTGCCGTTATGGGAACATAGAAAAGGAAAACGGCTGAGAAAATACGCGCAGTGCATGGATGTACAATAAAGCATGAATAGGATAAGCATATAACATATAATAGCGGAAGAAACTAAGTCCCGAGTAACCTGGTTAAGTCTTGATAAAATTGGTTTTATAGTTTGAAAGTCTTATGTTTATCTTATAAAAACTGTTTGTCATATTTTACCATTAGCCAATATAGGTCATGAAAATCCACCGTGCATGAATACTTGGAGGGGTGACCTCATCATGCAAATTAGAGGGGCTGCCTCTAATTTAATATACTGGTTTTTAGGTAGGAGGGATCAGCTCCTTGTGAAGGATGCAAGGCACACACCACATTCACCATCAAATCCTGACTGAAAACATGTAACTAGGATGCACCCATACGCCCCACATGATAAATATAATATAAATGGCCAAAAACTGAAGGGACGCCACGAGCAATCACTCCGCCGAGGTGAAGTCATAACATTAGTGCCTCTAATGTTATGGTTATGGTACCTCCATAACTAGGTGAAACTGGTCATGCATGTATATGGCTATAGGTAATCTTAATTAAACATAAGCAATCAAACACGTAACTTATACTACGGGAAAACATTTGGCTGCATACGGGGAAATCCTAATAAGGAAAGAATGTCCATACTGAAAGGACAGGAATCCGTACCTTATGTCCAGTGAACGAAGAAGATGAACTTAGAGAAAATCCTACTTCCGTATCACTAGTGCTACATAAATACATACAAGAATAAGTATCTGCTTACTAAATACGTAGCTGGTTTATGTCATGTCTTAGCTTATTTTATGTATTCTTACCATGTTTTACTGTTTTAAAGCCTTAAATCGTATTTATCTTATATTCTGTTTAATCTGATTATGTATTTTTGGTATTTCATGTATTATTATACTTACTGTGTAATAGTAAGTAACTTTCCAAAAATAGCAGGTTTCCTAAAATAGAAAGTTTCCAAAAATAGAAAGTTTCCAAAAATAGAAAGTTTCCAAAAATAGAAAGTTTCTAAAAATAGAAAGTTTTCAAAAATAGATTTACTGCTTAAAATAGATAAGTTTCTAAAAATAGAAAGTTTCCATAAATAGATCAGTTGTCTGAATTAAATAAGTTTCCATAAATAGATTAGCTGCCTGAAATAAATAAGTTTCTAAAAATAGAAGGTTTCCATAAATAGATTAGGTGCCTTATTTAATTAAGTTTTTAAAAATAGAAAGTTTCCGTAATTAGAAATAAGCTGGTTAAATAAGCTAAGTATATAAGCCTAAGTGTTTTCATGATTATTTTCTAAGTCATATGATATAATGTATAGTTTAATAATTATTTCATGTAATTAAATTAAACTATAGGTTAAAATATTTAATTAAATTATAACATGTTTTAATTAAATAAAGTTAAATACTTAGGTTAAAACATGTATTATTATTTATTAATAATATAACCTAAGTCATGTTAATTAATTAATTATAATCATGGTTTTTAAATAATTAATTAATTATAAGTCTAAAATATAAAAATACTTAGGTTAATTAATTTCATGATTATTAAAAATTAAAATAACCTCAGTCATGTTATTAAATTAATCATGTCATTTTATTAATTTAATTTTTAACATAAGATCATAAAACATAAAAAAACTAAACATACACCATGAACCGGATCTAGACTAAAAACCATGAACCGGACATAAAATCGACACCGTACCCCGAACCAAATCGGGGTACCCCTTGTCTTGATGCTGCCATGGGACCCACACCAACCAACCGGGACCATATGGTCTCGGTGGTGGTCGGATGGCCAAACCGAAACCCCGCTTGGGTTTTGTGTAGGCTGCGTCCAAAACAAAACACCCCTTAAAACAATACTTTTGATTTTATTAAACCCCAATTCATGTTAGATCCATGATTTTAATTAGGTTTTTGTAAGAACATAACATGTTCTTGATTTATAAAAGATCAAATCAAAAGAAAAAGGTTTAAAAAGGATTTACCGAATTCGTGGATCAAAAGGACGAAGAACAAACACGATCACCAACTAATATTCCAAGATCCAAGATCAACAACCACCTCCTTGTGGTGTTTTGAGGGTGGCGGCCAAACAAAGAAGAAGAGAGGAGGGTTTTAGGTTTTTGCTAAAATCTTCTGTAATTGTAAAAATGAGTAGTGTAAAAATCATTTAACCCCTTTAGTAAAAATTACAAATGGACTTGGCCCATTTGTCCCTTGTAGCCGCGGGTAGGGGGCCCCACATGGGGTACCCGTACCTTTTTCCGTGTCTCGATATTAAGTTAATTGTTCGTGATTATTTGTGTTCGCGTTTTAAGTGTTCTCGTTACGTAATTATCGTGATCTAATATATTTATTTACGGTCGTAATAAATATATATACGTAATTAATAATAGTTCGTGTTTTAATTACGTTCATGATTTCATGATCGCATGTTCGTGATTAATTATTGTCAAATAATTATTACGTGCTCGTGCGTAGTAAATACTTATCGTGTTCTAACACGTACGTAATACGTAAAATCCTAACACGTAATCGTAATCATGCTATTAGGAAAGTTTAAATCTAGTACGTACGATCTTAAGGGTACTATTCATGGTAAAAGCATGCGGGTTTTACAACTCTTCCCCCCTAAAAAGAATAATTTGTCCCCGAATTATAGATATAGTAAAGTGGAAAAGAAGAACATACCCGAATTCAAAATATGAAATGAGGGTAAGAAGCCCGGATAGACTCCTCTGTTTCCCAAGTGGCTTCCCGCTCGGTATGATTCCTCCATAGAATTTTGACGAATGGAATCGTCTTCTTTCTCATGACTCGTTCTTGTCTGTCAAGAACTCGTTCGGGTTCTTCTATAAAAGTGAGATCTTCACGTATTTGTTCCAGTGGATACTGAACCATGTGAAGGGGATGATACTGGTACCCTCTGAGTAAGGACACATGAAACACATTGTGCATATGCGAAAGCTGCGGAGGTAACGCCAATCGGTAAGATACTTCACCGACTCGTTCAATGATATCAGACGGTCCGATGAAACGAGGACTGAGCTTCCCTTTAATCTCGAAGCGTCTAACACCACGTACCGGCGAAACCTTTAGGAAGACGTGATCTCCTACGTTAAAGTGTATGTCCCTACGATGCTTATCGGCGTAACTCTTCTCACGTGACCGTGCTTCCTGAATTTTCTGCTTAGCTACTGCGATCTTCTCATTGGTCATCTCTATGATTTCCGGTCCTTCAAGTGTTCGCTCGCCAACCTGATCCCAGCAGATTGGGGCGCGACACTTCCTGCCATACAACATCTCAAATGGAGCACACTTGATACTTGTGTGCCAACTGTTGTTGTATGCAAACTCCACCAAACAGATGTAATCGTCCCAATCACCCGTCCATTCCAACGCACATGACCTCAACATATCTTCCAATGTCTGAATGGTTCGCTCCGACTATCCGTCCGTTTGAGGACGAAAAGCCGTGCTAAGCTTAAGTTGTGTACCCCAAGCTTTCTGCAGACTTTTCCAAAAGCGCGAAGTGAAAAGAGGATCTCTGTCTGAGACGATGCTAGATGGTGCACCATGGAGTCTCATGATCTCTCTTTTGTACGTATCTACGAGTTTGCTTACCGGATCTTCCTTGCGGATCGGTAATAAATGAGCTGATTTGGTAAGTCGATCAACGATAACCCAAATTGCATCGTGCTTCCTCTTGGTAGGCGGAAGACCAGTAACAAAATCCATGGTGATTTTGTCCCACTTCCACTCAGGAATGTCTAACGGTTGAAGGAGACCGCCAGATCGCTGATGCTCGATCTTAACCTGCTGGCAGGTAAGACATTTGGAGACGTAAGTGGTCACATCCTGTTTCATACCACTCCACCAAAAGTACTGCTTGATGTCATGGTACATCTTAGTCGAACCAGGATGTATAGAGAATGGGGAGCTATGAGCTTCAGCTAACAAAGCTTCCCGGAGTTCTTGGTCATCAGGAACACAAAGTCTTGTGCCCTGCCATACGATACCATCTGCATCTACTCTGAATTCCGTCTGCTTCTCCAAATTCTGTACTATCGCCCAGATTTCTCTGTCATCCTTCTGAGCTTCCTTGATCTTAGATAGTAACTCGGGTTCTACTCTAAGATTAGCCCAGTAACCGTGTTGTCCACGTACCATGATCTCGATGTCTAGTCGCTCCAAGTCTCTGATGATTTCCTCTTTGATTTTAATGCCGTTGATCATTCCGGATTTCCTGCTAAGAGCATCTGCTACTACATTTTCCTTTCCGGGATGATACTGTAGATTAATGTCATAATCCTTCAACAGCTCTAACCATCTCCTCTGCCTCATGTTCAATTCACTCTGAGTGAAGATATACTTCAAGCTCTTGTGGTCCGTGAAAATGTCACATGATTCTCCATATAAGTAGTGCCTCCATATCTTCAATGCAAACACGACTGCAGCAAGTTCCAGGTCATGCGTGGGGTAATTTTCTTCATAAGGCTTAAGCTGCCGTGAAGCGTACGCGATCACTTTCCCATGTTGCATGAGAACACAGCCAAGTCCCTTCCCTGATGCATCGCTGTAGATTTGAAATCCACCCGTACCAGATGGTAGAGTAAGAATAGGTGCAGATACTAGCTTCTGCTTCAGGTCTTCAAAGCTCTTCTCTCGATCTTCAGTCCAGACGAATTTCTCCCCTTTCCGCATCAGTTTGGTCAATGGTAGTGCTAGGCGGGAAAAGTTCTCCACGAACCTACGGTAATAGCCAGCTAAGCCTAAGAAACTGCGGACTTCCGTCGCTGATGTCGGCCTTGGCCACTTAGTAATGGCCTCATCCTTCGCTGGATCCATAGTGATTCCTTCTGCTGATACAATGTGATCTAAGAATGCCACCTTGTCTAACCAGAACTCACACTTGGAGAATTTAGCATACAGCTGCTTCTGGCGAAGAATCTGTAGTACTGTACGAAGATGGTCTTCGTGTTCCTCCTTGGACTTTGAGAAAATCAGGATGTCATCGATGAAGACAATGACGAACTTGTCCAGAAATTCATGGAAGATTCTGTTCATCAAATCCATGAACACTGTTGGAGCATTTGTCAGGCCAAATGGCATAACTACAAACTCGTAGTGGCCATAGCGGGTACGAAAGGCAGTCTTAGCGATGTCCTGCTCCTTGACCCGTAGCTGATGATAGCCTGGCCTAAGATCAATCTTGGAGAAGTGTTTGGCCCCTTGGAGTTGGTCAAATAGATCGTCAATGCGTGGCAGTGGATATCTATTCCGAATGGTAATCTTGTTGAGCTCGCGATAGTCTATGCAAAGACGCATACTGCCGTCCTTCTTCTTAACAAACAAGACCGGTGCCCATGGAGATGCGCTCGGTCGAATGAAACCTCGTTCAAGAAGTTCTTGCAGTTGATCCTTCAGCTCCTTCAGCTCTATGGGAGCCATGCGATAAGGAGCCTTGGAGATTGGTTCGGCTCCTGGAATAAGCTCGATATTGAATTCCACTTTTCGTGCAGATGGTATGCCCGGAAGTTCTGCTGGAAAAACATCTTGGAATTCCGACACTATAGGTTGATCCTGAATTGATAGGGATTCAGCATCCATGTCGTGAACCGTAGCTAGATAACCCTCGCAGCCATGTGACAGTGGTGCACGCGCTTGTAGGGTAGATATGATTTGTACAGACCATCCGGGTATGAACCCATTATGAATGTACTCTGGTGCATTAACATCACCGAAGATAACTCGATATGAATGGCAGTCTATGGTAGCATGATGCTTGGATAGCCAATCCATGCCCAAAATCATGTCGAAGTCATTCATGTCCAGCGGAAGTGCGTCGACAGGTCGAACCTTATCGTCAAATTCTAGGGGAAGACTCTTGTATACATGGGTGATTAATACAGAGTCCCTCAAAGGCGTGGAAATAGTAAGCCTATTTTCTAGTGGCATGAGGAGCATCCTAATGTTCTTAGCATAAGCAGTAGAAATAACCGAGTGAGTAGCACCCGTATCGAAAAGAACGCATGCAGCTTGACCATACATATACAAGATTCCAGTGATGGTACATGTAGACTTGTTGGCCTGGTCTCGAGATGTCGTGTAGACACGCCCGGTAGTAGGAGGCGGCTTGGTATCAGCATGTCCCGATGTACCCTCCATCTCGCCCTTACGACAATCCTTCATAATATGGCCAGGAAGACCACACTTGAAGCACGCATCAGTATTACGGCGACATGGTCCTGGGTGCCTACGATGGCAAGTAGAGCAAAGAGGATGAGTGAATCCTCCAGCAGGTTCTCTGGCTGGCTGGGAACCTGATAAAACATTTCACCTAAGACATGATAATTGGGTACAAAGGACAAAGCGGATAATCGTAAGATTGAATACCAGTGATAGCTGGACGACTAGGCTGCGAACCTCTCTGGTTCTGGTCCCTACCGTTTCCATGGTTCCTGGTAGAAGTTTTGCTAAAGTGTCAGAATATGAGTTATAACATGAAATCATAAGGAAATGTGTAAGTATTAGGACCTGCTGCTGATGGAGTGCCCAGCGTTGTTACGGTAATTATCATTACCGCCACGCCTATCTGTAGCAGAACGGTCGTTAGTCTGACCGTTTCCCTTGGGCTGATGAGGCTGCTGCTGAGTAGCCGGCTGAGACCGGTCCTTAGTTTTCTGCCTGGAAGATACATTTAAGAGATGAATAATTGACATATATGGAAAGTATACGGATTGATCACCGCTCGAATACGAATGTTTTACCTCTTGTTGGGTCTTTCAGCTTCCCCGAACTCATCTCTCTCCTGCAGCATCTCCAATTTACGTGCTGCATCGGCCACTTGTGCTACAGTGTTGAACGTAGCACACACCAGATTGTTTGCGACCGATGTGCGAAGAGCCCATCTAAAGTGATGTGCCTGCTCTTCAGGAGTACATGCTGCCGCACCAAGGAAACCAGCTAAGCGAAGAAAGCGTTGCATAAACTCGTTGCTATTCTCCCCAGCTCTCCGTCGGATCCCATGGTATTCTCTCTTGAGCTTGTCCTGCTCAGCCTTGGGAAAGAACTGCTCCATCACCCTGTCCTTGAACTGAGCCCAAGTCAAACCAGCAACCCACTCGTCACCACCTTCAGACTGCATCAATGCTAACCACCAGTTAAGCACATCGCCTTCGAACCGATAGCATGCCAACCTCGCCTTGTATGCGGGGTCACAGCCCATAGCATTGAAAATCTTCTCGATGTGAGCCAACCAGCTTTCAGCATCCCTGGGGCTATCTGTCTTCTCAAAAGCTAGAGAGCTTGTTGAATCTCTCCAACCATACTGCTAATGTCACTGGAGGAGGAGGAGGAGGTGCCTGATTATGTTGCTGATTGTTGGCAGCTTGAACTTCAGCCCTGATGTCATTCCTCAGTTGAGGAAGCAAAGCTTGCATAGCGGCCTGAATTGCAGCATTGAGCTGCTCCTGTTCGCGTGTGAGAACCATCTGACAGTTTAACATAAAACATATATATACATGAAAAAAATTTATACTAAAATTTCACGAGAAAAATTTTATGCAAGAAAATTTTGTGTATGAATGCATGATGCAGTTTTATGAAAACTTTTGTATGCTCGAGAATGAACGCCTCTGGTCAGTTCACCCAAAACAAAAGACATAGCGAGGGGACGCCTATGGGTCGGTCCCAAATTTAAATGTTTCGATAAAACACAGGCGACTAAATAGGGCCAGTCCTGTACCAACCATTACTTAGTCAAAAATCTGCGACAATGACATGTATATGTATGCTTAAAAATGATGGATGCATGAAAACAATTGTCAGTTCTAGGAAGACCTTAGTGACTACCCACTAATCACAGGTCATATTTGAGAGCCTACAGGTCGAAACCAGGCTCTGATACCATAATTGTAACACCCCATTTTGATAATGGAAATGTCACATGCAATTATGGCGTGTCATCAAAGCATACAAGGAAAATGTCTAAACATTACTTGACCATAAAAGGAAAATACCGGAATCAAACATCGGTAGTCAAAAAGTAAAGCTCATCACACACAAACATAGTATAGTAAAGGAAAGGACTAAACAATGTCCATAGCAAATGTATCATAAGAAAGGAAATGCATAAAGTAAAGAAGGCTAGACAGCTTCCAGTCCATATGCATGTACTCTTAGTGTCTACGAGCGTCCTTGAGTACCTGCCGTTTTGGGAACATAGAAAAGGAAAATGGCTGAGCAAATACGCTCAGTGCACGGATGTACAATAAAGCATGAATAGGATAAGCATATAACATATAACAGCGGAAGAAACTAAGTCCCGAGTAACCTGGTTAAGTCTTGATAAAACTAGTTTTATAGTTTGAAAGTCTTATGTTTATCTTATAAAAATTGTTTGTCATATTTTACCATTAGCCAATATAGGTCATGAAAATCCATCGTGCATGAATACTTGGAGGGGTGGCCTCATCATGCAAATTAGAGGGGATGCCTCTAATTTAATATATTGGTTTTTGGGTAGGAGGGATCAGCTCCTTGTGAAGGATGCAAGGCACACACCACATTCACCATGAAATCCTGACTGAAAACATGTAACTAGGATGCACCCATACGCCCCACATGATAAATATAATATAAATGGCCAAAAACTGAAAGGACGCCACGAGCAATCACTCCGCCGTGGTGAAGTCATAACATCAGTGCCTCTAATGTTATGGTTATGGTACCTCCATAACTAGGTGAAACTGGTCATGCATGTATATGGCTATAGGTAATCTTAATTAAACATAAGCAATCAAATACGTAACTTATACTACGGGAAAACATTTGGCTGCATATGGGAAATCCTAATAAGGAAAGAATGTCCATACTGAAAGGACGGGAATCCGTACCTTATGTCCAGTGAACGAAGAAGATGAACTGAGAGAAAATCCTACTTCTGTATCACTAGTGCTACATAAATACATACATGAATAAGTATCTGCTTACTAAATACGTAGCTGGTTTATGTCATGTCTTAGCTTATTTTATGTATTCTTACCATGTTTTACTGTTTTAAAGCCTTAAACCGTATTTATCTTATATTCAGTTTAATCTGATTATGTATTTCTGGTATTTCATGTACTATTATACTTACTGTGTAATAGTAAGTAACTTTCCAAAAATAGCAGGTTTCCTAAAATAGAAAGTTTCCAAAAATAGAAAGTTTCCAAAAATAGAAAGTTTCCAAAAGTAGAAAGTTTCCAAAAATAGAAATTTACCAAAAATAGAAAGTTTCCAAAAATAGAAAGTTTCCAAAAATAGAAAGTTTCCAAAAATAGATTTACTGCTTAAAATAGATAAGTTTCTAAAAATAGTAAGTTTCCATAAATAGATCAGCTGCCTGAATTAAATAAGTTTCCATAAATAGATTAGCTGCCTGAAATAAATAAGCTTCTAATAATAGAAGGTTTCCATAAATAGATTAGCTGCCTTATTTAATTAAGTTTCTAAAAAAGAAAGTTTCCATAATTAGAAATAAGCTGGTTAAATAAGCTAAGTATATAAGCCTAAGTGTTTTCATGATTATTTTCTAAGTCATATGATATAATGTATAGTTTAATAATTATTTCATGTAATTAAATTAAACTATAGGTTAAAATATTTAATTAAAGTATAATATGTTTTAATTAAATAAAGTTAAATAATTAGGTTAAAACATGTATTATTATTTATTAATAATATAACCTAATTCATGTTAATTAATTAATTATAATCATGGTTTTTAAATAATTAATTAATTATAAGTCTAAAATATAAAAATACTTAGGTTAACTAATTTCATGATTATTAATAATTAAAATAACCTAAGTCATGTTATTAAATTAATCATGTCATTTTATGAATTTAATTTTTAAAGTAAGATCATAAAACATAAAAAAAACTAAACATACACCATGAACCGGATCTAGACTAAAACCATGAACCGGATATGAAATCGACATCGTACCCTGAACCAAATCGGGGTACCCCTTGTCTTGATGCTGCCGTGGGACCCACACCAACCAACCGGGACCATATGGTCTCGGTGGTGGTCGGATGGCCAAACCGAAACCCCCCTTAGGTTCGGTGTAGGCTACGGCCAAAACAAAACACCCCTTAAAACAATACTTTTGATTTTATTAAACCCCAATTCATGTTAGATCCATGATTTTGATTAGGTTTTTTTAAGAACATAACATGTTCTTGATTTATAAAAGATCAAATCAAAAGAAAAAGGTTTTAAAAAGGATTTACCGAATTCGTGGATCAAAAGGACGAAGAACAAACACGATCACCAACTAATATTCCAAGATCCAAGATCAACAACCACCTCCTTGTGGTGTTTTGAGGGTGGTGGCCAAACAAAGAAGAAGAGAGGAGGGTTTTAGGTTTTTGCTAAAATCTTCTGTAATTGTAAAAATGAGTAGTGTAAAAATAATTTAACCCCTTTAGTAAAAATTACAAATGGGCTTGGCCCATTTGTCCCTTGTAGCCGCGGGTAGGGGGCCCCACATGGGGTACCCGTACCTTTTTCCGTGTCTCGATATTAAGTTAATTGTTCGTGATTATTTGTATTCGCGTTTTAAGTGTTCTCGTTACGTAATTATCGTTATCTAATATATTTATTTACGCTCGTAATAAATATATATACGTAATTAATAATAGTTCGTGTTTTAATTACGTTCATGATTTCATGATCGCATGTTCGTGATTAATTATTGTCAAATAATTATTACGTGCTCGTGCGTAGTAAATACTTATCGTGTTCTAACACGTACGTAATACGTAAAATCCTAACACGTAATCGTAATCATGCTATTAGGAAAGTTTAAATCTAGTACATACGATCTTAAGGATACTATTCATGGTAAAAGCATGCGGGTTTTACAGTTACTCAAAGCATGAAACCACCCGGTGTTTCCATGGATTTTCTTCGCCTTCACCTTTTTCCACACACTTTATCCCACCATGCCGAAAAATGGTTTGATCGTCTTCCCAAAAACTCAATTCATACATGGAATGACATATCTCAAAAAATTTTGACGCGCTACTTTCCACCATCCATGGTCACTAGTCTTCGCAACCAAATCAGTGGATTCACTTAAGAACCTCATGAGTCGCTTTTCGATGCTTGGGAACGTTACAATGTCTTGATCGACCGATGTCTGAACTATAACATGCTCCCCGTTACTTCGATTGATACTTTATACAATGGTTTAACTTTTCGTGACCGTGATACGATTAATGCTGCCGCTGGTGGTACATTCATGAAGAGAAGACCTGAGGAGTGTAGAGAGCTTATAGAGAACATGACCACTCACCACAAAAATTGGGATTCATCCGCATCTTCAAGGAATAACCCGAGGGCCAATTTTCTTCTACTTCATCAAACCCCGAGATAACCGAACTTACCCGCCAAATTATAGGTGACTATCCATATAAACATGATATGAATAAATAATAAACGCAGCGGAAAGATCACCTATCAACGGATCGATAGAGTCATATGATTAATCAATAAAAGGGACATAAAAGTATACCTTTGTAGCGTGATTCAGTAAGATCGAACAGAGACCATCACGAACACATGATCTAACCAAGAAACCAATCAAATATGAAACCAGGTGATCAAATTAGATCACCTCTATGATGTATCCACATCACACATCCTTGTATACCAATAGATGCTAGTCTTAAACCCCGTAACCTAGTAACACCCTTTGAATAAACAAGGTTCAAAGATGGAGATCATTACAAAACATAAACCCACGGTTTTTACATCTCAAAACCGTGCATGTAAAACTCGCATGCTTTTACCATGCATATTACCTTAGGTTCGTACGTACTAGTTAAAAACTTTCCTAATATAGCATGATTATGATTACGTATTAGGAGTTTATGTATTACGTACGTGTTAGAACACGATAAGTATTTTATTTGCACGATCACGTAATAATTATTTAGTAATAATTAATCACGAACATACGATCACGAATCACGAGCGTAATTAAGACACGAGATATTAATAATTACGTATATATATTTAATAAGAGCGTAATTAAATATATAGGTGTAGGATATTTACGTAACGAGAACTTTTAAAACACGAACTAAATTAAACGTAAACGTGTACGAAATTACAAGACACGAAACGATGTGCGGGACCCCCACAAGGGAGTCCCTACCCGCGGCCAAACAAGAACAATGGGCCAAGCCCATTGTTAATTTTTACTTAAGGGGGGTTAACTAATTTTCACTACTTAGATTATTTTTACAGAAGAATTTCAAGAAAACCTAGAAACCCTTCCTCCTTCTTCCTTGTGTGCCGCCAACTACAAATCACCATAAGGGGGTGATTTTGATCTTGGATCTTGGTGAATTAGTAATTGTTCGTGTTTGTTCTTCACCCTTTTGATCCACGAATACGGTAAAACCTTTTTACTTGTTTTCTTTTTAATTAATCTTTTATTAATTAAGAACACATGATGTTTTTCATAAAAACATATTAATTAAACCTAGATCTAACATGTTATGGTCATTAATTAATCAATGGGATCGATCTAAGGGGTGTTTGTTTTGGGCCGCAGGAACAACCGACCCCAAGGGGGTTCGGTTTGTTCTAACCGACCACCACCAAGACCTTTTTGGGTCTTGGTTTGTGCGTGTGGGTCCCACGGCAGCAAGGGGGTACCCCGAATTGGTTCGAGGTACGGTGTTTCTTAAGATCCGGTGCATGTTTTTAAGCTTAGATCCGGATCATGATTATGTTAATTGTTTATGTTATAAACTTAGATTAAGAATTAAATTAATAAGATGAAATTAATTTAATAACATGACTTAGGTTAACTAATTAACTATAAACATGAATTATTTTAACCTAAGTATTTTTATTATTAAGACTTATAATTAATTAATTATTTTAAAACCATGGATATAATTAATTAATTAAACATGACTTAGGTTATATTATTAGTATTTAATAATACATATTTTAACCTAAGTATTTAATATATTTAATTAAAAACATGTCATACTTTAATTAAATATTATAACCTATAGTTTAATTGAATTACATGAAATAATTATTAAACTATATAATATACCTTATGACTTAGAAAATAACCATGAAAATACTTAGGCTTATTTACTTAGCTTATTTAACCAGCTTATTTCTAATTATGGAAACTTTCTATTTTTAGAAACTTAATTAAATAAGGCAGCTATTTTATTTATGGAAACCAGCTATTTTTAGAAACTTATTTATTTAAGGCAGCTAATCTATTTATGGAAACTTTCTATTTTTAGAAACTTATCTATTTTAAGCAGTAAATCTATTTTTGGAAATTTTCTATTTTTGGAAACTTTCTATTTTTGGAAACTTTCTATTTTTGGAAACTTTCTATTTAAGGAAACCTGCTATTTTTTTTAGAAAGTTACTTATTATTACACAGTAAGTATAATAACACATGAAATATCAGTAATACTTAAACAGATTGAACAGAATATAAGATTTAACACAGTTTAAGGCTTTAAACAGTGTAAATAGTAAGAACACATAAAATAAGCTAAGACATGATATAAAACCAGCTATGTATGTAGTAAGCAGATACTTATTTCATGTACGTATTTATGTAGCACTAGTGTTTCGGAAGTAGGATTCTCGCAGTTCATCGTTCTCGTTCACTGGACATAAGGTACGGATTCCCGTCCTTTCAGTATGGACATTCTTTCCTTATTAGGATTTCTCCGTATGCAGCCAACTGTTTTCCCGTAGTATAAGTATGAGTTTGATTGCTTATGTTTAAATATGAATTACCTATAGCCATATACATGCATGAACAGTCTCACCTAGTTATGGAGGTACCATAACCATAACATTAGAGGCGCTGATGTTATGACTTCACCACGGCAGAGTGATTGCTCGTGGCGTCCCTTCAGCTTTTGGCCATTTATTTATATTTATCATGTGGGGCGTATGGGTGCATCCTACTTACACGTTTTTATTCAGGATTACATCGTGAATGTGGTGTGTGCCTTTCATCCTTCACAAGGAGCTGATCCCTCCTACCCATAAAACCAGTAAATTAAATTAGAGGCAGCCCCTCTAATTTGCATGATGAGGTCACCCCTCCAATTATTCATGCACGGTGGATATTCATGACCTATATTGGCTAAATGGTAAAATATGACAAACAGTTTTATAAGATAAACATAAGACTTTTAAACTATAAAACCAGTTTTATTAAGACTTAACCAGGTTACTCGGGACTTAGTTTCTTCCGCTGTTATTATGTTATATGCTAATCCTATTCATGCTTTATTGTACATCCGTGCACTGAGCGTTTTGCTCAGCCGTTTTCCTTTTCTATGTTCCCAAAACGGCAGGTACTCAAGGACGCTCGTAGACATTAAGAGTACGTGCATATGGACTGGAAGCTGTCTAGCCTTCTTTACATTATGCATTTCCTTTCTTTATGATACCTTATGCTTTGGACATTGTTTCGTCCTTTTCCTTTACTATACTATGTTTGTGTGTGATGAGCTTTACGTTTGGACTACCGATGTTTGATTCCGGTATTTTCCTTTATATGGTCAAGTAATGTTTTAGACATTTTACCTTGTATGCTTTGATGACACGCCATAATTACTGTGATATTTCCATTTCCAAAATGGGGTGTTACAGTGCAAATCCCAATTAGAGGAAAGTGGGAGGATTTTTGGTAATAAGTTTAATGTAATAAATTTGAGTTTTTACCTAATAACTCATATTTATCACAAATGTAACTCCTTCCTCTTTTCATCTTAATGGGCCGGACTCAATGGGCTTTGTATGGGCCTTGCCATACACTTTTACAAGTCTAATAACTAAGTACACTACTAGTCGTTAGAAGCCCAATAATGATCTCGAGTTATGAAGGTTGTTTATATACCGTAAATACGATAAACACGATATATTGAAATGGTACCTCAGTGTATATGTGTGTGACCCCATAGGTTCATATGTGTCTAGCCGTATAATTAGTTGTTATGACACGAGCATACTCCAACAGCTCCCACTTGCGCACGTCATAATAATCATGTAATTATACAAGCAATGGTTAGCGTCTAGCAACACGCCAATGCCCCTAGAAACGTATGGGGATAGTTTCTCAAACATCTTATTTAAATGGTTAGATATTAGTCATCCTTTTATTTCAGATACTCTGTTAAACTTTAGACATGGATCAACAGTCATTCTTAAGTTTAACTATTATGTTTCTCGATATAGATATTGAACTAGATTACCAAATTAATCAAGAATCATCTTAATTACATTTGGGTGTGGCCACACAAACATCTGGACAATTCATCGAGGGGCCCAGTAGTATCTAACTCCAATACAAGTGGAGGAACAAATCCTATTTTGACTGCACGTGTCGTTCATGTGTTTCACATCGCACCTGAAAATGGTCTTTATAGCAGCCTTGTTCAGGACAGCGTTTAACCATATCAAAGATTGACATTCCACACATACAAAACCTACTTGCATCTCAAGTCTAAGGATGAGATATTTAACCACTTGCGAGATTCACTATTGACGACGATCCATGTAGTGAATTCTCGTAGGTTGGGTCAATCCAATGTTCATCCAATGAACACATATGAGTTTGGATGCATCATCAATTAATATTCATTCTTAATGAATATGACCAACTCACATTTGTCTTAATTCGACAATACTCCCGTATCGTCAATTGACAATGGATAATTTAGAATAACTAAATTATTCATAGATTAAACATGCTAATATAGAACACAGTAGTACAAATGAAGACGATCTACCAAGTATATCAACTCATTATTTAGTAAAACTGCTTAACGTTCCATTATCCAAATACCAAAAAAAAACAGATATACATGAGACTACTCTAAGTTCAAATTCCAATGTTCCAAGCATGATGAACATGTTTGACTACAAGACATTAAATTTACACAAGGATCTGTTGAGTTGTCATCTGAGTGAACTTTGAGAATACTTATTTCAGAAACTCACAAATAGTGAAGATTTTGAATAATACGATGATTGTCATTTTGTAAATGTGCGCTCAAGTGCTAATACAGTAATACTAGCATCGCCATAGTACATTACATAGGTTGTTTGAAGCAAGTAGAACACCTATTTAAGACAATCTTCTTAACAGCTTCCCAAACTGTAAAGTATTCTTATTTTACTAATGAGTAGTGCAACAATGCTTTTCATCAAGCACGTCTAGGTAGTAGTATTATCATTGAAGATGAAATCCTACTATCACTAGTATTGAGTACCATCTCAATCAAAGTAAGCATTAGTGTATAAACTCAACACTAATCTTCTTAGCTAAAATCCGTAAACGATGATCAAGTATATAGTATTCTAATGACTTTCACTTAGATACTTTGTGATCAGTTCATCTTGCATTCATGCAAGTATCAACATTAGTCTTAATACATCACATATCATATTTAATGAATCCACTAGGTAAACTAAAGGTTTCCATGTACATAATCAATCTTATTACGTCAGATTGAACTTTGAGACTTTCTCGATGATGTGTCATATTTAGACTTATTAACCGCCTATGTCTTATTATAATAAGCATATGTTCCAAGGTTATATGTTTTACTTCTTTTATCTCTCAATAGAAATATATTCCAAGTCAAGGATTAAAAACTAGCTTTGATGGAATAATATTTCCAATATGTTAACAACATATGAGATTTAAAACAAACAAAATAATATGCCCCTACTAGCTTTAAGGGTACTCGAGAGTTATCTTTGTTTTAATCTTGATCATATCCTTGATTCAAACTTAAGATTCCAGCTCCTAGATGCATGCTCTAATCCACACTTGGATTTCTAGAGTTTGTACACCAATTACCATATTTCATATTCATGAAATCAAGTATGGTAATTAATATCTTTATTAATTTAACACTCGTAAAGAAAAGAAAGCCTTAAATCATGATCAATTGCTTGAGCATGCCTTAAACTCTATTCAAAGAGAGTGTCGATAAATGTGTATAATTGTGTCCATATCTATCTTCTCATAGAAGACCATTTATAACCTATCAGTCTTACTGATTAGTGAAAGCTAATCAAGTTACAAGATTGATTTTCTTTTATGGACTACATCTAACCATTCATAGTTTGAGTCATTCATTAGATTCTAAATTTAAAAATGAGTCTCGATAGTTATGAGGTTCAAAATGATCCTCTAACTCATATTTCTCAACATTGACATGACATTCATATCTTCAGGTGCTTGAGGTATCCTTGCGGATATGCGAATGGGAGTTACAACAATTTGTGGCTTTTGCATTTACATGCTTAACCTCATTATGTCGTTCACTAGTGTATTTAGAAGGTTGTATTTTATTTCTTACTTTCTACAAAGATGCACAAAGGCTCCCACTTGCTTCTTGTAAGAGGATACTTTCTCCAAGTACACAGCGTGTCGAGCAACAATGAATTGTTCTCGTTTAGGATGTATAAAATACACTGAAATTTCTTGATTCAAGTTTTGTTAATAACACATCTAACATGATTTTAACAAATTCAAGACTTCAACTAAGACTTACTGGGAGTCATCCCATTCCATAAACTAATGGTTTCTTAGTTACCTTCTTGTTTGGAACCATATTGAATAAACACGGGCATATTCAAATTTTTGTTAACCTTAATAAGATACAAGAGAGAGAGTAGTTAATGTTATCAGGATCAAATAATAACAATAGTATTTGATTTTACACATGAGACATAGTGTTGCAATTATGAGACAGTATCACAATTCCTTTGATAACATAATACTCTTTGGCTCACATATTTTATAATTTGGCCAAACTAAATTGCATAAAAAAAATATTCAAGCCGATTGCATGCTATAAAGTATTATTATTTTAGTAGTTTAAGAACTTCATGTTCATGTTTTAACAAGAAAACATAACATGTTGGTCGCTAAATATACTTTATAAGATATTGAACAATCCGATAACTTCATTGTATATTCCCTAACAGGAAGACACAACAAGTCAAGTACTTGCTTTATTTTATAAGTCTTTGAACAATTCAAGGAAGTTCATGTTTATGTCTTTACTTGAAGACATAAATATACTAGAAATAAAGTACTGTATTATTGAATGCCTACTTTTGGCTTCAATAGTATTTTCAAGTTAATTTACATACTTCATATTTATGTCTTTACAAGAAGACATATGCTTATTAGCTAAAACATTTAGGTAATGCGATGAAGTAATTTTTATTATTTCTTGACATTAGTTCTCTATTAGGCAACATACATCAATATGTATAAGTCCTAATAGAATATTATAAGCCATATTGTGGTGTACCTTGCACACTCTAATAATTCTCCCACTTGAGCATGGCACAGCATCATATATGAATAGTATTAAAATATCACAGATATAATAAGATTTAAGTCATACTTAAATCAAGCTTGTATAGAAGGGTTATGTAGAACTTCATCGTTTAATAAGAAATCATGCATAACTATTTTTAGATAACATTTCGGGAAGCGACATCAGAAAAGCGACTAGTTATCTTTTAAAATAATATGCAATAAGGCTTAGAAAACTATGATGTTATTTCAAGACAATCTAGAAATTAAGTGGGTCACTTACAAGGTGATAAGCTCATAGCTCCCACTGAATAAGATAACTTTATAAGTGTGTCCTATGGTTAAAAAAATGCATTGCTCCCATTAGTTTAGACAACATTTTGAATGTATCTATACTAGTGAAAAAGCAAGTAGCAATTTGTATACTTTCTAGTTCTTTGAATGTCTACACATTATAGCCAATGTGAGTCTCGTAGACTAGTAAACATGTACATAGATGTTCAAAGAAAATTATCAAGTTTTACTATATTTGTGATGAGATTTCCATCGATGCCATTAACTTGAAAGTTTTGCATGTAATTCCTCTTTCTACTTTACCTCAAAGGTGTGTAGAATCTTATGGAACTTGTTCGTGTAAGGAAAATATACTATAAAAACATGCTAGTAATTTCCTTTCCTCTCACGGTTTAATGAGACTTCAATTTCTAATCAAGACTCATACAATATCTTAACACTTTAAGATATGCAACCGTACTTAATCATTTTGACTTACAAGACAATGCGATTTCTTGAGTAGGTGTGTATTAAGATTGATTAGAATTGAGAAGATTCAAGTGTTCCTATTACAGCTTTCTCATACAAGGAGAAAGGATGGGAACGAGTCTTATTCTTACAAGGAAAGAAGACTTAGTTTGTTTTCCTCTAACACAAAAGGAAACAAACTTTGTTTACGGTTTGTGTTGCACAAAATCATTAATAGAAATACAAAGTTCATATTTAGTATTTTCGATAATTATCCTCTTAAAATTAACTACCCAAGTTTATAAAAACAATTAATTTTACGAAAAGGCTAAGATCCTCATTGAGGTTCCACCACCACATCAGTTGATCTGCTAGCAATGATAGATTCAACAGGTAGATGACGTTCATCAATTGCAAATCCTGTGCAATTCTAGATCCTTATAGGACTCATGACACAAGCAAACATTTCACTAAATGTCAAACTAGCATGTTTAGTCCCATCCTTGCCTCGGTCAAGGTCTCACCGTTGTACCGATTAAATCATCCAATTTGAGAACATGCGAGAATAAGTCTAGGTCTCATGCATAGATAATAATCACCTTTGGTTACAATTCACATCCGTCTCACAAGATGCAAAAAGTAATTGCAAGTGATCTCAAACGGTTGGACGGCATGACTTAAATTTGAGACGGGTATAAAAGTTTGATTTATAAATCAAAAGTGTGTACGAGGAAGCATGCATTCATCCATCGTAGCACAAGTTAAAAACATTTCTCAACTTAAGTCTAATCTTGTTTTAATTTATGTGTGTCAAGTTGTCCAAGTTAAAGACTAATATAAAACCTAAGTGGAAGTATTATTAGTTTAGACAATACATAAAATAAATAACATTCATAACATGTTATGAATTATTATGAAAACAAGATTTTTGTTTTAAATCGTATTTAAACTTTAGACTAAATCAAATATTTAGTTTTATAAATGTATTGTGATTGGTATCAAGTTTTATAAAAACATTTGCAAGTTATAGCAAGATATCAAGCATATAAGCAACCACACAACCACAAGTATGCAACGCCTCGAACCGATAAAAAAAGTAAGCTTGATCTCGTGAGCCATCACGAGGACCAAGAAGTGAACTAAGGGTAAGTCAACACAACCACAAAGTGGGCTCCCACTTGCTCCAAGACCATCAAGAGCAAGTAGAACCCAAAATGAACATGAGGCCCAAATCTGCCAAAACAATTCAGTCAACTTCTAGGGCCCAAAACCCATAGAAGGAGTCTTCCCTAGCCTGAGGTCCAGTTGAGACTTTTGAAGGCCCATGAGTTGTGAATCAGCACACCAAATTTGTGCTTCTATCTCCTTATAGAACTCCGGGAAATCACGTTTTAGTGCAGGTCACTCAACAGCTCCGAATTTCACAATATGTCTTTAATTCTTTAGCCATTCTCATCCAAGCATCGGTTACAAATGATTTTTGACTAAAAACATTTAACCTATCATTAACCTACTGTAAAGTGCCCAAACAATGGCTATAACCAATAATACAAATATTTTGCTAGTTAAGAATTTGTTCGTCTCGATTCAATTCGAATTGATTTCCGGTTAAAAGTGCGACTCAGTTGTCTTTTGGTGAAAAAGAAATATATTTGGTCATTGTTTAAAATTAAAATTGCAAAACTTAAAAGTAAAAGGCAAGGTAAATAAGCTAAAAGTAAGTAATTAAAAAGTAAATGGTGCGAAATTAAGACTTTGAAAGTAAATTAATTAAAAAACGAGAAATTAAAGCTTGACGAAAAGTAAAAAAACGATATTAAAAACAAATATGAAAACCAAACAATATAAATAATAAAACGTAGATTTAAAGCGAAACAATTAATAAAAATAAAACTAAAAGACGAAATTAATTATCGACTCGAAAATAAAGTTTACTTAATGAAAAAGGAGAGAATAAAACTAAGATGGTACTTTAAAGCTAAACAAGGCAAAACCTAAAGGGGGTACTAAATAAAAGATAAAACTTGAACTTTACAAAAAAATATTAATTTTAAAATTAAACGAAAAATTCAACTAAAAATACGTAACTTTCAAAAATAAAATCGGAACAACTTTCAGATTAAACTAAACGATTGCGGAAAAATGCTAAAAACTAACCAAACAAGCAGCCTAGCTGCTCAAGCTAGCAAGCTAGCTGCTGAAAAAGAGCGGGAAAAGCAAACAAGCATGCAACCTAGCATGTCATTTCCTTTGTTCGAGAATTTGGGGTTCGTTCGGTATAATTCTTCTTGGTTCGGGATTTTGAGTTTGTTCGGTATTTTGTTTTTGGTTCGGGATTTTCCTTTGGTTCGGTATTCTTTTTTTTTTTTTTTTACTCGTTCGGGAAAAATTACTCGTTTGGTAAAATAACTTGGTTCGGGGAAAAATGGCTCGTTCGGGAAAAATAAAATAAACTCGTTCGGGAAAAAATAGTTGGCTCGGGAAAAATTGTTTGTTCGGGAAAAATAAACTTGTTCGGTAAAAACTGGGCAAAATGAAACAGTAACGAAAAATAAGGAAAAACAAGGCAAAAAATAACCATAAACAATCTAAATATTAAACCAAACTAACCACTAATAATCAACTATCAATAATAAATCAAACCAAATCAATAAAACTAACAAATAAACACCAACAAAATCAAAAACCCACTTAATAAATCTATCAAAAACTCAAGAACATAACCATTAACATAAACTTAAAGATTAAATCAAAACAAGAAAGGTAGATGATAGATTAACAATAAAAGGTAAAGATTCAATAACATAAAGTAAAACTTACTTGAAAATTAAAAGTGCAAGACAAATATTTAAATTGCAAGAAATTAAAAGTGCAAGAATGAAAAGTGGAAGATCTAGTTTGTCAAATTAGCCAACAACAGAAATAATGAAACTAAGATCCTATTTATAGGGGAGGAGGAAGATGTGTATGTTGGAAGCTTCTTTCTTCTTTCTTTCTTTTTAGTCCTTACCCTTTAGTCTTCTAAATTCTTCGACTTTTTAGACTTTGTCTCGGGATTTGTTGATGAATAAATTGAACTCGTCCTATATTTTCTTCATAAATTAGACTTGAGTTCTTCGGCTTTATTAAACTTCCGTCTTTGGACTCATTCCTCGATAAATCTTCAGAATAGGCCTTGGACTTCCGTTCTTTTTGCACTCTTGATTTCTTGACTTCGTCTTTTGTCTTTTTCTTCGATAAAAGCCCCTGAAAACCCGTGTTTTCTTCCCTTTTCACATTTTAGTCCTAAATCACAACAAAAACATAAACCACGCATAATTCTGACATTTACGACATAAAATACACGTTTTGGCTTGGTTATTATTATAATTAAGTGGTAAAAGGATAAGTGTTTTCACACTTATTAAATCCCCTACACTTGACCATTGCAATGACCTCATGCAATGCTTAGTGACAAAGCAAGATTTACATTCTCCATCATAATCAACCTACCTTGGCCTTTATTAAACAATAGAAACTAAGGAAAATTTAAAAGATAGAATATAACAAAATGCTAGAAGGAAGAAACTTGTAAAGAAATCTAAGACTTACATTAGGGCTTTGGTGTCATGAATGTTTATCACCCTCAAGTTTCACGTTCCCCATGCCAAACTTAAAAACGAGATCATTGTTAGTACAAGTTAGCACAACTAACACTTACTCATACGGTTCAATTAATCACTTAGACTCCCTTATTCCTATAGGTAACTCTTATATTTTATTGATGTCTTGAATGATCACGAGGATGCATTGTTGACTTATTTCGATAGTTTATTAAGGCCGAAAATAAAGTAGGACGATCTAATCCATAGTTAGCTAAAGGACAAAATCTTTTAAAACTGCTTCTCGAAACCTCATAAAGTTCATATCTTGGCATAACTCCCTTCACGATTTGAGACCTTTCTCGGACCGATATTTGGCATTTACTTCATACTTCAAATCTTGAGAAGTCGATCTCGAAATTATGGTCTTCTCTTCGTCTATAGTGTATATCTTCACTTGGGGTAGTTGAGATATTTTCTTCAAATGTTGACCACGACTTCTTCATTATTTCTTCAATCCTTATTTGGGATTTTGATATACAACGATCCGCCTCCTTTTCGGACTTGGATCTATTTATCCTCATACCTTGTTAGGGTCTTTTCGGATAGATTTCTCCATGATCTTTATGGGAGTAATTTCTTTTCGTCGTGTGTCTTGATCCTTCATATTGATTTTGGAATAATGCTTTTCACATCATCTTGGATCTTTAGCAACAAAATGGAATCCTCATGCCTTGTTAGGGCCTTTTTGGACTCGCCAATCTTCGCGTCCCGTTTCAATAAGTTATGCCTTGGCTATGAACTCTAATTAATACCGAGCAACTTTTAAACGATCTTGGGCTAGAAGCTAAGTAATTTTTCAGACCGTACGACCTTACTTATTGCATTTATTTATTTACAAGCGATGGGAGAAAAAGATCATAATTAACTCACATAAGTTAATGAAAGAATACCAAACTTAAAACTAACTCTATCATTTCTCGTTCTCCACAATTTAAAATCTCAAGGAATGAGACTCGTGGATGCTTAGCCTAATAAACCAATTAAGGTCTACATGGTTAAGGACACTAGCTAGAGTAAACTTGGATAAGTAAACTCGGGTTGAGTCAAAATATTCACGACGGGCCTAATATATCTAAGATATCTAAACTTGGTAAATCCATTTTATTGAACAATAAGAGAAAATAACAAAAATAAAGGAAACTACAACTAGGCCAAAATAGATTAAAAAATTTGAAAAATGTCGAAAAATCAAATTTCCGGTTAAAATGAGGTCAAATTCATGGAAAAGTCCACTTAACTTCGATAGAAGTCCCCCCTACACTTAATATAAACATTGTCCTCAATGTTTAAGCATGTGGGAGTAAACTCCCCTACACTTAGGACATTGTGCACGTTATTTAAATCTTGCTAAGGAAAAGACAACTAACGAGATTCCTATTTTAATATTGGAAAATATAAAATAGTGAATCAAAAAGAGTTTAGGATAGAACAGGGAAGACGGGAACACGGAATCACGGGTCATCAAAAATCATCAAGAGTGGATCATTGAATGCTCGAATCCCTGAGTATGAGAAGAGAGAAAATAGCAAACACCAACGGGTCTCCCCTACACTTAGGATAAAGATAGATACGTGGGTTGCCTCCCAAGAAGCGCTTGTTTTTTTTAACCGAGTCGTGAGCCTGACTCGACCTTGATTAGCATAGGAAGAAGCTTGAAAAACATCCACCGAGATCAAATACATGGTTTTCGTCCATCAAATAGCACAAGCTTAAGGCGAACAAGGTAAGCCAAAGAAGAGTAGGCAAGGTTCCCTTAAGCAAAGATGGACCACGGTGGTGGGAGGTATGGTGAAGTGATAGCATGGCTCCAGCAGTTCCAAAAGTCTTTCCTTTTATTGCATCAGATGGATACTGAGATGGCTCAAAAATTTCGATACCGGGGTTGAACACCTTTTCCTTTAGGGGAAAATAGCACTCAGGCTCAGCAGAATTTGAAGAAGATCCGCTAAGAAAATGCACAACCTCGTTCTCAGAAGGTGGATATAGAGGTGTTAAAACATACGTGCTGCGGATGTTGGTGTCTTCCGGCGTCTTCTCCTTTGAAAGAAGTTTCTTCAAATCCGTAGAAGGATAAAGACCATAATCATCAAAGTCTAAAGGAGGAGCATCACTCTCATTTGGGAAGTATGCGTTGAGAAAAGTAGCAAAGTCTTCCTCAAATGAGTAGTCATCCAAAGTAGGATCAATCATGGTTGGCGGAGGATCTTCATCATGTGAAGAATCACCCGAGAGAGTATCAGCCTCATCAAAATCATCATAAGTGGGCATGTCTGGATACTCAGAAGTAAAATCATCATAATCATCTCCATCGGAACTAGAATCGTCATCATAAGCATCAAATATCGGTGGAGAATCATAAATTGGTGGAGGATCAGAATTGGATAGAGAATCATCCACATCATCTTGGAACAGTGGATTATTATAGCAAGAATCGAACAGAGGATTGTTGTAGACGACAAAATCATCAAGCACATTAATCATATTCGCGGATTCTCTTCCATTTGATTTGGTTGTGATCTTCCCCATTTTAAACACTTGTGCATCATTCCTGACCCTTAATATTAACTTACCTTCGGCAACATCGACTAGAGCTTTTCCGGTTCTCAAGAATGGACGACCAAGTATTAAAGTAATACGAGGGTCCATTTCATAATCAACAACAACAAAGTCGACCGGAAAAGTGAAGGTGCCCACTTTAATAAACACATCTTCTGCAATACCAAGAGGGTAAGCGAGAGTGCGATTTTCAAGCTCAAGAGTCATCTTCGTTGGAGTAAGATCGAGTAATGATAACTTTTTCCAAACACTTAAAGGCATAAGATTTGTACTTTCCCCGAGATCGGCTAAGGCAGTATATTCTTCGGTTTGGTGAAAAGTACATGGTAGCACAAAACGACCGGGACCAAGTTTCTCCGGAAGTTCTTTAAGAAGGACGGCAGAACAATTTTCATTCAATCGAGTATTAACAAACTCGGCCATCTTCTCCTTCTTACTAAGCAATTCCTTAAACATCTTAACAAATTTAGGCATTTGTGCAAGAGCTTCAACAAGGCTAAAAGTGATGGTTATTTCCGAAATCTTCTTCAAATAGTTTGACACTTGAATGTCATCCTTGGTTTGTAGTTTGGCCTTGTCTAAGCGAGATGGATAAGGAATATTGGGTTTATAAGTGGAAGGTGTAGGTGTAGCAAGTAAAGTTTGAGACGTTGAAGGTTTAAAGGTGGAAGGTGGGGTTGGTGAAGGGTTCTTCTTGGGTACTTCTTCATGACGAGGCGGAGACAGTAATGGTGAACTAATACTAGGCGTGGGAGTAGGAGGTATAAATGGTGGTGAGGGAGGTGTAGATGGAGTAACTGGGGGAGGGATAGATGGTCCTACTAAAGTTGCTCCACTGCGTGTAGTAATAGCACTCACATTCGCTCTCGGGTTGGTGACGGTGTTTGAAGGTAGTGAGCCCGAAGTAGATGGTTGATTACCTTGAAAGAAACTAGCCATCATGTTCTTCAAATCATTCATCTGAGTGCTGATAGAAGTTTCCATATCTTGACGAAGCTCGATTCTAATATCATTTCCTTGTTTAGTGATGTCACTTTTCAAGGTGATGATTTGGCTTTGAAGATTGTTAACTAGCTCTCCTTGGGTGTTCATGAAAGTTTCAACATCATGATTGAGGGGTGGAGGTTGGGGGGCGGGTGGGTGATATGGAGTAGAAGCTCGAGGTGGGTTTGGAGTGCTTTTATTGTAGTTGTTGGGGTTGTGGTTTTGAGGAGAAAAACCGGGTGAAAGATAGTTGTTCGACCTGTAACTTAGCAAATTTCGATCCCCTTGAGGTCGGGCTTGGTAATTTTCCGGTGAATAGTTACCATAAGCCGCATACACGTTTTCTGGATTGCCTTGAGTAGAAGGAAAATCGGTGTGTGAATGAGGACCACCGGAAGTCTCGCAAGAAATTGCTACAGCTTTAACTTGTTGTTGTTGGTTTGTAGCGATGAGCAAGATATTTTTGTTCATTTCGTCCACCATGCGGGTGAATTCGGTCATATCGGGGTTTGCTGAAGTAGAAGAAACATTGACTCTCGGGTTGTTCCTTGAAGATGCGGAGGAATCCCAATTTTTGTGATGAGTAGTCATGTTCTCAATAAGCTATCTACACTCCTCGGGTATTCTTTTCATAAATGTGCCACCGGCGGCTGTATTAATAGTATCACGATCACGAAAAGTTAAACGATTATAGAAAGTGTCAATTAAGGTAACGGGGAGCATGTTGTGGTTTGGACATCGATCGATCAAAACATTATATCTTTCCTAAGCATCAAAGAGAGATTCATCGGGTTCTTGCATGAAACCGCTGATTTGATTTCGAAGGCTCATGACCATGGATGGTGGAAAGTAGCGCGACAAAAATCGTTGAGTCATGTCGTCCCAAGTATGAATGGAATTCTTCGGGAGACGATCAAACCATTTTTTGGCATGGTGGGATAAAGTATGTGGAAAGATCTGTAGGCGAAGGACATCCATAGTAACACCGGGCAACTTCATGCTTTGAGTAATAGTAATGAATTTGTCGAGGTGCTTGTTGGCATCATCATCAGGTAATCCGCGAAATGGATTAGTTTGCACTTGTTGGATCATGTGATGCTTCAACGAAAACTCCGGAGCCGTGATTTGCATCGGCGCAATCGGTCCTCCTCGTCCATACATGGTGGGTTGACAAAGCTCCTCCATTGTCCGAAGATCGGGCTGTGGAAGAACATTGTTGTTGTTATTGTTGAGGTGCGGTGGGTTATTGTGGTTGTGTATACCAGCCATATCTAAATCTTTACGAGTCTCGGGCTCTGGATAAGTTGAAGAACTAGTACGCATACACCTGCATAAGCAAAAGAAAAAGATACCAAAGCAATAGACAATATATATATACACTATAAAAATAAAAATAAAATCTTTTTGGATTTTTTAAAATTTTTAATTTTTATGGATTTTTAACAATTTCTAATTTTTATGGGTTTTTTGAAAATTTTTGAGCAAGAAAAATAACGCTCGCGAGTGAACGGATCCCAAAATGCAACGCGTCTCTCACAGAAAACCGTTAATCTTTACGAAAAGAGCCGGCAGCGGCGCCATTTAATACAAAGATTTTGCTAGTTAAGAATTTGTTCGTCTCGATTCAATTCGAATTGATTTCCGGTTAAAAGTGCGACTCAGTTGTCTTTTGGTGAAAAAAGAAATATATTTGGTCGTTGTTTAAAATTAAAATTACAAAACTTAAAAGTAAAATGCAAGGTAAATAAGCTAAAAGTAAGTAATTAAAAAGTAAATGGTGCGAAATTAAGACTTTGAAAGTAAATTAATTAAAAAAACGAGAAATTAAAGCTTGACGAAAAGTAAATAAACGATATTAAAAACAAATATGAGAACGAAACAATATAAATACTAAAACGTAGATTTAAAGCGAAACAATTAATAAAAATAAAACTAAAAGACGAAATTAATTATCGACTCGAAAATAAAGTTTACTTAATGAAAAAGGAGAGAATAAAACTAAGATGGTACTTTAAAGCTAAACAATGCAAAACCTAAAGCGGGTACTAAATAAAATATAAAACTTGAACTTTACGAAAAAATATTAATTTTAAAATTAGACGAAAAATTCAACTAAAAATACGTAACTTTAAAAAATAAAATCGGAACAACTTTCAGATTAAACTAAACGATTGCGGAACAATGCTAAAAACTAACCAAGCAAGCAGCCTAGCTGCTCAAGCTAGCAAACTAGCTGCTGAAAAAGAGCGGGAAAAGCAAACAAGCATGCAACCTAGCATGTCATTTCCTTTGTTCGGGAATTTGGGGTTCGTTCGGTATAATTCTTCTTGGTTCGGGATTTTGAGTTTCTTCGGTATTTTTCTTTTTTTTCTTTTTTTTTCTTTTTTATTTTTATTTTACTCGTTCGGGAAAAATCACTCGTTCGGTAAAATAACTTGGTTCGGGAAAAAATGGCTCGTTCGGGAAAAATAAAATAAACTCGTTCGGGAAAAAATAGTTGGCTCGGGAAAAATTGTTTGTTCGGGAAAAATAAACTGGTTCGGTAAAAACTGGGCAAAATGAAACGGTAACGAAAAATAAGGAAAAACAAGGCACGAATTTAACTAAAAATAACCATAAACAATCTAAAAATTAAACCAAACTAACCACTAATAATCAATTATCAATAATAAATCAAACCAAATCAATAAAACTAACAAATAAACACCAACAAAATCAAAAACAAACTTAATAAATCTATCAAAAACTCAATAACATAACCATAAACATAAACTTAAAGATTAAATCAAAACAAAAAAGGTAGATGAGAGATTAACAATAAAAGGTAAAGATTCAATAACATAAAAGTAAAACTTACTTGAAAATTAAAGGTGCAAGACAAGTATTTAAATTGCAAGAAATTAAAAGTGCAAGAATGAAAAGTGGAAGAGCTAGTTTGTCAAATTAGCCAACAACAAAAATAATGAAACTAAGATCATAGTTATACGGGAGGAGGAAGATGTGTATGTTGGAAGCTTCTTTCTTATTTCTTTCTTTTTAGTCCTTAGCCTTTAGTCTTCTAAATTCTTCGACTTTTTAGACTTTGTCTCGGGATTTGTTGATGAATAAATTGAACTCATCCTATATTTTCTTCATAAATTAGACTTGAGTTCTTCGGCTTTATTAAACTTCCGTCTTTGGACTCTTTCCTCGATAAATCTTCAGAATAGGCCTTGGACTTCCGTTCTTTTTGCACTCTTGATTTCTTGACTTCGTCTTTTGTCTTTTTCTTCGATAAAAGCCCGTGAAAGCCCGTGTTTTCTTCCCTTTTCACATTTTAGTCCTAAATCACAACAAAAACACAAACCACGCATAATTCCGACATTTACGACATAAAATACACGTTTTGGCTTGGTTATTATTAGAATTAAGTGGTAAAAGGATAAGTGTTTTCACATTTATTAACCAACATCAAAAACATATTACTGAAGCCGAAACAATGGCAAATCCCCAAAACTGAAATTAAATGCAAATCAATACACAACATGTCATATTTGGTCTAGGTCTTCATCGGCTTTGCATACGAAACATAATAATACCATAATATTATGAATATAACAAGGTGTTGGCTAATTCCATGACCAAACATGCATGTATTTGACATGGATATAAAATAAACAACAAGATACACTTGTTAGCCAACGAAATCAAAGAAATAATCAACAATTAATTAAACCTCTGATTGGTACGTATAACCGATGACCTTAGGATATTAAAACCACATTTTAAACACCTTATAATCATCATATAATTACAGAAATCATGTCCATAGGGCTGTTCTAAAACCGATTCACAAATCGTGAGCATTTTTGGTCATTTTATACGTACCGGCAACAAAACTAATTAAGATATGCGCTACTCGTGGCCATGGAATAAAAAAATACAAATCATAAGACCATATTATGGTCTGTTTTAACACGAAAATTAAGCCCTTGGGGCTGTTTTAATTTTTTTTCTTTATTAATCCTCCAAAAACATGCGATTTGGCCACTTTTACGCATACCCGATAATCATATGACATCATATGATGGCTCGTGATATCACTATAGGTGATTATCCATATAAACATGATATGAATAAATAATAAACTCAGTGGAAAGATCACCTATCAACGGATCCATAGAGTCATATGATTAATCAATAAAAGGGACATAAAAGTATACCTTTGTAGCGTGATTCAGTAATATCGAACGGAGACCATCACGAACATATGATCTAACCAAGAAACCAACCAAATATGAAACCAGGTGATCAAAATAGATCACCTCTATGATGTATCCACACCACACATCCTTGTATACCAATAGATGCTAATCTTAAACCCCGTAACCTGGTAACACCCTTTGAATAAACAAGATTCAAAGATGGAGATCATTACAAAACATAAACCCACGGTTTTTACATCTCAAAACCGTGCAAATCCAAATTAGAGGAAAGAGGGAGGATTTTTGGTAATAAGTTTAATGTAATAAATTTGAGTTTTTACCTAAGAACTCATATTTATCACAAATATAACTCCTTCCTCTTTTCATCTTAATGGGCCGGACTCAATGGGCTTTGTATGGGCCTTGCCATACACTTTACAAGTCTAATAACTAAGTACACTACTAGTCGTTAGAAGCCCAATAATGATCTCGAGTTACGAAGGTTGTTTATATACCGTAAATACGATAAACACGATATATTGAAATGGTACCTCAGTGTATATGTGTGTGACCCCATAGGCCCATATGTGTCCAGCCGTATAATTAGTTGTTATGACACGAGCATACTCCAACACAAATAGCAGAGATGAACAAAAACTTCTTAACCATGGCTACATACCAATTTCAACAAGCTAAAGCTGTAGCAACTTCTTGTGAAAGTTGCGGTGGTTCTCATTCATACACCGATTGTACTTATACTCATGACAATCCGGAAAATGTGTATGCTGCTAACGGTAACTTTTCTACGGGAGGCTATCAAGCTCGTCCTCAAGGTGACCGCAATTTGCTCAGTTATCGTTCAAACAACTTCCTTTCACCACCCGGTTTTCCTCCTCAAAACCAAAACAACTTTAATCGCAACAATCAAAACCAAACGCGAGCTCCTAATCAGTATCAAACCCAAAGAAACCCATTACCACCTCAAGGAAACAATCAAGTTTACCAACAACCCACTTATCAACCACCTGCCTACCATGCTCCTACTTCCAACCAACCCACCGCATTTAATCACGAGGTTGAAACTTACATGAGGACCAATAGAGAGATGGTGACGAACCTTCAAAGCCAACTCATTAACTTGAAGGGTGATATGGCTAAACAAGGAACGATATTCTAGCCGAGCTAAGGAACGACATGCGAACTTTGTTGAGCAATCAAACGAACGACTTAAGAGATATGATGGCTTCGTTTTTCCAAAGTAATCAACCCTCTACTTTGGGTTCTCTTCCGAGTAACACCGTTGCTAACCCAAGAGGGGAGATGAAAGCAATCACCACTCGAAGTGGAAAAGGTTATAAGGAACCCAAGATTCCTACACCTACCCCCGTGATTGTGACTAAGGAAAAAGAGCAACTTTCCCCAACTCTTTTACCTTCCAACCCCACCCCTCCACCACCTAAGGATGTGAGTGAGAATTCCATTCCAAAGCCTTCATCTCCACCCAGTATACCTTATCCCTCAAGGTTGAGGAAAGAGAAGTTGAAGAACAAGGATGATATTCAGGTTTCTAACTTTCTTAAAATGTTTAAACAACTGAATTTCAACATCTCCTTTGCCGAGGCTCTCGCTCACATGCTGAAATATGATAAAATGTTTAAAGATCTTCTCAGTGATAAGGAGAAACTCCTTGATATCGCTCAAACCCAACTTAATGAGAATTGCTCTGCAGTGCTCTTAAGGACATTACCAACCAAACTTGGTGATCCGGGTCGTTTTCTCATTCCTTGCAACTTCCCCGGGGTAGAGAATTGTATGGCCCTAGCCGATCTAGGTGCTAGTATCAACTTAATGTCGTTGACTGTTTGGAAACAATTATCTCTACCCGAGCTAGTCCCCACACGAATGACATTGGAATTAGCTAGCCGTACGGTTGCTTATCCGGTGGGGATAGCCGAAGATGTCTTCGTCGGTGTCAACAAAATCAGACTACGAGATGGATCCCCGTGTTCCATTAATCGTTGGACTTCCATTCTTGAGGACCGGTCGCACTCTCATTGATGTAACGCGGGAGAATTAATCATGAGAGTTGGTGACGATAAAATCGTCTTCAACATGGGTAAACTTTCTAAGCAACCTTATGAAAACGAGAGCGTTAATTTCATTGACGTACTTGATGAGGCTTGTGAAGAGCATTTCAAAGACGCTTGTAAAAGTGGTTCTTCTTCTCTACCCATTGTTGAGACCGTTGCCTCTATTGCTCCATCACTAACTCTATTTGGAGAAAGTGATTTCCTTTTGAAAGAATTTGAAGCAACCTTAGGGGATGTGGACTTAAAACATGACGATTCTCCCACCGATTAGGAAGAATACATTTGTACCATTGAGAAACTTCTCAATGAGGACCATATTTCTCCACCATCTCCTAAGGATATTTCTATCGATGATCCGAATTTGACTACGCCTTCCATCGACAATCCTCCGGATTTAGAGCTTAAGGATTTACCGTCTCATCTCGAATACGTTTTCCTTGAAGACAATAAGAAGTTACCCGTCATCATCACAAAGGACTTGAAAGAGGACGAAAAATCTCGACTTATCGACGTGCTGAGAATCATAAGAAAGCAATTGCTTGGAAAATTTCCGATATCCGCAGAATTGATCCGAACTTTTGTACTCATAAAATTCTCATGGAGGATGATTTTAAACCCGCAATCCAAAGCCAAAGAAGGGTTAATCCTAAAATTCATGACGTCATTAAGAAAGAAGTTATTAAACATCTAGATGCCGAAATGATTTACCCTATTTCGGATTCGCCATGGGTTAGTCCTGTCCATTGTGTGCCTAAGAAAGGCGGAATAACCGTTGTTCCCAATGAACACAACGAGTTGATTCCTACTCGACTTGTCACGGGTTGGCGAGTTTGCATAGACTATCGCAAGCTCAATGATGCCACTCGCAAGGATCATTTTCCTCTTCCTTTCATGGATCAAATGCTCGAGCGTTTAGCGGGTAATGACTATTATTGCTTCTTAGACGGTTTCTCCGGGTATTTTCAAATTCCCATCGATCCTAAAGACCAAGAGAAAACCACATTCACTTGTCCTTATGGAACATTTGCTTACAAAAGAATGCCTTTCGGCTTATGCAATACTCCTGGGACTTTCCAAAGGTGCATGATGGCTATCTTCCATGACATGGTTGAAGAAACTATGGAAGTCTTCATGGATGATTTCTCGGTCTATGGTGATTCTTTCTCTACTTGCCTTGCCAATTTAGAACGCATTCTCAAACGGTGTGAAGACACTCGTCTTGTTCTCAATTGGGAAAAATGCCATTTCATGGTAAAAGAAGGCATTGTTCTTGGTCATAAAATCTCCAAAGCCGGTCTTGAAGTCGATCGTGCTAAAGTTGAAGTGATTGCTAAATTACATCCTCCTTCAACCGCGAAGGGTGTGAGAAGTTTCCTTGGTCATGCGGGCTTCTATCGTCGTTTCATTCAAGATTTTTCTAAGATCGCTCGCCCGATGAGCCACCTCTTGGAAAAAGATACTCCTTTTATCTTTTCTAAATAGTGTATTGACTCTTTCAATCTTCTTAAGGATAAACTAACTAAGGCTCCGGTCTTGGTTACCCCTAATTGGGAGTTACCTTTTGAATTAATGTGTGATGCTAGCGATTTTGCTATTGGAGCGGTTTTAGGACAAAGAGTGAATAAACACTTCCAACCAATCCATTATGCTAGCAAGACAATGACGGGGGCTCAATTGCATTATACCACTACCGAAAAAGAGCTTTTAGCTGTAG
This sequence comes from Glebionis coronaria, assembly GCA_025667525.1. NCBI lineage: Eukaryota > Viridiplantae > Streptophyta > Magnoliopsida > Asterales > Asteraceae > Glebionis > Glebionis coronaria. The sequence goes on along the minus strand of JANFOE010000700.1, from coordinate 102,757 downwards.
TGTATGCTTTTGAAAAGTTCCACCCCTATCTTGTCCTTTCCACCACCATTGTCTATACCGACCATTCCGCATTGAAGTACTTGTTAACTAAACAAGATTCCAAGCCAAGACTTCTTCGTTGGGTTTTGATCCTACAAGAGTTTAAAATCGAAATTCATGATAAAAAGGGAGCGGAAAACCTAGCCGCGGATCATCTTAGTAGACTCGAGGATCCTTATCAAGGGGAGCTCCCAAATCAAGAGATTAGTGACTCTTTTTCCCTTGAGGCCTTAATGTCTATTAACTCCAATCTTGATGAAACCCCATGGTTTGCGGACATTGCAAACTATTTGGCGGGTGGAATTCTCAAGGAAGGGTTAACGTCCCAACAAAAGAAAAAGTTCTTTAAAGACATTGAACACTATTTTTGGGACGACCCTTACCTTTTCAAACAATGTGCGGATCTTGTCATTCGTCGGTGTGTTGATGGGCCGGCAGCTTTACTAATCCTTGAAGCCTGCCACAAAGGACCCACTGGTGGTCACTTTGGTCCTAACTATACCACGAAGAAAGATTTCGATTCTGGATTTTATTGGCCCTCCATTTATCATGACACTCATGAAATGGTTAAACATTGTGATACTTGCCAACGCCAAGGCAAGAACACACATAAAGATGAGATGCCTCAAAATTTCATACAAGAATGTGAAATCTTTGACGTATGGGGTATCGACTTTATGGGCCATTTCCATCATCCAAAGGGAACAAGTACATCCTCGTAGCCGTTGACTACGTATCTAAATGGGTTGAAGAAAAGGCTCTCCCTACGAACGATGCGAGGGTGGTTGTGAACTTTCTGAAGCAGTTATTTGCTCGATTCGGTGTTCCTCGTGCTATCATCAGTGACCGCGGGACTCATTTTTGCAATGATCAATTTGTCATGGCTAAGTATGGTGTCAATCACCGTCTTTCCACCTCATATCATCCTCAAACAAATGGTCAATCCGAGATTTCTAACCGTGGATTGAAGATAATTTTAGAGCGAACTGTGGGAGAGCATCGTGCCTCGTGGGACGATAAGTTAGATGATGCTTTGTGGGCTTTCCGTACCGCATATAAGACACCTATTGGTTGCACTCCATATCGTCTTGTTTACGGGAAGGCATGCCACCTCCCTATTGAGTTGGAGCATAAGGCGTATTGGGCCTTGAAGTGGGCCAATTTTGATATCAACAAAGCCGGTGATCTTCGGAAAATTCAACTCAACGAGCTAAATGAACTGAGGAACGAAGCTTATGAGAATTCATTGATCTACAAGGAGAAAACCAAGATCATTCATGATGCTAGGATTCAGAACCGAGAGTTTCACGTTGGTGATCAAGTTTTACTCTTTAACTCTCGGTTGAAGATCTTCTCGGGCAGCTTAAGAGCCGGTTGTCTGGTCCATTCACCGTCGCCAAAGTCTTCCCTCACGGCACCATTGAACTTTCTCAACCAAATGGGCCTAATTTTAAAGTGAATGGCCAGCGTGTGAAGTTGTACTTTGGTGAGGACATCTCTCATGAGATGATTCCATCCCTTACCACGTTTCCCTTGAATTAGTTCTGGGTCGAGTCAGGCTCGTGACTCGGTTAACAAAAACAAGTGCTTCTCGGGAGGCAACTCGTTGATCTATCCTTTACCCGTTTTCATAATAAGTGTAGGGGGAGCTACATAGGGTTTGTTGTCTTGTTTCTTATGATGTGCAAGGATTAAATCTTCAAAGAGCACTTTTGATGACATTTGATGACCCGTGATCCCGTGTACCCGTCTTCCCGGTTCTATCCTAAACTGTCGTGATTCAATATTTCATATCTTATATGTTCACGTTGAAATCACTATAGTTGTCCTTTCCTTAGCAAGATTTAAACAACGTGCACAATGTCCTAAGTGTAGGGGAGTTTACTCCTACATGCTTAAACATTGAGGACAATGTTTATATCAAGTGTAGGGGGGACTTCTATCAAAGTAAGTGGGCTTTTCCATGAATTTGTCCTCATTTTAACCGGAAAATCTAATTTTTCGACATTTTTCAAAATTTTTAATCTATTTTGGCCTAGTAGTTTTTCCTTTGTTATCGTTATTTACTTTCTTTGCTAAAATAAAGTTTAATAAAGTGGTTTTAATTTTATTTTATTTTTTTCAACGCCATGAATCTTTTGACTCAACCCGAGTTTACTTATCTAAGTTTACTCTAGCTAGTATCCTTAACGTGTTTAAGTCAAGTTTTACTAGGCTTTTATATAGGGAACTTTAAAGCGCGAAAGTCTTAACTCTTACTGGTAAAGAACAAGAACTTTTCGCAAGTTCATATTGATCCTAGAAAGTCGTTTATCAAGGGAACTTTAAAATGCGAATTCTAAACTTGAAAGAGTCTAAGAAGTTGCAAGATCCTATAGATGACTTGAAAACCCAAAACTTTGATTTAACTGGCTAACCATCCACGAGTCTCATTCCTTGAGATTTTAAATTATGGAGAATGAGAGATGATAGAGTCAATTATAAGTTTGGTATTCTTTCATGAATTTATGTGAGTTAATTATGAGCTTTTTCTCCCATCGCTTGCTAATAAATTTAATTGCAATAAATAAGGTTGTACGATTTGAAAAGTTACTTAGCTTCTAGCACAAGATCGTTTAAAAGTTGCTCGGTATTAATTAGAGTTCATAGCCAAGGCATAACTTATTGAAGCGGGATGCGAAGATTGGTGAGTCCAAAAAGGCCTAACAAGGCATGAGGGCTACATTTTTTGCTAAAGATCCCAAGTGTTGTGAAGAATCATTTATCAAAAATCAATATGAAGGATCGAGACACACGACGAAAAGCAAATACTCCCGTAAAGATCATGGAGAAGTCTATCCAAAAAGGCCCTAACAACGTATGAGGATAAATAGATCCAAGTCCTAAAAGGAGGCGGATCGTTGTATATCAAAATCCCAAATAAAGATTAGAGAAAAATGAAGAAGTCGTGGTCCAAATATGAAGAATCTCTCAAAAAGTTCAAGTGAAGAAATTCCTATTATGAAGAGAAGACCATAATTCCAAAGAACGTCTCTCAAGATTTGAAGTATGAAGTCGCTGCCAAATATCGGTCCTAGAAAGGTCTCAAATCATGAAGCGAGTTATGCCAAGATATGAACTTTAAGAGGTATCCTCGTGATCATTCAAGACAATCATAAAATATAAGAGATACACCTAGGAATAAGGGAGTCTAAGTGAATAATTGGGCCACATGAGTTTGTGTTAGTTTGCTAACTTATAATAATAATGATCTCGTTTATAAGCTTGGTTTGGGGAACGTGAAACTTGAGGGTGATAAACATTCATGACAACCAAAACCCAATGTAAGTCTTTGATTGCTTTACTTGTTTTGTATATATTTCTATCTTTTTACTTTCCTTAATGTTTAGTATTTAATAAAGGCCAAGGTGGGTTAATTATGATGAGAAATGTAAACCGTGCTTTGAAATTAATGCATTGCATGAGGGAATTGCAATGGTAAAGTGTAGGGGATTTAATAACTGTGAAAACACTTATCCTTTTACCACTTATTTCCAATAATAACAAGACCAAAACGTGTATTTTATGTCGTAAAAGTCGGAATTATGTGTGGTTTGTGTTTTTATTGTGTTTCAGGATAAAAATATGAAAAAGGAAGAAAACACGGGCTATCACGGGCTTTTATCGAAGAAAACGATAAAAGACGAAGTCAAAAGATCAAGAGTGCAAAAAGAACGGAAGTCCAAGGCCTATTCTGAAGATTTATCGAAGAAAAAGTCTAAAGACGGAAGTTTAATGAAGTCGAAGAACCAAGTCTAATTAAAGAAGAAAATTATAAGACGAGTTCAATTTACATCGACAAATCCCGAGACGACGTCGAGAAAGACAAAGAATTTTAATCAAGTCGAGACGAGAAGAAAGAAGCAACACTTAGCCTCCCCACCTCCTATATATACCCTCATAATGTGTCATTAGGAGGGTGTTAGTTAGCCATTAGTTAATTTTTAGTTTTTAATTTTTAGTAGGTAATTAGTGTGTTTATTTCTCTCTCTAGCTTTCTCTTCAAGTTTTCTTAATCTTCATCTTAATCTTGTAACTTTGAATCTTAAATCTTCAATTTAATCAAGTTTTTCATTTAAATCTTATTCTACCTTTCTTAATCTTGTGGTGATTTAATTAATCATGTAGTTGATTTCATCTATTTGATTGTGTGATTGACTTATTCATGTGATTGATCTTATAGTTTTGATGTAGTAGATGTTTTAAGCTTTGTGTGTTGATTTACTAGTGTTTGGCTTATTCTTGATTAAGTTGGTTTGATAGATTAATAGATTTGATTATTAGTTGATTTTAAATGTTTTGATTATTTAGTGTTTTTGTAGTTTTTAATTTGTGGCTTATTTAGTTTTTCTTAAAATTTATTTGGTTAAAGTTTTGGTTAATTGCTTAATTGATTGTGCGTAATCTTCGCTTATTTAGATCGTATTTGTTAACTATTTATCTGTCTTAAACTTCTTCCGAAAAGGGTTTTCACATTCCGAAGAATGCCCCTTTTTTCCGAATTAGTTTCTCTGAAATTTCCCATATTCCGAAATAGTTAGTTTATCTGAAAATAACCTCTTATTCCGAAAAAGTTTTATTTTCCAAAGATGCCATTTCTTTGAAAATCTTCATTATTCTGAAAATACTCCATTTCTCTGAAAAACTTCATTATTCCGAAAAGATGCAATTTCTCTGAAAAACTTCATTATTCCGAAAATAGTCCATTTCTCTGAAAATCTTCATTATTCCGAAAATACTCTATTTCTCTGAAAACTTCATTATTCCGAAAATACTCCATTTATCTGAAAAGCTTCATTATTCCGAAAGGACGCCATTTCTCTGAAAATCTTCATTATTCCGAAAATACTCCATTTCTCTGAACATCTTCATTATTCCGAAAATACTCCATTTCTCTGAAAAACTTCATTATTCTGAAAATATGTCATTTTTCTGAAAATCTTCATTATTCCGAAAATACCCCATTTCTCTGAAAATCTTCATTATTCCGAAAATATGCCATTTCTCTGAAAAACTTCATTATTCCGAAAATACCCCATTTCTATGAAAAACTTCATTATTCCGAAAATATGCCATTTCTCTGAAAATCTTCATTATTCCGAAAATACCCCATTTCTCTGAAAAACTTCATTATTCCGAAAATACCTCATTTCTCTGAAAAACTTCATTATTCCGAAAATATGCCACTTCTCTGAAAATCTTCATTATTCCGAAAATACCCCATTTCTCTGAAAAACTTAGATATTCCGAAAATAGTCATTTCTCTGAATTTGAATGATTTTTCCGAAGATAGTGTTATTCCGAACTTGTTGATTCTTCCAGATATTCAGAGATTCAGTTTACACAGTTAATCAAGGTTAGACTTCTCAGTTATTTTTATATATTTAGTTTTTATATTTACAAGTAGATTAGTCAACCAAAGCTCCCCCTTTTAGTGACCAACACCAATAATTTCACTTCTAAGCCGTGATCAATTCAGATTGAATCGAGTACGAACAACACTTTCTAGAGCACACATAAAAACGCTTGTGTTAATGGGCTAGGACTAGATTCAAGAAATCAAAACCAAGAGGTTAAAAGGAACCCTAAAAAAGGTGTTTTCCTTTTGGTTTGATCGTAGGAAAGAAGAGAGAGGGATGAGGAAAAATTATGAGGGCTAAATGGTTGTTTATATAGGCTAGAAAAACCAAACAATTTAGGAAAGAAAATCTTTTTTTTCTTCTCCTTTGGCCCTTGTAGCCGCCGGCCTAAGCCCACCCAAAGGTGGCTTCCGGAATTTTCCGTCTCCTTCTTTTCTTCTATTCAATTCCATAACGATCGTTTAACTTAACTCTTAATTTATTTAACGATCGTTAGTTAAGCTTCGGTTTAATTTAATAAATATATTAAATACATTTATTAAATAAAATTAACCCTTTACGTGTTGTGTGCAATCCCGTAATCTCGAGTTCGATCGTATCACACGACTATTAATTTTATGTCCATAAACTTTCAATTTCGTGATCTATGTTAGCCAATCCAAAGTGGCAAAACCGTTGCCTTAGTAGGCGAGAGTGGAAGCGGGGAACCAACGGTTATTTCACTTCTTCACAGATTCTACAATCCTGATCAGTGATTCAGGTAAGTTACAAAAATTTCAGCTAAAATGTCTCAGGCTGCAAATGGGCTTAGTATCCCAAGAACCCTTCTTGATTAATGACACAATTGGAGCCAATATTAGTTATGGAAAAGATAGTCAAGCAACCGAAACAGAAACAATAGCTGCTTGTGAATTAGCCAACGCGCATGAGTTCATTCGTGGCTTACAAAGCATACAGCTGTCGGGTGGACAGAAGCAAAGAGTAGCGATTGTGATGAGTCCCAACATACTACTACCTACAAGTGCACTTGATGCTGAGTCAAAAAGAGTGGTTCAAGACACGTTGGATAAGGTGATGTTTAATAGAACTACCGTTGTTGTTACTCACAGGTTGTCAAGTATTAAAGGAGCAGATGTGATCGTTGTCATTAAGAATGGTGTCATCGTTGAGAAAGGAAAGCATGAAGATTTAATCAATATGAAGGAAGGGGGTTCTACGCGTCTTCATATGAGCTCCCATATGTGAAAGAGTGGTTTCAAGACGCGTTGGATAAGAATGAGCATCAACAATGCAAGTGCAGTGAGGGTTTAACAAAAAAGATGATATGACACTTGTTATATGTACATTATATGTTGATGCAGAGTTAAATCTTTGTAAACCTTCTTTTTAACACACACCAAATCAATCAATCACATTTATTCGAATCAACTTTATACAGTTTTCTTAAAATTAAATATCGCACGAACGGTAAATCGTGAGGTGACAAAAAATACAAAATTACAACGAGAATTAAATCATCTTTCTATCGAATGCGCATGTATATACTTTCGACGAATTTTTTTTCTCTGAGAAAATCATATATGATTTCATATATGATCCGTGATACGAATCATATATGATTTTCTTAGAAAAAAAAGTTCGTCGAAAATATATAGATGTGCACTCGATAGAAAGATGATTTAGTTCTTGTCACGATAGTATGTTTCAACGATTAACGATTTGTGAAATATTTAATTTTTAAAAAATATTTTTTTTGTTAAATGAAAAAAAATAAATGTCTGTGATTAGTTGGTTAGGTTTATACTAAAAATATGACAACGCATTGCAGAATGTTTAGAAATAATTATAATTATACATTAAGATGTAACTAATTATCGATTTGAATTACACGCCTATTTAATCTTAATCTTTTAGATGTATTATAATATATACGAGGCATTCAGACCCGGGCGATACCCCGGCTATGTCATGAATTTACGTGACATACTAATGAATTACAAAGTTTATAATAGAGTATTGTCAAGTTTAGTAATACCTGACATAGTGAAATGTTGCTCTTTAAATTATTAAAACATACCTCAAATTAAAGAAATGTATAAATAAGTTGAGAAAACTAACATACAATCTTATATCTATAAAGATTCGGTCCCTAAAAATTAAATGGGGAGTGTTTAGGGTTTAGGGTTTAGGGTTTAGGGTTTAGGGTTTAATAAAAAGTCTAAATACATCAACCCATTAGCATCTAGGGTTAGCTAAATAACACAACTTTCCATGTCAATATGTTTAAGTATCCCTAATATCAGTCTCCTAAAGTCCGTTGTTTCCTTCTTATCCGATGTGCTAAATCAAAACGTGACAAAAAAAATGTTGTCCTTAACCACACCAGTCGTTCCTTGTTATGCTCCCATATATGATTTGTTTTTCTTATAATCCGCATGAATCTGAACGAACACCACACCAAGCGAAGGCTTTAAGATCCTTGCTAGGGTCTCGGGTAGGTGTATGTTTCGTGTTTGTGTGACTTTTAAACAAACCAAAAAAGATATGAACAATCTTGCTTATGTTTTGAATTTTTTTGAAAAGAACACTCTTGTCTCCTCTTTTATTCATAACATCAGGAAAATCAAAGGCTCAATTGAGTAGGAATTCTGAATGCAGAGAATGAGTATCTACCGATATTCTCTTGTCTCCTCTTTCATTCATAACATCAGGAAAATCAAAGGCTCAATTGAGTAGTAATTCTGAATGTAGAGAATGAGTATCTACCGATATTCATTTGAATTTGCAACAAAGGGATGAGGGATCAGAATCATGTGTGCTTGTTCTAATGGCTATGGATAAATGGAACAATTTTGAATATTTCTGTGATCTATTTTTTAGGCTTCTACAATATTGGTTTCTGCATATGCTTTGTAATTTGTGAAACAGTATAAGAAAAAGAGAACAATGAGGTTGAATAATTAGCGAAAGATGAGAAACAGATCCAATACATATGTTATTTATAGGTGTGGTCGTGTGGACATAATGACTAATCATTTAAAAAGTCAGATTACTCTTTGTATACCCTGCATTCGTTTCACTTTCATAACATGTAAAGAGTATTAAATATTCGAACTTTAATACTATATTTTATAATGGTAAATTAGTAATTGGATGATTTATGGTTTTATAACAGTTTGATCTTTCGTGATGGTTTATATCCCTGAAACTCCTGAAACTTAATTTAGAGTCATAAACACTCCCCATTTAATTTTTAGGGACTGAATCTTTATAGATATAAGATTTTGTAGCTAAAAAGTAGATGCATATATTCTATGCATCTTATTAAGCTAGACGAATCTTATGTATTTTGCGTCATATGCGATGTTTTTAGTATTAATCTTTTTAAAATGATAAATGTTAGTGGTTAGTGGGTCGAGTCGTGGAATAACATTTAAACGGAAGAATGTTTTTTATAAACTCTCGTCTAGTTATATTAGACTTTTTATCCATTTCGCCTAAAAGGCTTTGGCAAATCTTGAACCCAATACCTTTAACAAATTTTCCTAAAAATACCATTTAATAGAACGATGGTTAACTGAATGTTTCTAGTTTTATTTCAATATTACCTTCCAAACTAACTGGTATGCGAATATAAATTATCTATTGTGATTTAGTTGATGCATTTAAAAGACCGTGGAGCAGATAACAACCACCTGGTGTGGTCAACATATGGTATTCTTCGAAACCCGGCCTTTTTTCTTCTTTAAATATTAAAAGAAATTGTGATTTGACTTTTTTGAAATATTAAATATTTCACTTATCGTTTTACTTTACTATGTATAAAAGATGTGAGTGTATTGAAATAGTAAGGGTCTCTCTCGTTTGAAGCCGGGTTTTACTTTAACTGTGGGTTTATAAAGTAGAGGATTTAGGATTAAGTAAAATTTCGATTTAAGTTAAAATTTATTAAATGATGTGAGAGAAAAAAAAATAAAAGTTATTTATTTTAATATTTTTTAAGACTATTTTATAATTTAAATAAGATAAAAATAATAATAATTAATAATCTATTAACTAAATAGGAGGAACATGACCCACCTAGTTGGAAAAAACAAAAAGTGTCGGTAAGAAAATTTGTAAACCAGACACATAAGGTCGGATTATTCATAGAAAATTTTTATTACTCAAGCCCATCTTTGGGGCCCTTTTAGTTACACCAAACAGATTTTTTTAAATGGGTTTGAACCTAAAATGCCTAATCCTGAATGCCAAACGCACCCTAAGTACATCTTAAAAATTAAATAGGCAGGTTTTGTTGCATATTTGTAAAATATTATATTTTTAACAGTTTTTAGTTATACACAAAAATTATAAAAATAAAAATAATAAAGAAAAAAAATCAAAAGATTTATTTGAAAGGGTCTTTAGTAACTTAACTGATGATATTTTTTTTAAATGACAGGAGTCGAATTCCTGACCTCCCCACATGGATACTATAATCAAATGCATACATTCAACTGAACTAGACTTTATTTGTAACTTAACTGGTGATTAAAAGATGAAGTTGAATTGTTAACTGTTACTTAAAAAAAATCATTATACATTACTTTCTTTCTTAGAGGGCAAGTGTGGGTCGGTTGGTCGTCACGACACCACTTAATGTACCGAGTTTAGCGTTTTTGGCATCTAAGTTGTAGTTGCTAGCTGAGATGGTGGGCGACGAAATAAGACACGGCGCCACAACTGCACCGTGACTCACGTTTTCAATTTTTTTTTTAATTTGTTACCGTTGGCAACGACTAATTTTTGGAAAGAGGAAGTTTTTGACCGAAGCTTAAAAACACTCATAATTTACTTATTTTTTCATTATAAATACTCTTTTAAACTACAAAAAATATATACATTATAAACTATATAAAATAATACATTTGAGACCACCAAAATTTATTAATTAAAAGAGTTATTAATTAATCGATAAATTAATAACTAATGTATTAATTTATATATTAATTAATATTTTATTAATTTATAGTAGAATACTTAGTTTACAAACACCTTTCAAGCTTCCACTTAATTATTGTATACAATCCATTTACGTATATCAAATGAACGACCTAATTTGAAAGAAACATTGAATCTTCCACCTTATTATACTTCTTGTGTTTAATGTACTACTTTATGGACATTAAAAATATTTTCTATATAAATACAAGATCAAAATAGGTTAACACAAACAAATCATACACTCAACATGGCTTTCCATCTTAAAGGTGTGAAAAAACAACAATGACAGACGAGATTCAAAGAGAATTATGCAAGCACAACAAGGATAATTCAAGTCTCACTCAAAAGCAATTGCAAGAATGGGTTCATAGTAACTATGGTTTGCAGGTGAGTCAAGCGAAAATATCGAATACAGTTAAGCGGTCTTTAGAGTATCTCTCATTTGCTCCCGAAAGAGGCGATGTTAAGCGACACAAACCGGCGATGTAATATGCTATATATAAGGAATTATTAATTTATATTTTATATGGGTCTAAAGAAATTATCAAAAATATATTATCTTATAATTTTAGCGAATTATTAATTTAGCACCCTATCTTCGAGTCGGGACCGATAAAAAAATTATCTTAGAGAGTTAATTAAATAATCGAGTATTAATTTATCGAGTTTCTACTGTACAATCTTCTATTATTTTCAACTATTATTCTATATTTTTTTATATCAATCATGAACCAAATCCACCAAAGGCCTCTTGGCCTAGCGGTATGTGAGTGGCCCTCTAACCTATATTGTGGGTTCAAGTCTCGGTGGAGACATGTGAGATAGAATTTGTGAGATAGTGTATGAGTTGTAAAAAATTGTCGTTCAAAAAAAAAAAAAATCCAAAAGAATATCTGAATTAATGGATGAATAATTTGTTTAACGATCCCAAAATAAACAATTTGTTATTCATGAAAATTGTGTTTTTAGTTGAAAATAATATTTGTATTAAATTTAAAAAAAGTGATGGGTCATAATAACACTAAAAATTGTTAAATTAATTAGGAATGATGTTTTTGATATTATGATGAATTTTTAAAAGAGGTTGAAATACGTTCGTTTGTAAACCCGGTTACGAACTCTCATAGGGCCCATAAATTGCAGTTTCAAACCCCCCAGTTGCGAACCGTCTTTGAATATCCTTTTTGAACTGTGAACCGAAATGACCTTTTATCTGCAAAAATTAATAAAAAAATTCCGCTATCTTTTATATAATAAAATAATTAGATTTTTAAGAGTTTTAGTGAAAAGTGGAGGTTGAAGAAAATATAATTGGACCAATCAAATGCCTTGATTTTGACACATAAGCAAAATCAAGCAATATGATTGACCAAAAAAGTCAAAATTGAATGAAATTTGGTCAAAATTAAATGTTTTGGTGGAAAAATTTGACGAAAACACAAAATATATATGTGTCAGATTTGTGAAAATAAAAACTTAAAAAAGGAGGAGAGGATTAATTAAAACTTTAATGGCTGAATTTTAAATAAATTAGATAGAATTAAGTGTAAACTTATATTTTTCTTATTTTTTAGGAACTTTATAAAATAAACAAAATACCCTTTAAACTTTATATAATCTAAATTTTATATTTTAAAAATACAACATATATGTAATAGAGTATTAAAGAGTTAACAAATCACATGATCATTAATATTCTAATAAAATAACAAATTATTATTTATTTGTATTTTGACACTTAATAAAATCAAATAATGCAATCTACGTAAATTATTATTAACATGAATATAAATAATAAAATGAATGCAAGACATCAGACATCGGTGTTAGATGAAAATAAATAGACAAGATTCTACATATTACAACATATATTTTCCAAGGTTGGTATGTGTTATTAAACACAAAATGTCTAGAAAAATATAGCTAAAATTTCATTTAAACAAATTCAAATGCAATAAATATTTATACAAAATATCAATGATTTATCCAAAAAAACATCAATTAATATTATCGCATAATGAAAAATCATATAAAAACATGGCAAAAGTTATTTTGCAAACTTGTTTTTTCTAAGAAACCAAGGGACTCATCTTAACCATTGATTCACCTTTCATTCAATGGCTATGATTAATCTAAGATTTAATCAAAAAAACCTTAAAATATGTTTTTTTTTTTTCTGTGAACGGCAAAAAAATTTTTTTTTCGAGCGGAAATTTTTTTTTTTCGAGCGGAAAAAAAAACACAGTTAACACCGAAATATTATCTTATCATAATTATTATATTGACCCTTATATCTAGATATACTTTATATATATCTAGATATACTTTTTATATATCTAGATATACTTTTTATATATCCAGATATAATTTGTATATATGTAGATATAATTTATATATATTTGATCATAATTATTAAATTGACTTTATATCTAGATATAAAGTGACATTAAAAAAGTTAAAAAGATATATCTAGATATACTTTATATATATATCCAAATATACTTTATATATACTTTTTATATATCCAGATATACTTTGTATATATCTAGATATACTTTATATATATCTGATCATAATTATTAAATTGACCCTTATATCTTGATATAAAGTGATATTAAAAAGAGTTAAAAAGGTATATCTAGATATATTATATATATCCAGATATACTTTATATATATTTAGGTATACTTTTTATATATCCAGATATACTTTGTGTATATCTAGATATAGTTTATATATTTGATTATATTTATTAAATTGACCCTTATATCTGGATATAAAATGACATTAAAAAAGTTAAAATGGTATATCTAGATATATACTTAATATATATCTAGATATACCTTATATATGTATATATCGGGATATACATAAAAAAATAAAATATTTGCAGTTTAGTCCCTCCGTTTTTTTTTTCTCCTGAATAGTTTTGGTTATTTGCAACTTAGTCCCTTCGCTTTTTTTTTCCTAAGATCTGGTCTCAATTAATGGATGGCTAGGATTAGTCCCTTGTTTTCTATGAAAATACTAGTTTGTACATAAAATCGCAATAACTAAATTATTACCTTATTTATTTTTTATGTTCAAGTCCCGTGCGTGCACAGGTATTAAAACTAGTATAATAAAATGCGAAGACTACAACAGCCGTTTGATCATATTTTCTAAGACAAGGACAGTTCATTCCACTGGTTGTTCTCATCCACCTCTCGCCACTGGCTGTTCCTTATCACAACCAGGTACCTCCTCCATTGATTAATCAATGATCAATTAGCTATTGCTCTGAACTCTCGTATGTTCTTTACTACTACGTATTATTTATCTTAGTTCTTGGTTTTAATATACTTATTACGTTTGTTTATATAACTATACCCGATTTGCTTCATGATGGCCATTTTCGTAAAACGTTACCGCATTTTTGGAAAATTAACCCAGATGTAAAACAATGTGTATATGTTTATTGCTTAGTTAGCTTGTTAACAAGTGAAAACTGAACTTGGTTTTTTGTTAAGCTCAAGTCGTTTTAAATTTGTGCACGCGTTTGCCTGTATTTCTGGTATACGGAGGTAGGATATAGACGTCTTGCCCTTACCCTAAGGTAGACATTGGTCAAAAGTTACGGGTTCGCGTATAGTCGTAGACATTTGAGTTGCATTTCTAAGTAAACTGTGTTTATATGCTTCATAATGGTCATTTTATAGTGATCATCAAGGGTGTGGATTGATACATGTATGACAAACTGATAGACAATAGTTTTATTTCATGACCTGAGTTTAATCTAATTACCAATTTTTTGCATACCATCGTGTAGGTGCCGTTTCAAGAAATAAACTATAGGATATTGTCATTTTACGATATGTTTATTTGTATGAAATGCCAACATACTTTTTCATTTTTCTCATTTTTTGTTATTGTACTTTCATCCTAATAGTTAAAAGATGGCTTTATGACCCGTTTGGGTTTTTGCAACCCAAATGACACATTGAAACCTGCTTTCAAAATTGATAATTTTTAGATAAAAATGTCAAATATATGTATGAAAATGTTTAAAATCGACTAGAATAAGACACAAAACCATCTTTTAATGACTTGAAATAAACAGGACAAAAGCGGGTTGGTATTTTATTACTGCAACACTTGTACAACGTGCAGGCTCTGTCTCTTTTTTGGAGTAAGAATTTTTTGCACGAACTATATGTAAATGGCATATTCATGAATTTGATTATTGAAAATTAAGGGTTTTAAATTCAATTTCTTCAGGTGCGAGTGCTATAAACATGGCAACACAAAATTCTTTGCAAAAAGATAACATATCTGACGACTTTCCAAATCTCTTGGTTCTCGGACCACCATCCGTTTTCAAAACCTATGAGAAAGAATTTTCCGAGAAATTTTGTCTGATCAAACCATGGGAATCTTCTATTCCCCTCATCAAATTCCTTTCTACTCATGCGGGTTCTGTACAAGCTGTCTTTTTATCTGCTTCATGCCCTGTTACCACTGAGATCTTGCAAGTCTTGCCTGAGCTTCGTTTTATCATGACCAGCAGCGCTGGTGTTAACCATATTGACCTCCATGAATGCAAACGACGTGGAGTCCAAGTTGCTAATGCTGGCACGATTTTCTCGGAAGATGTTGCTGATATGGCTGTAGGTTTGTTGATTGATGTGCTACGACGAGTTAGTGCTGCTAACCGGTATGTCAAGGCTGGTCTGTGGCATCAGAAAGGAGATTATCCTCCCGGTCACAAGGTTCTCTGTCTGTGATTTTGTGTTTCAAAATTTCATGTATGTATGGATACTAACTGTGGTCTATTAGTTTTTATGAATTCAGTTGGGGGACAAACGAGTCGGGATTGTTGGAATGGGAAGCATTGGCCTTGAGGTTGCAAAGAGGCTTAGCGCCTTCGGCTGTACCATCTCATACACATCTAGAAACAAAAAATCACATATAACATACCCTTTCTGTCCTGGTATACAAGAACTCGCAACAAACTGTGATATCCTTATTATTAGTTGTGCCTTAACAGACCAAACCCGCCACATGATTGACAAAAGGGTAATGTTGGAATTAGGAAATGGTGGAATTATTGTGAACGTAGCGCGCGGAGCAATCATCAATGAGAAAGAATTGGTGGACTGTTTACTCAAAGGGGAAATTGCTGGTGCGGGTTTGGATGTTTTTGAAAACGAGCCTGATGTCCCTGAAGAGTTTTTTCAATTAGATAATGTCGTTATGACCCCTCACCACGCGGTGATGACTGAAGAATCTTTGAGAGATCTTTATGAACTTGTGGTCAGGAATTTGGATGCTTTTTTCTCAGACAAACCTCTGATGTTCGAGGTCGTGTAGGTGTGAATTAATCGACTGATTGATGTTTTTTTATTCAGAAGATGCATTGGAATGCGTACTATGAATTCTTGATTTTTAAAGATGCAGCTTGAGGTACTATTACAGTATGATCCACTTTCTCTTCCACAGACTATAGTGTATTTGCTTCACATGTACACAATACGAAGTATTTATCTTGCATGAACTATATGGTTATTATAAAAAAAAAATGCAAGTTTTATTGTAGCGTTTTTTCACACGGCTTTACTTATCTTAGGACAGTTCACCAAAAACTTTAGTCACAGTTCATTTCCAATTACCGTGTGTTAACTAGGCATAGTATTGGTGTGTGGTCAACATATTGAACATGATCAGGTAATGTGTTCTCATCGGACAGTGTGAATGTCTTTCACCTGTGGCATCTGATCCGCACCCAGATGCTCGGTACATGATATGTTTTTATATACGAATGTTTGTTGTGTTGCTATTATTTTTGGTTAACTGCCATTTTCGTTGTATTTTTTGTTTTTTATTGATATGGTTTGAGAGTAATAGAAGATGTCATTATTGTTCTATTTACTTGATGTGAGGCAGAAACAAAGATGACACCAATAAATTACTTAAGTTAGGTTTGATTGGGTTCAGGGCTTCAAGCGTAGGTTTAGTTTACAGCATAAACTCTCTTCACAAGGCACTCTGGGATACACTCCAGTATAGCCTATAAAAGCACAAATTTTGATTACTTTTTTACAATGTAGGACATTAACAGTCTCAGATATACCAACTTAGATGGAACGTTACAGCAATAAAAAGCCCATTTCAGATAATGCAGTCTTGAGAGCTAAACTAGCGTAGCCTGTGAACACTATCTTGTTAAAAGGAGTGCCGCATCCTGCACATAGAGGACTAGAATCGATCCCACAAAACTTGTCGTATTGTATGGTGCCCAGAATCCCAGATACTTTGTTAGCACTTGAATTATGTCAGAGAATGATCTCTGAGCACTTTACCAATCAGATACAAATTTCTATCGAAAATCATTAACTAGTCAGATTTCAAGGAGACGGTTCTTTAAAATCAGTGGTATATGATCATCAAAATTCATGAACTGTTTTGATCAACACGGTGAAAGGGCATCAGGTTGTACTTTGATTCTTGAATAGTATTCGATTTTATAAAACAAAACAAGAATCAAGTGATTCAACCAACCTCCCCTTTTATTTTTATTAAACTGCATTAGGCTTTTACTTCAAATATGATATCTATCTTTTTGATCGTACTTACAAAGCAGAAAGAAAGAAACAAGTGTATTAATGATCTTACAAACCAAGATCAATATACACAAACAAGATTCAGAACAGAACTCCAAGTATCAACAATGGCGGAGTGAACAATGTGAGAGAGAGATAACAAACTAACAGAGTGAATTCATAAATAAAAAGAGAATGTGATGTATATATACTAAGCTAGCTAGGGTTGAGACGAGTTCCATCAAGTTGCCACATTTAGTCCTTCAACACTCCACACCTGCACAAACTTAAACCAAAATATATACAAAAGAAAAAACAAATGAAATAATTACCTTTCTTACCCTTTAAGATTGGCACAATATCAAAATATAACTTATACTTTTAATACCCCCTCATAAGTTGAATGTTGATATAGGTCAATCAGATTCAGCTTATCACACAACCATTTGTGATCCTTGATAGATAATCCCTTGGTAAACAAATCTGCAATGTTATCTTCAGATTTGATTTTAAGAGTTTTAATCAAACCTGTAGATACTTTTTCCCTAAGGAAATACAAGTCAATTTCAAAATGCTTTGTCCTCTCATGGAAGACAGGGTTAGCAGCAATCTGAATTGCAGAGCTACTATCACAGTTAATAGGCACAGGCAACATAGCATCAATCTTAAGATCTTTCATGATCTTAAGAATCCACATTATTTCACAAGCAACACTATTCATAGCTCTGTATTCAGCTTCAGCTGAATATTTTGCTATAACATATTGTTTCTTACTTTTCCAGGAAACAAGATTGTTTCCCAGATATACTGTATACCATGTAACAAATTTTCTAGTTATTTTGCATTTAGCCCAATCTGAATCCACATAAGCATTAAGATTCAAATCATTATGCTTTTTAAAAGATATGCCAGTTCCAGGAGATCCTTTTAGATATCTAAGAACATGAAATGAAAGCTTAAGATGAGATCTATAAGGAGCATGCATATACTGACTTAGACAATGAACTGCATAAGCAATATCAAGTCTAGTCAATGTGAGATAAATCAGTTTTCCAACAGTCTTCTGATAACAAGTCTTGTTATCAAGAATAACATCAACATCACATTTAGTTTGATCTTTCTTTTTCTTAGAAGGATCTGGTATAGGAGATTTAGCTGGTTTACAAGCTAACATGCCATACTCAGAAAGCAATTCTAAACAATATTTCCTCTGATTGAGGCATAAACCAGCTTCATTATCAAGTACTTCAATACCAAAAAAATATTTGAGTTTACCAAGATCTTTTATTTTAAATTTTGAACTCAAATATTCTTTAAAGGTATTAATAATACTTTCATTGTTCCGTGTTATTATAATATCATCAACTTAGACTAACAGGGCAACAAATGACTCATTTTTAGTCTTAGTAAACAAAGAAACATCACTTTTGCTTTGACTAAACCCATTTTCAATAAGCACACTAGTCAGCTTTTCATTCTATTTTCTAGGTACTTATTTTAAGTCATATAAAGATTTAGTCAATCTGCAAACCTTATTATCAGAATTAGACCCATATCCTTCTGCTAGATTCATATAAATTTCTTCATCTAAATCTCCATACAGAAATGCATTATTGACATCTAATTGATAAACAGGCCAACAATTATGCACAGCAATAGAAAGAAGACATCTGACAGTAACAATTTTTACAACTGGTGAAAATGTTTCTTCATAGTCAATTCCTTCCTTTTGACTAAAACATTTAGCTACAACCCTAGCTTTGAATCTTTCAACATCTCCACTAGATTTATACTTCACTTTCCATAACCATTTACATGCTACAGGTTTTCTACCTTGAGGTAGATCAACTATAACCCATGTATTATTTCTATTCAATGCCCCCATCTCCTCATTCATTGCCTCAACCCACCTAGGGTCTTTGGCAACCTCATCATAAGACTTAGGTTCATGAATTTTATTCAAGTTATTAGTGAACACAAAATTATGATTAGACAAGTTGTTGTAGTTCACCACAATATTAATATCATACTTAACTCTTTTATCAAGCACATAATCACAAAGTTTAGCAAGAAGCTTATGTAGTCTACTAGATCTTCTTAGCTCAGACTTCTTTGGACTATTTTGAAAGAGTTGATTAAATTCTATAAAATCCTCACCCTCAGACTCATAATTTTCATCATTAAGGGCAATATTATGATCTAAATCATTAGCCTCATTATTGCCTAAGTCATTCTGGTTCCCAAGACTATGTTCTTTATTAGTCATAGACTCTGACCCCTGAGAATGACTGGTAACAATGGTAGAAGTATCAGTAGATACTTTATCAGCTAAGACAGAATCTTTTGAAATGCTACCTCTATCACTTAAACTTACATCTCTCATTTCATCATAGGGATCATCAGATTTGTTTACAACTAAGTCAAAAATATTTAAACTGTTTATACCGTGATCTTCAAAGATCAAATCACTCTTACAAACATCATTTTTGAATGGAAAAACTGTTTCATAAAACTTGACATCTCTTGAAAAGAACACATTTTTTGACTCAAGACCAAACAATTTATAACCTTTTTTAGTAAAATAATACCCAATGAACACACACTTTTCAGACCTATCAGCAAACTTATCCACATTATTAAGCACAGTACTAAAACATAGACACCCAAAACTTTTTAAATTAGAGATATTAGGTTCCACTTTATAAATCATTTCATAAGGACTTTTTCCAGAGAGAACTGGGCTAGGAATCCTGATAATCAGATAAACAGCAGTAAGAATAGATTCAGGCCACATGTTCAAAGGTAATTCCCCCCTGAAACATGAGGGCTCTAGCAACATTAAGCAAATGTCTATGCTTACGTTCAGCTATACCATTCTGCTGTAGAGTATACACACAAGTAGTTTGATGAATAATCCCATTAACCTTAGTAAAATCTTCAAATTTATGATTAATAAACTCAGTTCCATTATCACTTCTAAAAACTTTGATTGAAACATCAAACTAATTTTTGATTAGATTAAAAAACTAAACAAGTTTATAAAAAACTTCATCTTTGCCTTTAAGCATGTATAACCACACAGCCCTGGTATAGTCATCAACAATAGTAAGAAAAAATCTAAATCCATCTTTACTTTTTACTCTATAAGGACCCCAAACATCCAGATGAACAATATCACCCAAAGCTTTGGTCTTATGGTCACTTATAGGAAAAAGATCCCTAGTTTGCTTAGCCATGTGACATACATCACAAGGCTGAACATTACTAGTAGAATCAAGCTGGATTTTATCCTTAAGAATAGCTAAGACTTGGTCAGAGGGATGAACAAGTCTGTTATGCCACACACATTTAGACAAATAGCACTTAGTGATAGCACTATTAGTAAATTTCCTACCTGAATCAAACAAGTAAAGTCCATTATTTTCACTACCAGTCCCCAGAAGGAACTTTTGAAGAGAATCCTAGACAAAACATCTAAACTCAGTAAAAGACACAACAAACTTAACATCTTTAGCCAACTTGTGTACAGATATAAGACTAGCCTTATAACCTGGAACAACCAACACATTTTTTAATGTAATTTTATCTGAAAATTTGAAATTTCCCACATGTTTAACATGCTCAATAGTACCATTAGGATGTGAAACAGATATGTTTAAATTTGAAACATCAATAATATCAAACAAATGTTCAGTAGAAAAAGTCATATGTTGGGATGCTCCAGAATCAAAGATCCAACCAATATAAGTTCTATAAGTACTTATATTGGTGTTATAGTTAAAGAATTGACAAGTAACAAAACTTATAACATGCTTAGAACCAAAGCCTATACCTGCAACACAAGACTGCACATCACCAATATCAGGCTTTGAGTTTATCAAAGCCATGAGTCTATTAATTTGATCAGCAGTAAAGGGAAGAGAATTCCCAGATCCCTAATCAACACTAGTACCATGAGAGCTAGTGACATTATTAGAAACATTAGATCCTCCAGTATTTCTTTTCTTGAAACCTGGAGGATATCCATTAAGCTCAAAACATCTATCAACTGTATGACCATTCATATTTCAATGAGTACAAACAAATTTATTATTATTGTTTCTGTTAGAACCCCTGCTTTGATTATTTTTATTATTAGACCAATTATTAGGTTTAACCACAAAAGCAGAAGTAGTATTCTTATCATTACCATTATGAACATGACTATTCTTATGAGACTCAACCCTTGACAATATAGCAAAAGCATATTTAACATCAGACAAAGGATCAGCAGTTAGCAATTGACTCCTAACAACACTGAAAGTGTCATCAAGACCCATGAGAAACTTCATAAGCCTCATAAGAGCATTATGGCTCTTCATTTTAGGAGCACCATCACAATTACGAGAAGGAAGATTGACAAGAGAGTCAAACTGCCTCCATAAGCTGTTGAAATTATGATAATACTCAGACAATGAAGACCCAGATTGAGTAAGAGAGCAAATTTTGTAATGCAAATTATAGATAACAAATCCATCAATTTTATCATAAGTTTCTTTAAACTCATCCCACACATCTTTAGCATTTTTAGAAAAAATTTGTCCTTGATATAACTCAAAAGAGATACATCCAAGAACCCATGATAAAACCACTGCATTACATCTATCCCATTGATCAGAAAGAACATCATCATCATAATCTTTTTCACAAGTACCATCAATAAAACCCAATTTGTTTTTAGTATGCAAAGCAAGCTTAAATGCAACAACCCACACTTTATAGTTTTCTGGTCTAGTTAGTTTAACACTCACAATAGGTTGCCCATTAGTATCAGTTGGGTGTAAATATAAAGGGTCATTAGTATGAATGACAGTCTTATTATTATCTTCTGTTTCAGTATCACTAACAGATTTGTCACCCTTATCAACCTTCTTGGGGTCAGACATGATGACAAATCAAAAAAACACACAACAAGAAACAAAGAAACCCCTTATATCTCCTCTACACACAGCTACCAAGAAGCACACAAGAAAACTGAATCAAACCTCCAAAACTACCTAATCCCTTCGACACCTAAATCACCCTCTAAACAACAACAAGAAACCAAACTAAAGAGAGAGCAAGAGAGGTGTTACAAAACGCGCAACTACAAGCAAAAACTGCCAAGAACCAAGGAGATCAAGAAGATCCCACCACGATCAGATAAAGAACAGCGACAACAACCTGAAATGTTAGTTATAACAAATAACTAAAAAATAACAACAAATCCCCAAAAATTGAATGAAACCCTAATTTCTGAAATTTAAGGTTTCTTCAATTAAACTTACCAGAGGTGAAATTAAACCCAAATAACCAATCAAGAACCCAATTAAACCCAAAGAAACACCAGAAATCAGAAAACCCCCAAAAATTAAGAAACCCTAATTTTTAAGATTTAATCAAAAAACTCAATTAACCAGCAGCTAATTGAAATCAGAGTTAAAACCGTGTTTAAAAATAAGTATCAAGAACCATTGGCTCTGATACCATATTCGATTTTATAAAACAAAACAAGAATCAAGTGATTCAACCAACCTCCCCTTTTATTTTTATTAAACTGCGTTAGGCTATCACTTCAAATGTGATACCTAGCTTTTTGATCATACTTACAAAGCAGAAAGAAAGAAATAATTGTATTAATGATCTTACAAACCAAGATCAATATACACAAACAAGATTCAAAATAGAACTCCAAGTATCAACAATGGCGGAGTGAACAATGTGAGAGAGATAACAAACTAATAGAGTGAATTCATAAACAAAAAGAGAATGCGATGTATATATACTAAGCTAGCTAGGGTTGAGACGAGTTTCATCAAGTTGCCACATTTAGTCCTTCAACTCTCCACACCTGCACAAACTTAAACCAAAATATATACAAAAGAATAAACAAATGAAATAATTACCTTTCTTACCCTTTAAGATTGGCACAATATCAAAATACAACTTATACTTTTAATAAATAGTTAAACCTTTTATAAATGATTGATATGTTCTGCTTTCGTTCAGGTCTTAGACCATAAATGCAAAGTAATAAGAGTAATTCCAAAGTGTCAGTATAAGCATCCCACGACAAAGCAAAATCACGAAACTAGAGGAACATAAAGCCTATTCATGTGTAGTAAAAGTTAGGAAGCATACATTGAAATTGAACACCATATGGCCTTACAAACTACGCTATAGATTTTGAGGAGCATGCGAATTTAACCAAGTATTCTTCAGCAAATAGGTTAATATAAAAACAGAATGCGTATACAAATTAACCTCATGTTAATCAGTCGTATTTGTGATCCCCTATCTGACGCAGTGACGCGAGCATTTTTTAGTGTTCCCAGTTCTATGTATCCAAGATTCCAAGGTATGTTTTGTTTGCAGATAGTTAGCTAGTGACATAGATGTGGTTTGGACCGCTTTGGGTATTATTGTATCATAAGTGATTAGTAATGGTTGTTAATTGGGTCTTGTTGGTCGGGTGCCGGTTAATTCTGGTCGGGTTAAAATCGGGTCAAGACTAAAAATAACATATGGGTCACGACCTTTTTTGAACTTGGGCTGGTCGGGTTTAGGCCAATTTGTCAATCCGTATATGAGTAAAATATTCATATAGTTGCCTATTTGTTTTAATTAGTTTAGATAGATAATTTATAAAAAATTTAAATTGAAAAAGACAAAAAAGATATATATATTCGGGTCCTCGTTTGACCCGAACTCAAAGTAGGCAGACATTTTCTACCCCATACCCGAATTTTTCAACCCGATACCCGACTTTATTTAATACTACTCAAGTACCCTCTTGCATGCCAAATCTCAAGTCAATTTTAGAGTGGGAGGAGCGTTGGCGGGACTCGGGAGGGCGATGCCAAAGGCTTTGGCGTGAGCCTTCCTTTGGCGCACCACTCCGTGCCTCTAAGGTCGGACGGAATTGTGCATTTTCTCATGGGTGAGTTATCAACTCACGCGTGAGTTGCCACCCCATTTGTAAAACTCACGTGCGAGTTATGTCCACACCGGTGGGATACTCACCTCTGTGACTTCCAAAATGTTACTCCTTTTTTTTTCAAAAACTATCCATTATTTCAACTTATTTAAAAAAAATCCCACTTTTTCTATAAATACAACATAAAATCACCATTTATATATAAACACATTCTTCACAAAAAAACTAAATACTTACCGTGAGGTACGAGTATGAGTTTAAGTCTCCCCCGAAGACAACGCCAAAGAAAACCTTAAGAAAAAGGTGACATCAACGTTTTATACCAATCTCCTTTGTTTAACGATCTCAAGATCGGGACGAGCACGAGAGATTCAGTTTGTGGCTAACGGTGTTTTTTACCCTTTGGGATATTATCTCGTTGACGGGGTATATCCGGAGTTGGTGCCACTTGTTAAGACAATACCAGAACCGCTGATGATGACCACAAAAGAATTTTGTATAAGAAAAAAATAAGAATCAGCAAGGAAGGATGTGGAACGAGCATTTGGTGTTTTGATAAAGATATAGGCCAAGCCACTCCTACTCGAACAATGAAAAAAGAACGAATCCAAAATATGATGTATACATGCATCATATTACATAATATGATTCGAAAATACAAACGGCGTGCAATTTCTCCCGCATGGTTTCCGGAGGAAGAACACCAACAGGAGGACATTGTCCGAAATGATGAGCAAAGGCGGACAATGTACATCCGATCGACACAAACACATCATAACCTTCGAGCTGATTTAGTCGAACACTTGTATGCTAATGCTAATTTGTAGTTTTAATATAAGGGTCTATGTAGTGTTTTTAATTATTTAATAAAAGTTTAATGTTCAAATAAAAGTATTTACGTTAACGTTTTTATTTACATTTTAGTTTACGAATTAAAGTAATTAAGAAGAAAAAAAATTATGGTATGATGTGGCGGTGAGTTTCTCACAACCAGCAAGGTTGAAAGGTAGGTTGAGTGAATGGAAAGAGAAAGCTGAGGTGAGCCGACGTGACGGTGGTGAGTTACTACACCATTCCTTCTAGCCTCAGGCCTCAGAGCGTCCACTATGTTTATTTTTGAAGAGGTTTATAAAACTATGAAGATGTTTATCATTTTATTAACCATAGTGGAGATTAGGCTTATGCTTATATGAAATGAAAAGGTCCAACAACTTAGACCTCTTTAAAATTTACTATGCATTTGAATTAATAAGATTTTTCTAAAGGTTTATACAAGTTTAAGCATAGTGAAGAAATGTTTATAATATAAAAAAGTTTATAAATTAATGTTTTAGGATAACTTGGCATTATTATAAGTTTATACAAAAGTTTCATAGTAGATGCCTCATGGTGATTTGGTTTTTGTTGGCTTCATGTTTTAAATAGATATGCGGTCTCAAAAATGAAAAATGACTTGGATCATTAATGCAAGTATTTATGGCATTTAATGTGCACCAGACTTGAACAAATGATTATTTGTAAAATTTTGTTGAGCATCTCTAATGTTCAAACCATCAAAAGCTTTCTCTATTTTTAAAAAGTTTTTACAATTTTTTTTACCATTGTGATAAAAAGTTTTGCGATAGCTTTTCAAGAATTTGTAAAAAAGACTTGGGCAACTCCAAGCTATTGAAAAAAGCTATAACTATTAAATATTTTATGCATTTATTGCATTAAATGTAACCTTTTTTAAAAAAATTTGCATTTAATAAAAAAAATATAAGACCATCTTTTATGCAAAAAAAAATTGAATAACTTTTTATATTTAATGTCTTAAATGTCAAACTCATTTAATGGCTAAAACTTGTATGAATGAGTTGGAGTTCACCAAGTCTTTCTAAAAAGCTTTCCACAAAGTCTTTGATTTAGGGTGTGTTTGTTGACACTGACGGTAAGAGTTAGCATTAGCAGTAAGCAGTTAACAGTAACAGTAGCAGTTAGTAGTAATCAATTGTAGTTAGCAGTAACAGTTTGATTTATAAAAGTGTTTGGTAGGATAGCTATAGTAAATTTAATTTGTAAAATGATAAAACGCTAATGCTTAATGCTAAATGCTAATTCAAAGAGCATTGAAAAATGAGCAAGTTTTATAATTTTATGAAAGCTAAATGCTTTCTACCAAATGAGCTTTATAGTTATTATACTAAATGTTAATTGCTAAAAAATGCTCTTAAATGCTGTCTGCCAAACACACCTATAATGCAAAAAAAAAAACCATGTCCAAAAGCTTTTTGAAATAGTACAAAGTCATTTTTGGTTTTTGCATTGCAGATGCTCTAACTTCATACCATTGTATATGTTGTTACTTGTCAAACTTTTATGAAAAGCTTTTAAAAAAGCTAAGCATACAATGCAAAAAAACACATTTAAACACTTTTTAGAGTAATGCAAAGTCTTTACTTATTAACAAGTCTTTGCTAAAAGTGAAAGTTAATAAAAGAGATTTGCATTGAAAGCAATAGATGATTCAAGTCTTTAAATTCAAATCTTTTAAAAACTTTAGTATTGGTGATGCTCTAAAGACTATGAAATAATGAAATGCCATTGGTTGCTTATAGCATTTGCAAACTTGAGCAAACGCTTTTACTATGCCAACAACCTATTTAAATAACTTGTTTAATTGTGACAATAATTTTGAAGAAACTTTAACAAAACCACTTGAAAACTCCTAACGTTTGTAGCAATTGTCAAAAAGCTTTTGTGTGTGTCAAACTTTCATTTTACACCCTACAATAAAAAGATGAAAAAGCTATTGCAAAAGCTTTTTGCATTGAAGTGGTAAGTTTTGCAAAAGCTTTTTACCTCGAACATTTAATTATATTAAATGCACTAAGTCTTATATGATTGTGCATTACTAATACTCTTAAAACCATGGGTAAACCGCAAAAAACGTCCCTGTACTTTCCCAAAAATGCAAGTATGCCTCTGAGTGATAACTACAAGCATTTCTGTCCCCAAACTTGCATTTCTCATGCAAATATGCCCTCGAGTCATATTTTTTGACCTTCCCTAACGTTTGGGCGTTAACTCCCTCACGTGCCTTGCACGTGAGGGTTTTTTCGTCATTTCCTGTGCCATCCTATCTTCCCACCTTTCATAAGTTGCAAATAACGTCCCCTAAAGAATTTACTACCCGCCACGATGCAAACCACCTTTCGTTTATGCATTTTCGGTCTCTGAAACCGTTTTCCCGTAAATAAAAGTTGGTGGGCCACATTCTGACACATTTCCAAGGACTTAAATTGCTTGACCTTTCATTATCTAAACTTTTTAGGGACTTAAATTCCAAGACCTTTCAGACTTCTATATATTCTTAACGCTCGATGGTTAATCAACATTCTCCCCCAGTTTGAGTTATATGTATCCCTAAATCATTCGCAAACCCTTTCAACTATTTAATTTTATCAAGTAAAATGGCTGGAAGAACTCCAATCCTTAACGAACTCAAAGAAGTATGCGGTGATTCTTATCTGAGCGCATGTATGGGTCTGTACATAGGTGAAATGGTCTCAACCGAACAAGCTTATGTTGATGTTTTGCGTGGTCAGTGTGAGTAGCTAAGGAATTTCCTAAGAAACATTGGAATGTTGCTCGACGAGATTGAGACAAAGGTTGACGAAGATGAAGATGGGTGGGTCGATTATTTGAACGAAATACGTGATAGTGACACCCAAAAATTGGTTGATGTGACCAAATTGATTGAGAAAGCTAGGGATGCGATCAGTCAGAAGCAAGCTTATATGGATCTTATGGAAGATAGTGATTAGGATGGTCGACCATGTTTTTACTATTTATCTTGTTCTTGTTTTAATTACCCAGTTTTAATCGAGATGTGTTTTGTATCAACTTTCGTTTATCAATGAAAGCACTGTCAGTGCCCCTTTCTTTTAAGAACCTAAATTGCACAATGTTTCAACTTTCACGTCTATATATAGATATATATATATATATATATATATATATATATATATCCATGAATCTATGCGCAAAGTTTATTATAACAAACATACATTCTTCTAGCATAGAGTGGAAAACATTTAATCTCAGTCTACTTCAAAGTCCACTGACTTGGCCATACGCCTAATTGGGGTCATAGAGAAGGAGCTGCAACTGGAGGAGAAATTCAAAACTCTATGTTCTGAGGTGCAGGACTGAGGTGCAGGAGACTGTTAGAAAGAGATCAAGGTTCATTGAGTATATGGAAAATTTTCTATGAATTGAGGATAATGATGACACATACCAAACTGTAAGAGTCTTGAAGCATGCTAAAAAGAGGGATAGAGAGAAGGCAGTGGGTCTGCAGATTATGAAGGACCAATCTCATCTTGGTACGCGTGAGATGTTTAACATTGTGAAGAAATTGAAGGACGGAATGATAGTATAGTGTTTAGTTGCAACTAGTTTCTTTATGTTTATGTGGATGTACCTTGTGTTTCTAAGGTTTAATAGAAAGAAATAATTTTTGTTTATGGTTTTTTTGACATGGAATTGGTGCTTCCATGGATGTTTGACACTATAATGTCAAACATCCAAACAAATACATGTTGAGTTCAGTGTATAACGTGAAAATATAAAACTCACTGATTCTTGACCAACATTAGGATTTGCTATTACATAATGACACTATTACATAACCATATTTTAGATTAAAACTTAACAGTATATTATTCTACCACTTAGCCACGACAAAACGTTGAGGGTGTTTGATACCATTCGTTTTGGTGTGTTTTCATCTTGTTTGTTATTAATCAATGCCATTACTCTTTTCCTCTTGAGGTCTTCCACTAGCTCTTGTGCATCTGCATCATCACCATCATTTGCCTCTTTCTTCACCTCAACAGCCTCTTGTTTAACCTCATCATTCTCATATTTAACCTCAACAGCCTCTTGTTTAACCTCAGGAGCCTCTGCTTCATCCAATTGTTGTTGATAATAAGCAATTGTTTTTTTATAATAAGCATGAATGTCATCCATATCTTCACATTGAGTTATTTCCTAAAGCTCATCTAGTGCTTCATCAATGTCAGCAAACATTTTAGTAATCTCTTCAGACTCATCATCAAGATGGTAAGGATCATCATTCTAGTCAACATTCATGGCTTCATTTAGGATATATTCAACGCTGTCCCATGTAGGCAATTCCCCTGATTTTCCAATGATGCCATCACTAGTGTCACACTGATATTAATAAACCTCCATCTCCTCACCAAAATCAGCATAACCAACAAAAGATTCAATATCAACATCATCAAAATCATAACCATCAAAATTAACCTCACCAAAAGATACATGATCACGAGTGTCATCATTTAAGACATGCTCCTCTTCTTGTCTTGATTCATGATACCCAAACATGTTGTCAAGCTCTTCCAATATAACCCTGAACTCATACTCAGCACTTGCCCTTCTAATTTTATTTGCAAACAATGTTTCTGTTGACCATGATGGTGAGAATTTAATGACATCATCAAATAAACGAAGATCATTAGCCACCACATTTCGTCCCTCCCAACAAAGCTAGATTGAAAAAATGTCACAATGTTGTCACTGTTGACAATTTCTAGAACTAATTCTCTCACAACATCATCAACATCATTTTCTTCTACCACCACAGCCTTACCCTTACTTGCCTTTTGTTCCAACAGGTGCTGCTGTACTAATGAAACACATAATTCAATATACACCTCAATTTCCTCAAACCTAGGAACATACTCCAAAAATCTGTCAACGTCTTCTTCACAAGATAGTGGTAGCAAACCAGCGTCCAATGACTGGCCTGGAATCCTAAAATGCGGGAAGGACCCTTACCTTTTATGTACCCTAGATCCTTAAACATTTATACGAGTGCGTACATACCAAACTTGTCACGCTGAACTAAGTCAAACCAACTTATAGTACAAAACCGATAGATTCTTTATGGTGGTGAGGTAAACTCACCATTGTGATGGATTTGCACAGTAAACAAGTATTGATTCGATTCTGTGAAGAAACAAAAAGATAAAACACATATCAATTTTGAACTTGTAACAATAAAAGAAACCAATATATCCAAGCTTAGCTTACCATATAGAAGACCTAAAGGAGACCGAAGCTTACCATAAAGGAGACTTAAATCAGAAATGGTGATACCGCGAGAGCGATTTTGCCAATACTTATCCATATTGATTGGTCTTTTGTGGTGAGATACAGAATGAACAGGGATATGATGTATTTATAACATAAATGATGGATACTATTCAGACCTCCAACTAAATTTTTTAACCGGGAAAGCTATCGTGTCATGATGGAAAAAACGGTTTCTTGGACAAAATATGCATAAACGAAAGGTAGTTTGCATCATGGCGGGTAGTAAATGCTTCCGGGACGTTATTTGTAGCTTATGAAAGGTGGGGAGATAGGATGGCACGAGAAATGACGAAAAAACCCTCACGTGCAAGGCATGTGATGGAGTTAACTGCCAAACGTTAGGAAAGGTCAAAAAGACGACTCGGAGGCATATTTGCATGGGATATGCAAGTTTGGGGGTAAGAACGCTTGTAATTCTCACTCAGGGGCATATCTACGTTTTCGAGAAAGTACATGGACGTTTTTTGCGGTTTACCCCCTAAACCATTGTACTAATAAATACTCCTTCCGTCCTAATTTACTTGTCTAAATTAGATTTTTCAAATCTTTTTTCTTCAACTTTAACTATAAATTAAATTTTTTTGTTATGTAATATTTGATAAAAATTATAGCAATAAAAATATATTTAAAACTCAATTTATTTATATAGTTTTCATCAAATGTTACATAACACAAATTTTTTAATTTAAAATGAAACTTGATGCAGAAGGACTTAAAAAAATTAAAAGTGAACAAATAAATTAGGACTCAGGTGAATGTGAAATATGAAATACTCACATGACACTAAGGGCATCCACTATGTTAAACCTCTACATAGGTTTATATTTCATCAAAATCATTAATTTTTAAAATGTTTGGTTTTATAAACCTATATTTATTATAGATAAATTTCTTAAACTTTAGACACATCAAATATATATTAAATGCATTAAATTATGAAGAGGTTCAAAAACCTAAACCTCTTCATACCAAGTAAGCATAAAATAATCTTCCACTATTATTTCAAAAGTATAAACCTCTTCATGATATTATAAATATATGTTTAAACCATCATAATAGATGCTCTAACTGGAGTAACAATTTGACTTGAGCCACCAGCCTACTCCTGTTATGGTGATTTGGTTTTGTACTATCAAATTCTTTAGATATTCTATGTTTGACTTTATACCAGATTCAAAGTTGACAGCTACATGGTTATTTGTTCATAAAGTTTCATTTAAACTCGTAGTCTACAAAATTATATTGATTCTAGTCAAGTCTAATAACTTTATAACTTGATTCATAAGCATCTTACCTAAAAGAATAGATAAAATTATGAAAATTAATCTCAAATTGGGTTACTAAAGCATCTTATGTATGTATTTCTTTATTCACTACCTAAATTTTGAACTATATATCCAATTGGGTTATTAAAGTGTTACATTGGCTGTCATATGTTCACATATGAGATTTCGGGATCGACCAACTAGATGACCATAATAAAATATGTTTAATGCAACGTAGGATAACAATGACGTGAACTAGATATAGGAAGAATCGTATGTACCCATAAATGGTTAAAGAATTTGTCTCCTTTGTGAGAAATGGGCTTCAATTATTTGTCAGGATAACTACATTAGTGACACACTGATAGTCACATTTGTCACTATATGTAAACAAGTGCAGTTCTCTTATGAGGTTATTTGGGAAAACGAACTTTTTTTACTCAGATATATGCGAAGTTATCGGGTTAATTTCACATCAAATGTAAATATCTAGCGAATCAAACGTAACATATCTATTGAGGTATGAACTTTCGACCTGAGATAATGATTGATAATATCAATTTGATAGATTTGTGTCAATGTACTTTATTTGAAACAAGTGTGAAATGTAAAAAAAAAAAAAAAAAAAAAAACAAGTGTGAAAAGCTAATGTTATTTTCCGTATATTTTATCTTTCATTTTAGGTCAACTTTGGTAGAGTTAAACCAAATAGAATATATATAGTCCTCGTGATTTACTATAATCGGGTTACACAGATATTATAAAATAAAATTCAAAGTGCAAAACACATAAAGGAAAGTTTTGGATTGCGTTTATATAAACTACTGGAAAAAAACATAAAATTAGAAAACTATGTAAAAAGGTTCTTTTGTAATTAGGTCGATAAAAGACAAGAAGAAAATATTCTTTTGATTTATTAAAATTTGGAGACTTATTTATGTTAAATTAATAGCAATATATATTGTATATATTGTCCTAGGTAGAGAGGGTATCTAATTCTATTTTTTATTTTGCAGAAAATCCAACTATGTGTGTATATTCTTATCTTTCGGTGCTGTTTAAAATTGTCTGTTTTGTTAAATTATAACTTGTCTCAATACCTTTGTTTAATTAACTGCATTTTGAGTTGTATGTGGATGTGATCAACATTTAATTTATATTCAGCTCCAATCTAGTTGAATAATTTATATGTATTTAACTGCATTTTGATAATCTAATTTATGTTCTCTTACCTTTTCATCCTTATTAACATTATTTTACAGATTTAAAGACTATGTCACAAGTCTTTATTTTTATAACTTTTGAACTTAATTGATTATTAATAATCTTATTTTTTTAGAAAAATTGAAAATCAGTTTATCACGTTCAATTTCTTAATATCACAATCTTCCACAATTTTCTATTTATGGAAGATGCCATAAAACAATGTATAGTAAAACAAAGATTGATGTTAACCGAGTGAAAAAGACTAGTCGTCATATTTGTTACCTTTATTTGTACATTTTTATGTCACTATACTAAAGATGTCGTCTTGTGCATATTTTATAATACGATGAATATAGACTAAATTACAACGTTCCATCTTTTGTTGCTACTGAAAATAGCGCACAAGTTGGAAGAACTTGCTTCGAAATTATTCAAGATTTACATTCGAGATGGAAACCCTAAAGAACATCATGAAATACTAAAAAAAAAAACTAGCTAACGTTATTCAAACTTAAAGCTAAGGTCGAGACATTGCATACATGCATGCATGCTCTTGATACCATCACTACAAAGTACAAACTAAAACTAACACATCTAAGAGCGAAGGATATAGTGACGAAGTAAGCTCGCCGTTGCTCGCCGAGCTCTAAGTAGTCTTGCTCTGTTGAAGCCAAGATGAGAATGCATCAATGGTATTCATGTCTGACCTATAATGTTTCTGTGTAAACTCGAGGAATGTAGACCACGTAAAGTCGGGATATATCCTTTCATTATTGTTGTTTTCAACTAGAGCTTTAGGTGGCCTCACGACTTTGTCCATCCTAGGATTTAGAAAGTACGCAATAGATTTCCTAGGAGTTTCGTTATTCACCACTGCTCTATGTAAGCAACTCTTGTACAATCCATTCGATAACGCCTAGAAAACAGAAAACCCTAATCTTTGTTAGTGAAAACAATCAAAATATAGTATTGCCTACAACAAGGTTACTCTGTCAGTATCATCAGAGAAGACCATTAGTAAAACTGTATAAAAAAAATATCAAGTTCTGAAAAGTGTAACACTAAATGTACACCCTCTAGTCCAAGCCTCTTAAAAGAGTGCATATTTTAAAAGATGCCTGGATCGGCCAATGTTAATAATTTTGGACTAAGAACATCACCAATGGAGGCTTGCAGAGCTTGCTCATAGTGACATGGAGCTTATGTGAGTAAAGCTTATAAGTGGTTTTGTGTACTAACCATGAATGTATCTCCAATATTGACAACAAAGGTTCCGGGACAAGGAGCAACAGGATGCCATTTTTCATTGAAGAATACTTCAAGACCGCCAACATCATCTTGATGAAGAACGGTTAAGGATGTTGGATCACAATGAGGCCCAGTTCCAAGAGTAAGATCGGGTTGTTGGCAAGGTGGGTAGTAGTTTAGTCTCACTATCGAATCATTGTCTCCATAGAAATCTTTGAAAAATGATTGCTTGATTCCAAGGCTCCTTGCTAGTAGCTCCATTATATTTAGAGAAAGTTTGTTCATTGCTTCCGAATACTCTTGACAAATCTTTCTATACGCATCAAGAATTATGTTAAAAGTCCAAAAAAATAATTCAAAACTTGAAGAGCAAAAAAGTTGAAACAAATATCATTTATCATATTGTAAAATCGAATAAATAACTTAGTAAGTCGTCTAAAAAAGTGTCATTTTTATACCCGAAATCGTAGAAATCTTCTCCCAACACATTCAAGAAGTAATCTTGAACTATGTTCGAGCACTTTGGATCCGGTGCATATCGAAACGAAAGTGTCTCCTTCCATGGTAGCTTAGCAGTGAACCTATTAGTAAAACTACTAGCATACCCATAATTTTCACCACATTTTCTTTCAGCTTTTTGCTTCTGAGAAAATGGCATTTCAAAGAACACATCCATGATCTTAATGGCTTTATCAATCAAATTCGAATCAACACCATGATTAGAAACTTGAAAGAAACCATGGTCTTTGCATGCATCATTGACTAAACGAATTGCATTGGATATGGCATGTGGTTCACCAGAAAAGAAGGCTTGTAGGTCAATGGTTGGAACATTAAGTGGTGGTGATGGTCCAAGCTGTGGCTTTTCATGGTCTGGCCACACAAATTGTGGAGGTATATTAGTTTCGTTTTTTAGGATTGAAGCATCAAATACAAAAGGGTTTGTTTCTTTTGGGGGTGAAATTATCGGTGAAGCGAGAACAGTAGGAGGCATTGTTTATAATTAAGATTAAGATTCTTCAACACAAATGATGCTATAATATTGTATGGAAGTGGAGTTTATATATTGTGTGAATGTGAGTACTTAGTGGCGAAATAATTTCAGGAGTTACCATTACCAGCCAAAGGTTGTATTACTTTTCAACACGTATAGTGCTTTTGGCCAAATGTAATTACATTTGTATGCATATTAACATGCAGATCCGCCACGTTTGTACGTGAAGAGAGAACTTGGAAGTTGAAACACATGTTGTGAGTTATGAGTTATCTAATCTCTAATGCATGAATTGCTATTGGAAGTGAGTAACATTAAGAAGGTTATATTAAAGTACTCCGTTCTGTAACTATTGTTTCACCTATTAGTTTTAGAATGAACATCATTAGGTTTATATGTTATTTGTTATAATAAAAAAGTTGAAGTATTGCCGTAATCAAGATTTAGAAATACATTTTATACATAAAGCAACGCTATATTTCATATTTTTAAAATTATCTTATAAATATCCATGTCAAGATTTCACACGAAGAAAACTTACTTTTTCATTCGCATGACACATACAATTAGAGATTTTTTAGAAAGGAAACTTAGACTGGGCGTACTGGTAGCTCATCCGCGACCTTCACGGGCCCTACACTATCACATGTGGTGGCCGTTACACAAAGTCACCAACCGTGGGTGGTCGGGTGATTTTGGCAAGGGTTTGGTGGTCGTTATTTAATCAAATGCGTCTCATTTTTTTTTTAAATTTTAAAAGGCTAATGACGTCTAAATGTATGATACTTGTCATAATTTTTTTTATATGTATGGAACAAATTTTTTTGCTATTATGTCTACTAAACTTGCATTTGTGGTATTTTTAGTGTATTTTATGACCATTTTGCCCCTCCGGAGGTGGTAAATTGAAGGGCAAAATTGTCATAAAATACATTATAATGACAAAAAATGGAAGTTTAGTACATATAATAGCAAAAAAAATTGTTCGATACATATAAAAGGAAATTATGACAAGTATCATACATTATAAAGCCAATAGCGCTATTTTAAAACACCTCATCTCGACGACTATATATGTTGCCAAAATAATAAAAAAACCATTTTTATTTTTAATTGGGAAATGATCCTTGTCGTGGATGCTATGTTGCATGTTGCGATAACATCGATAAGCCATTTCACATGTCAGCTTTAGCTCCCCTTCTCCCTATGAAAGCGTCTGATGTTAGCCTTTAGTTTATAAGCAGATAATGAGGTGTTGCAACATCAGCTAATCTCATGCTTTCTAAGCTTCAGCTTAAATAACCAAATACTAGCATGGGATTAGCCGATGTTGCATCAGCTCCGACATCTCCCAATCTGGTTATAAACTGAAGGTTGACATCGAAAGATTGCATAAAGAGAAGAGGGTTGGAGTTGACGTGTAAAATAACCTAAAAATAATGTTGCAGCACGCTGCACAACATAGTTGATGCCCAAAACAAAGATCATTTCTCCCTTTTAACTTCATCATTTCGTTTATCTTTAGGTATCCTCATATCCAATCATTGTTATTCACAACTTCAAACATCATTTTCTCAATAATGATACAATTTAAACAAAATATTTCTAATTCTTTGTTCTCCTAATCGACTTAGAATCATACTCATCGGAATAGAAAAAGTTAATAATACAAACTTGGCATTTTAAAAAGTATGGTGTTGCTTGCAAATCATAAACGAATAGGTGAAAGTTAGTGAAATACAAAAAAACGTCATAAGTAAGGATCGTTATGCTGCTCACGTTCCTTTAATCGTCGCTTGCTTTAGTGAGGAACCGATGTACGAACCAGCATACATTCTGATAGATGTTCATATAGAGTCGAGAACTGTTCACAAACATCGTTGAAAATGTAATTAATCATTGTGAATCCTTTTTTAGTAATACTGGTTGTAGCATAAAAGCATGCATTTCAAAAATTGATGAAGTGCACCTCTACAATTCGTCAATTTTGTATATGAAACCATTCCTGACACCCTATTGAATATTTGAAAATGGGTTCAAAGTATTTATTTTGATGCTCGTGCGCATTTTTCTAGGTATGTTATGAATATATATAGAGAAAACTTATTTGCATATGGATCTAACTGATCTGGAACATGGCTCATTTAGACCTATGTTTTAAAATATATATCTAGATCTAAACTCGTTTAGACCCAAACCCATTTAGTCCGGTGACCCTAGCCGACTTATTTTGTAACCTTTAGTTCGAATCCATTCATTTTACCAAAAGTTGTTGCATCGCAAGACATGTGAATATGTCATCTTTTCCTTGATGTTTTTGGGGCTAACAATGACCCCAATGTTATACATCAATGTCTGTTATTCAATGAAAGACGGGAAAGCACCTAAGATTCCGTTTTGAATGATGTCATAAGTTACAAATGAGGATATTATCTTGTTGACATAATATATTTTGAATTGATGACATTAATTAATCGAATTCACGTCTAAACGACTATGACCCCATGCGAATACAATATAAGAAAATCCGTGAAACGACAAGGATGGATGTGGAACGAGCATCTAGTGATCTCAAGATAAAGTGAGCTATATTAGTCAATCATGCACAAGCGATATCTATTAATAAATTAAAAAATATGATGTATACATGCATCGTATTACATAGATAACATTAAAATAATAAAGGAAATGTGATATCTTCCGACAAGCATCCTGAAGAACATAACGTGAGAATGGCCTTGTACGAACTCGTAAGTAAACACTATAAGTTATTAGACAAAACAAATCATCAAATGAACATCAAAACCTTCGTGTCAATTTAGTACAACACATTTTCCAGTTGATCTTAATATGTACATGCTTGGTTCAAAGGATGATGTTTGTTAAATGAAATGACTTATGTCCAATTCGTGATTTTGTTGGGGCAGTATTTATTGACGTTGAAGCAACTCTAAGATTTTTTTGAATATAAAATCCGCTAAGTACTTTATGTTCAGCAGAAAGGTGGCTTTGCTGAAACATTTCCAGAGGAACAAAGATTCCTACTAAAGAATGTTTTGTTGAAGAAAGTTTAGCCTTCGACTTCCAGTGAACTTAAAAGACAAGAAGTCTTTGTTAACCAGACGGTCTAGTTGCTCAAGAACAAGTCCTGAAGAAGAGCCTTCAGTTCAGTTTGGTCTGACAATACCAAACTAAATGATGTTGATCTCCTCTAGGATACTGAAGACACTTCAGTCATCCTAAAGATTTACATTAGGCGGGAAAAATATCTGCTTTAAGTCAAACAAGAAAGCAGACCTCATTGGGAAAAGGTTGCTTGTTAAAATAGTTATAAGTACAACCTTTATTCTTTTCCTAGTTAAAATATTTAAACCTTCTACTGATTATCATGTGGGACATTCAACCACCCACTAGATAATCAATGCATGGTTACTTGCATATGTAAACCCTAATATGTGTTGCCTATAAAAGCAACGCATCTAGGAGAGAATTGGCTATCTCTTGTACTTAAAAGATTGAACTCTTCCAAGAGCCCATTCTCTCCTAACTTCAACCAAACCATAAAGCTATAAGCTTATGAACATTTAGGTTGAGAAATAAACTCATAACCTAGGTTTGTAGTTTAAGTAGGGGAGATCACCCAACATTGTCATTCAACCACTTTGTTATTCCGCAAGAAAAGTGTGTCATAGATTCTTTATTAAGATTTAAAAAATCTCTATACGTTGAAAAATATTTGTTATTGTTGTTTTAATCGTTTAAGTATGTTATTTATTTATTTATTAAAACAACTCACCTGAATCTAATATGCAAGATATTCATTAAGGTTGATAAGTAGTATCGTGTTAAAAGGGACCAACAAGTGGTATCAAAGCAGGTTGATTTATAAACGTACTTATTTTTTATGAAACTGTTCATTTAAGTTCTTAAAATCAAGATCCAACATGGTTCAAGTAATACCACAAACCCTAGAATATAGGGGTGGCGCATTAAATGTTGCTCCTATCCTAGAAGTGGCAAATTTCACAAACTAGAAAGGTTCATTGTCCACATGGTTGGAATTGAACCTTAATTCCTTGGAATAATTGAAAATGGTCTATTTGTTCCCATGACTGGGGATAATATAAAGCCTGAAGCACATTGGACTGCTGATGAGAGAAAAGTTGTTAACCTTCATCAGCGACTCAAAAGTCTCATAATGTTTGTGCTTCCAGATGACCAAATGAATTCTGTTTGTGAATTGTAAGGCGGCTAAATCTACCTAGGATGACTTGATACTATATCATTAAGGGCCCTCTGATGTGAAAGAAACGAGAATAATGGACTTAAAGTTATCCTACAACACATTCAAACATAAAGAAGGGGAGACTCTCACTCAAACTTTCACTAGATACAAGGCTCTGATGAATGAAATAGGAAATGATGGTGTTGAACTTTCAAAGTTAGAAATCAATACGATTTTTGTAAATGCTTTGCCAAAAAAGTGGCTCAGTTTCTGCCGAAGTTTGAGAAATCCCAATCACATTAAAGATTGTGACTTGGCTTCTCTCTTTGGAAAAATCATATATGAAGAGAACTTTGTTGATAGGATATATGAAGGCTCCAGCAAGAGTAAAGCATTGACTATAGCTACACCCTTGTCAACAGCCTCTTCAGTGAAGCTGTCATTCAGGGCTATCAAGATAGTCCTGATGATGAAGAAGACACCAGAACTAGTGAGGAGTATTTGAAAGTCCTCGAAAAGGAATTTCATGAGAAAGCTCTTCTGGCTAAATTCAAAAGGTTCTTTAAGAAGGGAGGGAAGTTCTCCAGCAACACAAAAGCCAAAGCTGACACCGTGTTCTTCAAGTGTAATAAGCCTGGTCACTTTGCCAAGGATTGTTATTCTAAAACATCCATTCCTTCTTACTCTTCACCAGTACAGTCCTGACCATAAATTCAATCACCGTTCCAGCAAAAGCAAATTGCTTCATCCTCCTTTCATCAACACAAAGCTGAACTTAGGCCTACTAAAGACTTTGAGGCCAAGTACAGAGAGATCAAAGCCACTTGCTCTCTTAAGCACTAAAGGGTCATCTTCTAAATCCACCAAAATTGGAAAGAACAAGGGTCTTATTGCTGAAGCATATGAATAGGATAAGGAAGAAGTCTTTTCAGATGATGATGATATGGTTAATGTCAAAGTACTGATGGCTCTTGCTGATAATGAAGACATTAACTCTAATGTTGTGGCCAAGGAGAGTGCTCGTAATTAGGGATGGAAACGGGTAAGAAAAAACCCATAACCCACGGGTTCCCACACGTAAATGGGTGGGTATTTTCGTCATTTTACACCCACGGACAGGTCGTGGGTATAAATCAAAACCCATTAATGGATGGCGGGTGGGTGACGGGTATGCTATACCCGTCATGGGTAAACCCATGATACCAAATACGGGCAAACCTATGAAACCCATTTGATATACCCACATGTGTATCCATCAATATACTTATGGGTGTTCTTATAATCCCATTTAAAATAAGATAAAATTCATTATACCTATTAAATAGTTGTACTTAGATAGTTGTGACTTGTAAGACTATTATAAATTATAATTGCTACTGCTGTCAAGAAAACACATTAAACTAAAAAAGACTACTCGATTTGCTAGACTAAAAAGTGAAGATCAAATATCAGATCATCAAATATATACATAGATAATCTAGTTCGTCCCTTCTTGTGCTACCAAACATCAATTCGTCCATACTAATACATATATGATACTACTGTTTTACATTTCTAGCATATTTTATTCACTCTACAAGGTACACAACACACCTCCAGTCCTCAAACACATCTAAATAATTATTCACTTATTCTAGTTTTTTTGTTTTATTAATATTGTTTTTAATTCAGTTTCTTGAAACGCACTTACATAATTGCTTTTCATATAAGATTGTGTGATTTTATTTTATTGCATTAACCCATGGGTTTACCCACGGGTAACAAATACCCACAGGTATGGGTATGGGTATTAAATTATACCCACTAATGGGTAACGGGTGGGTGTTGGGTATGAAAATATTTACGTGGATGGGTATGGGTTTGAGATACCCGTACCCATTACCCACGGGTGCCATCCCTACTCGTAATGGTGAATGGTCAATATCACAATAAAAAAGGTACACACTCTTCTTGATCTAGAAGATAAAGATGATATTAAATTTGTCTTTGATTACCTGTGTATTGATCTAAATTTTGTTGAAGAACAACGAAATAATCTTCTTGAGAAATATAGGAAAATTGTTCTAGAGTTGTAAAATCATGAAAATAAGTTGATAGAGTTAAAAGAAGCAAAACTATATCTACTTACTTTCCAACAATTGAACACGGAAATCATTGAAGAAACAAATCTTTAAGAGTTGAACTAAAAAAAGCTATTGATATTGTTAAATCCTGGCTTAGAAACACTGATAAAGTTAATCAGTGTATTAATGAACAAATTCCTGCTCAAAAGAGAAAAATGCTTGGTGCTGAAGGATCCTTCAACACCACATCTCGTGATATTGTCTTTGTCAAAGCTTCAAATGAGGTGGGTAGTTCAATCCCTGACATTGAAAGGTCAAGTGAAGAAAATTTACCTAATCGTGACACTAGACGTATCCTTATTCATGAGTTTCAAGCAAGTGTTGATTCATCAGCACCAGTTGAGTCTTTAGTTACTAAAGATGAATAAGATGATGATATAGAGTCTTCAGTAAGCACCTCACTTCCTCCATTGGAGAAACTAGTTGGTGTTGAACCCTCTAATGGACCCAAAACTATCCAGTCTATCATCAAGTCTCACACTACTCACAAAATTATTACTCCCAAGCATGTAAAAATTGACACATCAAAGAACTCTTCAGCCCCTACTGAGAGATCACAAAAGGTAACTACCTCTTCAGTTTCACAAAATAAACTGAAGAATGTTGTATCTGAAGGAGACATGAATATGTCTCTAGTTATGCAAGAAAGCAAAGATCTTAAGATGCAACTTAGACAAAAACAAACACCTGTTAGATTCAGGGATGAACCACCTAATTCTCCTCACTACAAATACAAAACACAATTCAAAAAGTGTTGTCATTTATGTGGTCTTAACAACCATCTCACTAAGACTTGTTTGTAAGTCATTATCTGTATGAAATGTGAGAGAACTGATCATCGCACTTGTGAGTATAGTAAATATATACTTGCAAAATCTAGTGCTGATAAACTCAAAGGTGGCATCTCACTCCAGGAGAAATATGCCTTACTCACGTTACCCCATTTGTAACATTTGTGGAAGTTATGACTAGAGGTGGCAAAACGGGCGGGCGGGCGGGCACGGGCGGTGGACTAAACGGGCGACAGGCTAAACGGGCGGCGGGCTAAACGGGCACGGGCAAAACGGGCAGGCGAAACGGGTGGGCTAAACGGGTGCAAGCTAAAATTAGAAAAAAACATATAAAAACGTAGAATTAAAAAGTAAAAATACTTGTTAAAAGCCGGGGATAAAAACTAAATATAAAATATCCGCCGAGTAGCCTAATTACCTTTTTACATGTGCGCCTGTTAAGCCCATAAGTTTCTTACATATGCGCCCGTCTAGCCATTAAGAATAAAGAATGGGCAAAACGTGCCCTATCCTTTTTTGAAAATGGGCAAAAAGTGCCTATATTTATCAAAATGGGCAAGATTTGCCACCTCTAGTTATGACCATGACACTCATGGACAAAATCAAATCATTTCACTCAAAAGAGGAATCCAAACTCTATTTCAAAATGTTTAACGAGTGGAAGCAATGTCCACACTACATCTGATCACAATGCCATAGAGTGGTTCAGAAAAGGTGAAGCCCTTCAAGATAAAAAGGAAAACATTGAACGTACCTCAAATTCTAAACATTACTTTTCATCATCATCAAGGACCCCCATCAGATCTAGAACACCTACTAGATCTAAGACTCCCACCCAACAAAGGTGGGTTTCCAAACAAAACGGACCATTTTTGTAACTTATGTAGAGCGACCTCAGAAAGCCTACTTGGTACCTGGACAGTGGCTGCAAAAGGCATATGAATGGCACTAAAAGTTATTTGCACAAGTATAAGGAAGGACCAGGTCCTAAAGTAGTGTTTGGTGATAACTCATCTGCTTCTACTGAGGGATATGGTTTAGTGAAATGCAATTGTATAGTTTTTACCAGGGTAACATATATAAATGGACTGAAGCACAACCTCATCAACATCATTCAACTTTGTAATGCCAAATACCTAGTTCTATTTGATGACAAAAAAGGTACAATCTTCAATTCTAATCATTTGATTATGATGATTGCTCCTAGAGTCAAAGATGTTTTTTTCATGGACATGAGCTCCACTCAAGAGACTTGGTTCTTTGCTAGAGCTTCAGATATCACTAACTGGCTCTAGCACAAGAGACTTTCACATCTCAACTTTAAAACAATTATCAAATGGCAAAACAAAATCTTGTTATTGGTCTCCCTTCTCTAGTCTATTCAAAGGATAAACCATGTTCAGCTTGTGAGAAAGGGAAGCACCATAAGACTAGTTTCAAAACAAAATAGACTTTCTCAATGAAAGGAAGTCTTCACCTTCTTCACATGGACTTATTTGGCCCAATTTCACCAAGGGACATTAGCCATGAAAAGTATACACTTGTCATTGTTGATGAGTTCTCCAAATATACCTGGGTATATTGTCTGACGAAGAAAAGTCATGCACCAGAAACCATCATGTCCTTCATCAAAAGAGTTAAAATCAAAATGACACTCATGTCAAATAACTTAGGAATGATAATGGTATCGAATTCAAAAATCACTAAGTAATCATGTTCTGTGATGACAAAGGAATTTCCCAAAATTTCTCATCTCCTTACACACATGAACAAAATGGTATGGCTGAAAGAAGTAACAAACTTTGATTGAAGCAGCAAGGACAAGGATTGCTGAATCAGTCTTATCTAAGCACTTTTGGACTGATGTTGTAGCCACTGCTTGCTACACTAAAAATAGGTCTATTATTGTGAAGAGACACATGAAGACTCCCTATGAAGTCTTTACGGGGAGAATTCCAAACATCACATTCCAACATGTGTTTGGGTGTCCAGTATTCATTCACAATCACAAGGATCACCTTGGAAAGTTTGATGAAAAATCTGATGATGGTTACTTCCTTGGATATTCACTTGTATCAAAGGCATACAGAGTCTTCAACACAAGAAGACGGTGTATTAAATAAACCTTTGACATCACCTTCCATGAAAGTTCTAAAGCCATCAAGTTTTCAAATCCATCAGTGGATGAACTTCATATTCATGAATCTCATAACTATCCATCTGATGAATTCCAACACTATGAGCCTTCTTAAAAGCTTCAAACTGACTGTCCATCAGTCCCCCCACATTGATCCTTTTGAAGATATGAACAGTCCTTCTACTAAAGGAAATCCTTTAGTATTCTATACTAATGGAAATCAATCAATGGATCAAAATGATCAACAAGCTCAGACAAATAATCAAATTGATCAATCAATTGAATTCTCCAATAATGAACTGTTTGAGTCTTGTGTCCAAAAATCTCTAGTTGTTTCAAGAGAAATTGTTCAAGTGAACTCTCATTTTGAACTAGAAGATAGTCCACAAATGATTAAACCTTTGTATATTGAATATCCTTCATTAAATAATAGAGACAGTCTGATAGGTGTGTAAACACCCATCCTTTTTACCACTTAATTACAATAATAACCGAGCCAAAACGTGTATTTTATGTCATTTATGTCGGAATTATGTGTGGTTTGTGTTTTTGTTGTGATTTAGGACGAAAAGGTGAAAAGTGGAGAAAACACAGGCATTCATGGGCTTTTATTGAAGAAAAGGATGAAAGACGAAGTCAAGAAGTCAAGAGTGGAAAAAGAACGGAAGTCCAAGACCAATTCTGAAGATTTATCGAAGAAAAAGTCAAAAGACGGAAGTTTACTAAAAGCCGAAGAACTCAAG
Source organism: Glebionis coronaria (assembly GCA_025667525.1). Taxonomy (NCBI): domain Eukaryota; kingdom Viridiplantae; phylum Streptophyta; class Magnoliopsida; order Asterales; family Asteraceae; genus Glebionis; species Glebionis coronaria. The sequence continues at coordinate 57,903 of JANFOE010000700.1, read as the reverse complement.
TCTTATTTATTGAAGAATTAAAAGACGAGTTTAAAGAAATCCCGAGCCAAAAGTCATTAAAGTCCAAGATTAACAAAAGATTAAGAAGGGAAGGACTTAATGATGCAATTAACAAGAAATGAAGGAGGGGAGGAAGCTTCCTAAGCATTCCTTAATCCTCCTCTATAAATAGTCATTAGATAAATCATTTTCATTTTGTTGGCTAGAGTGACACTAGTTCTTCCACCTTTAATTTTTGCACATTTACTTTTCATGTCAATTTAAATACATTGTCTTGCACTTTTAATACCTTTAATTTCCAAGTAAGTGTTCTTTAATTTTCTTGTTTAAATCTCTCATTCTACCTTTCTTTCTTTGCTTGATCTTTATGTTTATGTGTTTATTATCTTGCTTATTTGATTAAAGATTATGTTTTTATGCTCTTGATTGTTTTGGATCATTGATTTCTATAGCTTATTTGTGTTTATTTTAAGATTTCTTAAGTGTTTATAAAAGTTATTTTTATATAAAATTTGTTTTCGTAAACTTTGTTGCATTTTGTGTTTTTAAAAGTCTTTAAATCCTAGCTTATTAGCTTTTTCTTATACGGTTTTCATTAGGATTTTAGGTGTGTGCTTATTTGGTTTATAGCTTATTTAAACTAGCTTATTTCGTTTTCCTTTACTGTATTCCGATCTGATTGATCGGAAAAGGGTTTATCATTCCGATCTTAGTGATCGGATAAGGGTTTATAACATTCCGATTGGGAGGTTTGTAACAATCCGATCAAATGTAAGTTTGGTATTCCGATCAGGTCTAGTGACAGTATTCCGATTGGGAGACCACTCCTTATTCCGATCTGAGACCACTCCACATTCCGATCTGAGGTGTTTGTTTGGTTATTCCGATTCGGCCATTGGTGACAGCAATTCCGATTGGTGTTCCGACGACAACATTCTGATCAGGTCACGGTGAGGGCATTCCGATCGGAATATATTCCGATTGGGTGTTGTTTTCTATTTTGTCTTGTTTAATTTTCAAGTTCTCATTTTAATACTTTGTCATTTTAATTTTCGTCACGCTTTAATTATATTACTTTTCAAAGTTTTTAAATATTTCACCTTTTACTTTTAATTAGACTTAGATTTATTTTAACGCCATTTTACTTTTACGTCATTTACATTTACGTCTTCGCATTTTATTTTTCAATAACGACAAATATTTTTCTTAACCAAGAACAATTGAGTCACACTTAAAACCATTTTTCAATTCGATTAGACATACTTGAACGAATCTTTTTAACTGGCCAAAAGCCTAGTTATTAAATGGCGCCGCTGCCGGCTCTTTTCGTAAAGATTAACGGTTTTCTGTGAGAGACGCGTTGCTTTTTGGGATTCGTTCACTTGTGAGCGTTATTTTCTTGCTTAAAAACTTCAAAAAACCATAAAAATTAAAAATTGATAAAAATCCATAAAAATTAAAAATTTCAAAAATCCAAAAAGATTTTATTTTTATTGTGTATATATATTGTCTTTGTGTTTCGTATTGTTTTCTTTTGTCTTTGTAGGTGTATGCGTACTAGATCTTCTAATTATCAAGAGCCCGAGACTCGAGAAGATTTAAGTATGTCAGGTGTTAACAACAACAATAATCCACCGCACCTCAACAATAACAACAATGTTCTTCCACAACCCGATCTTCGGACAATGGAGGAGCTTTGTCAACCTACCATGTTTGGATGAGGAGGACCGATTGCGCCGATGCAAATCACGGCTCCGGAGTTTTCTTTGAAGCACCACATGATTCAGCAAGTGCAAACTAATCCATTCGCCGGAATGCCTGATGATGATGCCAACAAACACCTCGACAAGTTCATTACAATCACCCAAAGCATGAAGTTGCCTGGTGCCACAATGGATGTTCTTCGCCTACAACTCTTCCCACATATTTTATCACATCATACCGAGAAATGGTTTGATCGTCTCCCGAATAATTCTATTCATACTTGGGATGACATGACTCAACGCTTTTTGTCGCGCTACATTCCACCATCCATGGTCACAAGCCTTCACAATCAAATCAGCGGTTTCATGCAAGATCCCGATGAATCTCTTTTTGATGCTTGGGAAAGATATAATGTCTTGATTGATCGTTGTCCAAACCACAACATGCTCCCTGTCACATTGATTGGTACTTTCTACAACGGTTTCACTTTTCGAGATCGTGATACGATTAATGCAGCCGCCGGTGGCACATTTATGAAAAAAAGACCCGAGGAGTGTAGAGAGCTTATTGATAACATGACTACTCACCACAAAAACTGGGATTCCTCCGCTTCTTCAAGGAACAACCCGAGAGTCAATGTTTCTTCTACTTCAGCAAACCCTGATATGACCGAACTCACCCGCATGATGACTGAAATGAGCAAAAGTATCTTGCTTCTCGCTTCAAACCAACAACAACAAGTTAAAGCGGTTGCACCTTCTTGTGAAACATGTGGTGGTCCTCACTCATACACCGATTGTCCTTCGACTCAAGGAAATCCGGAAAACGTGTATGCTGCTTATGGTAATTATTCACCGGAAAATTACCAAGCTCGACCTCAAGGGGATAGAAATTTGCTGAGTTACCGATCAAACAATTACCTTTCACCCGGTTTTTCTCCTCAAAACCAAAACCCCGCCAACAAATACACTAGAAGCAACCAAATCCCACCAAGATCTTCTAATCCTTATCACCCACCCGCCCAACAAGCCCCACCCATTAACCCCGATGTTGAAGCCATCATGAGAACCCAAGGTGAGCAAATCAAGAATCTGCAGAGCCAAATTATCAATCTAAAAGGAGATATCACCAAGCAAGGGAATGACCTTAGATCCGAGCTTCGCGATAATATCCAATCTTCCTTCAGCAATCAAACGAATGATTTGAAGAATATGCTTGCTAGTTTCTTACCCGCCGCTCAACCTTCTTCTTCGAGTTCTCTACCTTCAAACACCATCACCAATCCGCGAGCGAATGTGAGTGCTATAACTACTCGTAGTGGAGTCACCATCGTAGGACCACCTATCCCACCCCCATCATCTACACCTCCTCCACCACCATTTATCCCTACTCCTCCTACACCTAGTATTAGTGCACCATTACTGTCTCCGCCTCGTCATGACGATGTCCCCAGGAAGGACCCTTCAACATCTCAACCTTTACCTATTACACCTGTACCTTCACCACCCAAACCCAATATCCCATATCCTTCTCGCTTAGGCAAGACCAACGAGCTAACCAAGAATGACTGTCAAGTTTCAAGCTATGTGAAGATGCTTTATCAAGTGAACATCAACATTAGCCTTGTTGAAGCACTTGTCCACATGCCGAAATTTGTGAAAGCATTCAAGGAATTGCTTAACAAGAAGGAGAAGTTGATTGAGCTCGCCAACACACGCTTAAATGAAAACTGTTATGTAGTTATTCTTAAAGAACTTCCGGAAAAGCTTGGAGATCCCGGTCGTTTTGTGTTTTCGTGCATTTTTAACAAAACTGAAGAATTTACTGCCCTAGCTGATCTCGGGGCCAGTATTAATTTGATGCCTTTGAGTGTTTGGAAAACACTATCATTACCCGACCTTACCCCAACGAAGATGACTCTTGAACTTGCAAATCGCACTCTCGCTTACCCCGTTGGTATTGTCGAAGACGTGTTCATTAAAGTTGGCACATTTACTTTCCCGGTCGACTTTGTCATTGTTGATTATGAAATAGACCCTCGTATTCCTTTAATACTTGGTCGGCCATTCTTGAGAACCGGTTGAGCTTTAGTTGATGTGGCCGAAGGTGAGTTAATCTTACGAGTCGGGAATGATTCATAAGTTTTCAAAATGGGGAAGCTTACAAGCAAATCCTTTGGGCGAGAATCTACGAATATGATTAATGTGCTCGATGATTTTGTCATCTACAACAATCCTCTATTCGACTCTTGCATTGATAATCCACTTTTTCACGCTGATGTGGATGATTCTCTCTCCAAGTTGGAACCTTCTCCCATTTATAATTCTCCATCAATCTTTGATGCTTATGATGATGATGATTCTAGCTCAGATTCGGATGATTTTGATGATTGTACTTCCGAGTATCCCGACCTGCCCACATACGATGATTTTGATGAGGTCAATACTCTTTCGAGTGATTCTTCACATGATGAAGATCCTCCGCCATCACTCGATCCTACTTTAATCGATTACTCATTTGAGGAAGACTTCTCTACGTTTCTCAACAGTTACTTCCCTCATGAGAGTGATGCTCCTCCTTATGACTTTGAAGATTATCGTCTTGATCCTACTTTGGATTTGAAGAACATTCTTTAAAAGGAGAAGAAACCGGTCGACACCAATATCCGCAGCACATATGATTTAACACCTCTTTGTCCATCTTCTGAGGACGAGGTTGTGCATCTTCTTCGCGGATCTTCTTCACACTCTGCTGAGCCTGAGTGCAATTTTCCCTTAAAGGAAAAGGTGTTCGACCCCGGTATCGATATTCTGCAGCCATCTCAGTTCCACCTGATGAAATAAAAGGAAATATTTTTGGAACTTATGGAAATCTGCTTGCACCACTTCACCCTTGCTTCCACCGTGCTCCATCGCTGCTTAAGGGAACCTTGCCTACTCTTCTTTGGCTTGCCTTGTTCGCCTTAAGCTTGTGCTATTTGATGGACGAAAACTATGTCTTTGATCCCGGTGGATATGTTTCATGCTTCTTCCTATGATGATCAAGGTCGAGTCAGGCTCACAACTCGGTAATCAAAAATCAAGCGCTTCTTGGGAGGCAACCCATGCATCTATCTTTTAGCTTTCTTTATCCTAAGTGTAGGGGAGACCCGTTGGTGTTTGCTATTTCCTCTCCTCTCTTAATCAGGGATTCGAGCTCAATGATCCACTCTTGATGATTCTTGATGACCCGTAATTCCGTGTTCCATTTTCCCGGTTCTATCCTAAACTCTTTTCGATTTACTATTTTATATTAAAATAGGAATAACTTTAGTTGTCTCTTCCTTAGCAAGATTTAAACAAAGTGCACAATGTCCTAAGTGTAGGGGAGGTTACTCCCACATGCTTAAACATTGAGGACAATGTTTATGTTAAGTGTAGGGGGGACTTCTATCGAAGTTAAGTGGCCTTTTCCTTGTATTTGTCCTCATTTTAACCGGAAAATCAATTTTTTTGACATTTTTCAAAATTTTTGATCTATTTTGGCCTATTAGTTTTTCCTTTTGTATAGTTATTTTTCTTTTCTTGCTAGAATAAATCTTTAATAAAGTAGTTTTAATTTTCAAACGTTGTGAATCTTTTGACTCAACCCGAGTTTACTTATCTAAGTTACTCTAGCTAGTATCCTTAACGTGTTTAAGTCAAGTTTTGCTAGGCTTTTATATAGGGAGCTATAAAACGCGAAAGTCTTAACTCTCACAGGTTAAGAACAAGAACTTTTCGCAAGTTCCTATAATTGATCCTAGAGAGTCGTTTATCAAGGGAACTTTAAAATGCGATTTCTAAACTTGAAAAAGTCTAAGAATTTGCAAGATCCTATAGGCGACTCGAAAACCCAAAACTTTGAATTAATAGGCTAAGCATCCACGAGTCTCATTACTTGAGATTTTAAACTGTGGAGAACGAGAGATGATAGAGTCAATTATAAGTGTGGTATTCTTTCGGGAATTTATGTGAGTTAATTATGAGCCTATTCTCCTATCGCTTGTTAATAAATTTATCTGCAATAAATAAGGTTGTACGATTTGAAAAGTTACTTAGCTTCTAGCCCAAGATCGTTTAAAAGTTGCTCGGTATGGATTAGAGTTCATGGCCAAGGCATAACTTATTGAAGCTGGATGCGAAGATTGGCGAGTCCGAAAAGGCCCTAACAAGGCATGAGGGCTATATTTTGTTGCTAAAGATCCAAAGTGATGTGAAGAATCATTTATCAAAAATCAATATGAAGGATCGAGACACACGACAAAAAGCAAAAACTCCCCAAAAGTCATGGAGAAGTGTATCCGAGAAGACCCTAGCAAGGTATGAGGATAAATAGATCCAAGTCAAAAAGGAGGCGGATCGTTGTATATCAAAGTCCAAAATAAAGATTGGAGAAAAATGAAGAAGTCGTGGTCCAAGTATGAATCTCTCAAAACTTCAAGTGAAGAAATTACTATATGAAGAGAAGGCCATTATTTCATGAACGTCTCTCGAGGTTTGAAGTATGAAGTCGCTGCCAAATATCGGTCCGAGAAAGGTCTCAAATCGCGAAGCGAGTTATGTCAAGATATGAACTTTTTGAGGTCCCGAGAAGCAGTTTTAAAAGATTTTGTCATTTAGCTAACTATTGATTAAATCGTTCACTTTATCTTCAGCCTAAATAACTATCGAAATAAGTCAAACAATGTATCCTCGTGATCATTCAAGACAACAATAAAATATAAGAGATACACCTAGGAATAAGGGAGTCTAAGTGAGTAATTGGCCCACATGAGTTCGTGTTAGTTTGCTAACTTATAATAACAATGATCTCGTTTTTAAGCTTGGTATTGGGAACGCGAAACTTGAGGATGATGATCATTCACAACATTTCTAAAACCCAAGGTATGTTTTTTATTTCTTTACTTTGAATGTTTATAATTGTCTATCTCTTTAATAAAGGCCAACGTGGATTGATTATGATGGAAAATGTAATCTTGCTTTGTAACTAATGCATTGCATGAGGACATTGCAATGGTCAAGTGTAGGGGATTTGATATGTGTGTAAACACCCATCCTTTTTACCACTTAATTACAATAATAACCGAGCCAAAACGTGTATTTTATGTCATTTATGTCGGAATTATGCGTGGTTTGTGTTTTTGTTGTGATTTAGGACGAAAAGGTGAAAAGTGGAGAAAACACGGGCATTCATGGGCTTTTATTAAAGAAAAGGATGAAAGACGAAGTCAAGAAGTCAAGAGTGGAAAAAGAACGGAAGTCCAAGACCAATTCTGAAGATTTATCGAAGAAAAATTCAAAAGACGGAAGTTTACTAAAAGCCGAAGAACTCAAGTCTTATTTATTGAAGAATTAAAAGACGAGTTTAAAGAAATCCCGAGCCAAAAGTCATTAAAGTCCAAGATTAACAAAAGATTAAGAAGGGAAGGACTTAATGGTGCAATTAACAAGAAATGAAGGAGGGGAGGAAGCTTCCTAAGCATTCCTTAATCCTCCCCTATAAATAGTCATTAAATAAATCATTTTCATTTTGTTGGCTAGAGTGACACTAGTTCTTCCACCTTTAATTTTTGCACATTTACTTTTCATGTCAATTTAAATACATTGTCTTGCACTTTTAATACCTTTAATTTCCAAGTAAGTGTTCTTTAATTTTCTTGTTTTAAATCTCTCATTCTACCTTTCTTTCTTTGCTTGATCTTTATGTTTATGTGTTTATTATCTTGCTTATTTGATTAAAGATTATGTTTTTATGCTCTTGATTGTTTTGGATCATTGATTTTTATAGCTTATTTGTGTTTATTTTAAGATTTCTTAAGTGTTTATAAAAGTTATTTTTATATAAAATTTGTTTTCGTAAACTTTGTTGCATTTTGTGTTTTTAAAAGTCTTTAAATCCTAGCTTATTAGCTTTTTCTTATACGGTTTTCATTAGGATTTTAGGTGTGTGCTTATTTGGTTTATAGCTTATTTAAACTAGCTTATTTCGTTTTCCTTTACTGTATTCCGATCTGATTGATCGGAAAAGGGTTTATCTTTCCGATCTTAGTGATCGGATAAGGGTTTGTAACATTCCGATTGGGAGGTTTGTAACATTCCGATCAAAGGTAAGTTTGGTATTCCGATCAGTTCTAGTGACAGTATTCCGACTGGGAGACCACTCCTTATTCCGATCTGAGACCACTCCACATTCCGATCTGAGGTGTTTGTTTGGTTATTCCGATTTGGCCATTGGTGACAGCAATTCCGATTGGTGTTCCGACGACAACATTCCGATCAGGTCAGGGTGAGGGCATTCCGATCGGAATATATTCCGATTGGGTGTTGTTTTCTATTTTGTCTTGTTTAATTTTCAAGTTCTCATTTTAATACTTTGTCATTTTAATTTTCGTCACGCTTTAATTATATTACTTTTCAAAGTTTTTAAATATTGCACCTTTTACTTTTAGTTAGACTTAGATTTATTTTAACGCCATTTTACTTTTACGTCATTTACATTTACGTCTTCGCATTTTATTTTTCTAAAACGACAAATATTTTTCTTAACCAAGAACAATTGAGTCACACTTAAAACCATTTTTCAATTCGATTAGACATACGACAAAGAACTTTTTAACTGAGTAAAATCTCTTGTATTACAGTCCAGTTCCATTTTATGGACTTCCTAGTTCTTGCTCCACAAAGTTCATTGACTAGAAATAGTCACATTCAGTTGGTAAACATAGTGGGAAATCTTGGTGTTGGTAGGCTTACAAGAGTTATGGCCAAGAAGCTAAGTGTTGCTTCACCTGGAGAATGTCTCTTTGCAGACATTCTCTCAAAAATTGAACCTACACAAATTTCTAAAGCTCTCACTCACCCTAGATGGGTAGATGCCATGCAAGAGGAACTATATCAATCTGAAAGAAATAAAGTCTAGAAATTAGTTCCCCTTCCATATGGTAAATCAAAAACTGGTACCAAATTGGTATACACACTCAAAAGGGATGAAACTAATGTTGTGGTCAAAAATAAGGCCAGGCTGGTGGCTCAAGGATAAAACCAATAGTATAGTGTTGATTTTGATCAGACTTTTGCTACAGCTGCCCGTATGGAAGCCATACGAATATTCCTTGCTTATGCCACATACGTGAACATCATAATATACCAAATGGATGTCAAAAGTGTGACAACCCGAACCCGAGGTCATTATTTAATATTATTTAACATTATTTAATATTATTCAATATTATTTTACGAATAATTTTTGAAATTTTTGATGAGTTTGAATGATATGACGATTGATGGTTTTATTTAAAACCGACGTTAGAGGTCTTATTTTTATCTTTTTACTAATAGCGAGGATTATTAGTGATCACGATATCGACGGATGCCCTTATGTTTTATCATTTGTAGTCTCGATGTTTATATTTTTGAGATTTTTATTTCAATTGCGTGTTAAGTCGTACCGGGATCATATTATTATCATATTTTGAGTACGTTTTAACTTTTGAAAAGTATTTTTACGAAACCCGAGCCTCGTAAATGTTTTCAAAATTGACAATTTACATTTTCTACCTTGTAAACTATTTAATTGCATTTTGGATCAAAACTATCACAAATTGGCAAAAGAGGCCCTTGGACCACCATATATAAACTTCTACCTACCATTTTCACACATAGAAAACATGTGAGAAGAAAAACTATCCCACCTCCTCCTCCCTTTCTCTTTACCGTCACCCTACACCACCACTTCACACAATTTTCTTTCAATTTTTACCATGATCTAATAAAAAATAAAAGGAGACCACATCTTAGATTTTCAAGGGCTTTCTTTTGATATAAAAATCCTCAACATGCATGAAGGTTGATTTATCTAGATTTGGTAGGTCTTGTTTATGATTATGCATGTGTTGTTGGTTATGATCAAGAGATGATCATGCTAAAATTTTGGTTAAAAAGTTTTTTTTGATTTTTTTACTTTGAATCTTCAAAAACTAAACAATATCACATCTCTAAAACTTGATGGTGATCATTTTGGTGTAAAAATTTACAACATGCAATAACTTTTCAAATTTTGGTATGATCCATGATGATTTGATCTAGTTTCTTATTATATAATTATTGGTGCTATTATATATACAATTAAAGTATTGCATGTATGGATTTTTAAGTGGGTAAAATTTTGAATGATTATACAAGGGTGTTATGAGTTAAATTAGTTGTTTGTGATGATATTTGGGTAATATTAGGAGTATGAGATTGAGTAAAATCGGTTGAAAAATTGATTTAGCATGATTTTTAAAGAGGTGTTTTACATCAGTAGGTCAAGGCCAATTTTAGGTTCCTTACTCTTTGAAAATGAATAAATTAACTGGATAGTGTTGTAGAGAATTATTTTAGCTTCGATTTGATATAAGGTAGAGCTTCTAGCTCCAAACGAGCGAGAAGTTATGATGATTTGATTATTCGTGTACCAGGAGACGAGTATCGACATAATCCGAAGTTGTTGTCGATATTTAGATCGAATCTCGGGGACTATAGAATGAGTTGTGAAAATGGTCAAGGACTGATGTTAAGTTCTAAACTTAGGGTTGTGAGTCTATTTTTAAACCCAAGTGTCGGATTTGTAAACGGGATTGTTTGGAATGGTCAAAATGGTTATATGAGTCGGTGACGTAAAACTGTCTAGTTTTTGTAGTTCAAAGATGTGTCGGGCAGGGAACTTTAAAAGTAAAATCTTTTGATGGGCTTTTAACAGGTCTTTCTAAATATAGTAAGTGATATCTCTGATTAGTATCATAAGTATTTGACTTGTTTAAGTGGGGTAAATAAGCTCGTACATTTGGTGTGTACCGACACATTTTTATCGAAAGAATTAACTAATAGAATAAACATATAGAAGGAAGTAATAGTATCAGTTGTATTTTTTTCTTTCGGGATTGTCGTGATTTCATTTTTTAGTTTGATGTTATTATGTATGGATTTTATTCGAGTTTATTATTGATGAGCGCCTTATTTGATAGGTTGCGGTTTTTATGTTTATCGGGCATCAACAATCGTCGAAGGTCGTCTTGCTACTGCTATTACTCAAGGTGAGTCTATAGCCTCGCTTTTTATTATGTTGTAAATGATTTTAAACCGCCAGGGGGGTACATGCTATTTAAAAGTAAAATGAACACAAGTCATGAGTAATTGTTAGACCCCGAATGTTGCCTTTGTTGATTTGAATTGTATAAGTACCTAAGTTGCAAAAGTCCCTGAATTCAAGAGTCGTTAACTATCTTCTGACTTGATGTTGTGAGTTGGGAATAGCCGCTTATTCTAATGATAGTACTATTGGGCTGACGACCCTATCTGAGACCAGGACTTTACGCTGAGTAAACTTTGGGAAGGATAATTTTACGCGAATGAGAATGTGGTATACTCGCAACTGATACCCTAGTAGGGGCACTGGAATTCATCTAGTCATGTCGGCTTTAGGCATGGGTGACTAAGTTAAGGGGTCGGTGTCATGAGCTTAATACAAGTCTATAGCTATTGCTAAAAGGTAGAATGCCTGATCAATAGATTGTGACGACAATTCTATTTAATAATTATGATTGATTTTTCTCTTGTGTTTAAATGATGATTTGGAAAACCATTAGACTCGCTCAACCGTTATGTTGATAATTTAAGCATGTATTTCAGGTGATTGAAGTTGATGAATTGCGGAGCTTGCTGGAGAAGGATTGCGGGTTGCTTTAGTGGTGATTGGTCTAAAACAGATTTCTTTCCCTTTTGTCATAAAAATAATAATGTACGGTCATGTACTTTGATAGATTTGTTTGTTGATTGAATGAAATATTTGGGGGACCTAAATGTTACTCTGATATTTTTTAAATTGTTTTACTTAGGATCGAAAGTTTTAGACAATGGTTAAATTATATCATTTTATATTTCATATGTATCATTTTGAGATTTTTCAAAGTGTCTTGTATAACGATGTTTGTGTTTAGCACCAAAATGTGTATTTCTGCTGCGCAATGTAATTTGGGGGTGTTAAAGATTGGTATCAGAGATTTTTAGTTATAGCGAATTAGGTCGATTTTCGAAAAATGTCCTAAACTATAACTTTGGTGTCGAAAATATTTTACAAAAGCACACAACTTCTCCGCAATACTCTGGTAAGATTATTTGTTTTGTATTGTTTTATAGTTGATGTATCCCTTAAAATTGAAATGATTTTTAGAGTATTTATTTAGTAAATACTATGATGATGTATTGATGTTGTTAAAAGTATGTTGAGTACTTGTTATCGTAATTTTCTTTATGTAATGCATATGTATATATTTTTGAATAATGACCTTATATAATGTCGAGGGTCTAGCACAGTAGACCAGATGTTGAACGATTTTACAACTGATTTCTTACGACTTGTATCGGGTATGAGGAAGTTTGATTGGTTGATGTATGATAGATATGTGGTTGAAACTGGTGTGATTAGAAGGTTGATGTGAAAGAAAAGTTGTTTTAAAGGTTGTATTTGGTATGTGGAGATTTGAGTTTGTTAGGACCTGGAAGATGGATGAGATTGCTAGTCTTAGGTCGATTGTGATGAATTTGTGTGCCTGAATTGAAAGGTTTAAAGAGAAGTAGCTAATCTTTGAAAGGATAAGTGAGTGGGAGTCTCATGTGTGATCAATTCTAAGTCAAGCTTGGAAGCTTAGGAATGTTGAAGGTCGTACTGAGGTTTGCCTTGTGATTAATCTGCCATGTATGAGTGAGTATTTGAATTTTGAGAGTGAGCTGCCATCGTGATAGGGATTCGACTTTGAAGTGCGAAAAGGGAAATAGACGAGTGTGATGAAGTTGACAGCAATGATAAGGAGGATGAGGAGCTGGTGTCTAAGGAACAAATTACGTAATGGATTTCTTTGTATCTTATTTTCTTTTTGTGATCGAACTTATTTAAACCTTGTGTCGTAGCATTGTGATGGAACTTATTATCTTTTAAGTTTGTTCGGTAGATGATTGTAGTGACAGACATTGCCACTGCCTTATTGAATCCTCAACGCAATCTGAATTACCCTCATGATCTATGATGTGCCTTTATTAACTCTTTTGAGTTTTGGTTGATGAACCATTGTAGTTATGTTGTTCGTGCATGTAGTATCCATGAGATGTCGTGATAAAGAATTCTTCTTTTATCTTGATATGTATACTTATCATGTTTCTTTCTTCTGTGATGATGGAAGAAGAAGTAGGGGAAGCATATTTCTGTCATTAGTAGATCGCTACGTGACTAAGTTTCTTGAAATATGTCGCCAAAGCTAACGACTGCTACTGTTAACACTATGATCGAACAAGTTATCGCTAGAGCACATGAAATTGATCGTGCTGCAAGGAATCAAGATGCTGGAGTTGTTGTGCTGGAGATAATGGTGCTGCAGTTGATGCTGCTGAGAATAATGATGATGCTGCCGAGAATAATGATGATGCTGCTGATCCAGATGATAGTGTTGCTGCTGTTCTACAAGTTCGAGAGAATGTACTTATGTTTGTTTTTCGAAGTGGGGTTCTACGCAGTTTGGTGGTATTAGTGGTGCATTAGAATTGCATAGTTGGATTGATAAGATAGAGAGTACTTTTGAGATTATTGGGTGTTCAGAAACTAATAAGGTGAAATTTGCTGCTGCTACATTTCAGGATGGTACACTAAGATGGTGGAACAACCAAGTGACTACTTTAGGATTAGTTGTGGCTAATGGTAATACATGGACCGTGATGAAAGGACTATTGACTACTAGGTTTTGCACTGAGGAGTAACTAGGACATTTGGTATCTGAATTGAGGCAGTTCGTGCAAAGGAATGATGTTATTACTGCTTATACTGGAAGTTTTCTGAGCTATATTTGCTATGTCCTGATACTTTTGTGAATGACTGTAAGGCAAGGAAGCAATACATTAGAGGATTGTGTAGTGAAATCAAGGGTGAGATTATTTCTTCAAAACCTGAATCTTTCGATGAAGCTGCTCAGATGGCGCATGATTTAATGGACATGAAAGTGCAAGATAGGAAAGATAGTATTGTTGAAAACAATAAGAGAAAGTGGGAATCTGCTCAGTCCAACCAGAATCGAGGATAGAATCATGGGGATTACAGTCATAACAATAACCAAAGACAGAATCGAAATCAGTATTTAAACCATGGAAGGAATGATGGAATTCGTGCTGCCACTGTGTCTGGAAATAACGGAATAAATCTCAAGTGTGTTTGCTGTACTCTATACCATGTAGGTAATTTTCCACATTTGCGACTAGCGTTAGGAAAACCTGGTCATAAAGCTGCTAAGTGTAGGACAAGAGGATTAGTTACTGAAGTTAGTACCCCTGGAGTAGTGATATGATTTAGCCGTGGAGAGAAAGGACACAAGAAAGGGAATTGTCCAAGGAAAGGAAATTGACAAGGTAGGAATGCTGCCGCTCCAGTTCACGTTTGAATGATGCTGATAAACCTTAAGGTATGACCGTGTAAATGGTATATTCTTACTTGAGGTTCTTTATGTTAGTATGTTGTTCGGTTTCATAACAGATAGAAACTGTAGATTTGTAAAGATTCAGTTGTTTTATCAATAAGAATTAGTAGGATTGACAATTAACTATGATGTGGAGTTAACTGATGGAAAGGTTGCTAGTATTAGTTCTATACTAAGAGTGTGTTCCTTGAATTTAGGAAGGTAGGTGTTTAGTATCGACTTGATGCTCAAAGAGTTGGAATCTTTAGATGTAGATTTTTGGTATGAACTGGTTAGTTGTGCGAAGTGTTGATGCTTGAGATTGAACCGATCTTCACCATAAATTGATAGCTGTTGGTTTAGATTTTGCTGAGAAGCTGAGTATTGACTATGAAAGGTGATGAGTGAACTATCCATATGGGAGTGTGTCTTGTTTGGAAATAAGGAAGTATGTGGAAAAGGGATGTGATATATTCCTAGCTCAGGTAATTAGTGATTAGTTGAGGAGAAGTTGGGAGATCTGTTAATGATTTGAGAGTATTCTGAGGCTTTCCTGAAGTTTTGTAGAGTTGTTGCTGTCTTGTGAAGAGGAATTCATTTCGATTGAGTGTTGTAAGCAATAGGTGTAGTGCTTCTACGTTTCGTTGAGTAGTATTTGTATGCCTTATCATTTGGCACCGTCAGAATGGAATGAGTTATCCGGTCAACTACGAGAATTGATGGATAAGGGATGTATTAGATTAAGTTTCGTAACAATGGCAATCACCTGTGTTGTTTGTCAAGAAGGATGGATCGTTTCGAATGTGTATTGATTATCGAGAGCTTAACAAATTGACAGCCAAGAATCGGTATCCATTACCGAGGATTGATGATTCGTTTGATCTTTGCAACTTGTCTGGATCCAGTGTGTACTCAAAGGTCGCTTTGAGTTCTGGTTAATATTAACTGAGATTTACGGAAGAAGATGTCCCTATAGTTGTTCTTCGTGCTTAATGTGGTTACTTTAAGTTTCAAGTGATGTTTTTGGAATTGACGAACGCGTCTGCCATATTCATGGACTGGGTGGATCTTGTGTGTAAGATGTACTAGGATGAGTTAGTCATTATACCTATTGAAGATATTCTATTTTATTCCAAGAGGAAAGGAGGAACATAAGTAGCATATGAGGATAATTTTTGGAATGATTGGAAAAAGAGAAACTGTATGTAAAGTTTCCTATGTGTGAATGTTAGTTGAAATATTTACGTTTTCTAAGGTTGTTGATTGACAAAAAAGGTATTCGTGAATATCTTGTCAATATTGAAACGATTAAGGATTGGTCGGTACCAACGACACCGATGGAAATTTGTTAATTCCTTGGTTTAAGCTGGGAATAATCGGAGGTTTATCGAAAGGTTTTCACTGATTGTTGAACCATTGATTAAGCTAACTAAGAAGAATTGGATGTGTGAGTCCCACTTATACATCTAAATTGTAAGTTTTGAGATCTGATCCTTATCAGATGAGGAAACTACATTCTGAACACTAAACGGTAGGTTGTGTTATGTATGGATGTTGTCATTATTGGAAGGATCTAAAGGATTTATAGTTGTGTGATGTGTTCCATGAGGATTATGTAGTTATGGTGTTTGTTTTGAGATTGTAGAAAATATTACTTGTATGGAATCAAGTGTGTAGTAATTAAGGATCATAAGAGTTTACAATACGTTTCTTGGGATGATAAAGGAAATGAGTAAAGAATCACCAGTTATATATGTTTCGAGTACTTGAGTATGTCGGTGGTTATGACTGTGAGTGATTATGACTACAAGATTCGCTATCATCTAGTAAAGGCGAATGTGGTAGCTGATGCACTTATCAGGAAGAAAAGGGGAAAAAGCTTCTAAGGTTTAAGTTTTGGTGATGACCAGAAGTGTGGACTTGATAGAAAGGGTATTGAAATTTGGAGTTAGTGGTCTTATTTGAGAAAGATGTCAAGGTAAGTGATTTCAACATTTTGTCAAACTTATGGAAAGGATTTTGTTGTAAAGCCAAGTTAGGCATGGAATATTGAGCACTCCTAACATATCTGAGTTGGGAGAGTGAGACTTAGTGATGAAGGAATCTCACAAGTCAAGTAATCGATACGATTTGGTTTGGGTAAAGGTAAAATTTGAGTTGAGTACTGTGTGTTATACAGAGACTGATGGAAAGAGTGAAAGGATGATTCGAACATTGAACGATATACTGATGCGTGTGTGATTGACTTAGGAATTGTTGGAAATTCCTATACAACAATGGTTATCATGCTAGTAATGAGGTTGTACTGTTTGATGGTACATAAAGAACTTCAAATTGTGAAGGTTAAAGATCGTGAGTTATGGACGTAAGTTAGCTTTTCGGTGTATTGCCGAAATGTAGGTGGAATTGAATGACTGAACTAGAAGTGATATTGGCAATATTGATAGATTGTATGGGTTAAGGATCATTCATTAGTAAAAAGGAGTCATCAGAAGAGTTATGTTGGCAATCGAAGGAAATCGATGGAGTTTGAAATTGGGAAACGTGGTTATGCTTAAAGTGTCGTTATGAAGGGTGAAATTTGTTTTGAGAACAAGGAAGGAATTCAACTTGAAGATAAGTTGCTTTCATAGAGAGAACTGTGAAGAGTTCTTATGAGGTCGAAACATAATGAGAATTATATTGTGAAGGAAGCATGAGGATTTCTTTAAGGAAAAGAGTTCTCATTTGATCTAGAAGTATGGAATGTGAGTATAAGAGGGGCCGAGCACCGAGGACGTCGCTCTCTTTTAGGAGGGTAGGATGTGACAACCCGAACCCGAGGTCATTATTTAATATTATTTAATATTATTTAACATTATTTAATATTATTCAATATTATTTTACGAATAATTTTTGAAATTTTTGATGAGTTTGAATGATATGACGGTTGATGGTTTTATTTAAAACCGACGTTGGAGGTCTTATTTTTATCTTTTTACTAATAGCGAGGATTATTAGTGATCACGATATCGACGGATGCCCGAGATTTTATGTTTTATCATTTGTTGTCTCGATGTTTGTATTTTTGACGTTTTTATTTCAATTGCGTATTAAGTCGTACCGGGATCATATTATTATCATATTTTGAGTACGTTTTAACTTTTGAAAAGTATTTTTATGAAACCCGAGCCTCGTAAATATTTTCAAAATTGACAATTTACATTTTCTACCTTGTAAACTGTTTAATTGCATTTTGGATCAAAACTATCACAAATTGGCAAAGGAGGCCCTTGGACCATCATATATAAACTTCTACCTACCATTTTTACACATAGAAAACATGTGAGAAGAAAAACTAACCCACCTCCTCCTCCCTTTCTCTTTACCGTCACCTTACACCACCACTTCACACAATTTTCTTTCAATTTTTACCATGATCTAATCAAAAATAAAAGGAGACCACATCTTAGATTTTCAAGGGCATTCTTTTGGTATAAAAATCTTCAACATGCATGAAGGTTGATTTTCTAGATTTGGTAGGTCTTTTTATGATTATGCATGTGTTGTTGGTGATGATCAAGAGATGATCATGCTAAAAATTTTGTTAAAAAGTTGTTTTTGATTTTTTTACTTTGAATCTTCAAAAACTAAACAATATCCCATCTCTAAAATTTGATGGTGATCATTTTGATGTAAAAATTTACAACAGACTACTTTCAAATTTTGGTATGATCCATGGTTATTTGATCTAGTTTCTTATTATATAATTCTTGTTAGTGCTATTATATATATAATTAAAGTATTGCATGTATGGATTTTTGAGTGGGTAAAATTTTGAATGATTATACAAGGGTGTTATAGGTTAGATTAGTTGTTTGTGATGATATTTGGGTAATATTAGGAGTATGAGATTGAGTAAAATAGGTTGAAAAATTGATTTAGCATGATTTTTAAAGAGGTGTTTTACATCAATAGGTTCAAAGCCAATTTTGGGTTTCTTACTGTTTGAAAATGAATAAACTAATCTGATAGTGTTGTAGAGAATTCTTTTAGCTTCGATTTGATATAAGGTAGAGCTTCTAGCTCTAAACGATCGAGAAGTTATGATGATTTGATTATTCGTGTACCGGGAGACGAGTATCGACACAATCCGAAGTTGTTGTCGATATTTGGATCGAATCTCGGGGACTATAGAATGAGTTGTGAAAATGATAAATGACTGATGTTAAGTTCTAAACTTAGGGTTGTGAATCTATTTTCAAACTCAAGTGTCGGATTTGTAAACGGGATTGTTTGGAATGGTAAAAATGGTTATATATGAGTCGGTGACGTAAAACTGTCCGGTTTTTGTAGTTTAAAGATGTGTCGGGCAGGGAACTTTAAAAGTAAAATCTTTTGATGGGCTTTTAACAGGTATTTCTATATATAGTAAGTGATATCTCTGATTAGTATCATAAGTATTTGACGTATTTAAGTGGGGTAAATGAGCTCGTACATTTGGTGTGTACCAGCAGCTTTTTATCGAAAGAATTAACTAATAGAATAAACAAATAGAAGGAAGTAATAGTATCACTTGTATTGTTTTCTTTCGGGATTGTTGTGATTTCATTATTTTGAGTTTGATGTTATTAAGTATGGTATTTATTCGAGTTTATTATTGATGAACGCGCCTTATTTGATAGGTTGCGGTTTTTATGTTTATCGGGCATCAACAATCGTCGAAGGTCGTCTTGCTACTGCTATTACTCAATGTGAGTCTATAGCCTCACTTTTTATTACGTTGTAAATGATTTTAACCCGCGAGGGGGATACATGCTATTTGAAAGTAAAATGAACACAAGTCATGATAATTGTTAGACCCAAATGTTGGCTTTGTTGCCTTTGTTGATTTGAATTGTATAAGTACCTAAGTTGCAAAAGTCCATAAATTCATGAGCCGTTAACTATCTTTTGACTTGATGTTGTGAGTTGGGAATAGCCGCTTATTCTAATGATAGTACTATTGGGTTGACGACCCTATCTGAGACCAGGGCTTTACGCTGAGTAACCTCTGGGAAGGATAATTTTACGAGAATGAGAATGTGGTATACTTGCAACTGATACCCTAGTAGGGGTACTGGAATTCATCTAGTCATGCCGACTTTAGGCGTGGGTGACTAAGTTAAGGGGTCGGTGTCATGAGCTTAATACAATTCTATAGCTATTGCTAAAAGGCAGAATGCCTGATCAATAGATTGTGACGACAATTCTATTAAATAACTATGATTGATTTTTCTCTTGTGTTCAAATGATGATTTGGAAAACCTATAGGCTCGCTCAACCGTTGTGTTGATGATTTTAAGCATGTATTTTAGGTGATTGAAGTTGATAAATTGCGGAGCTTGCTGGAGAAGGATTGCGGGTTGCTTGGTGATTGGTCTAAAACAGATTTCTTTCCCTTTTGTCATAAAAATAATAATGTACGGTCATGTACTTTGATAGATTTGTTTGTTGATTGAATGAAATCTTTGGAGGACCTAAATGTTACTCTGATATTTTTAACATTGTTTTACTTGGGATCGAAAGTTTTAGACAATGGTTAAATTATATCCTTTTATATTTCAAATGTATCATTTTGAGATTGTTTAAAGTGTCTTGTATAACGATGTTTGTGTTTCACACCCAAATGTGTATTTCCGATGTGCAATGTAATTTGGGGGTGTTAAAAAAAGTGCATTCCTAAATGGTGATCTGAAAGAAGAAGTTTATGTTGCACAACCTCCTGGCTTTGAGAGTAGTGAATACCCAAATCATGTTTACAAGCTTTACAAAGCTCTTTATCGACTGAAGCAAGCCCCAAAGGCATGGTATGAAACTCTCTCAACCTTTCTCATTGAACATAAACTTGTCATAGGAAAAATAGATAGCACCTTGCTTATCTATAAGTCTAAATCTGACACTAATTTATATGGATGACATCATCTTTGGTTCTACAAGCTTGAAACTTTGCAAACAATTTGCCAAGCTTATGACCAGCAAATTTGAGATGGGCATGATGGGTGAACTCACCTACTTCCTTGGTCTTCAGATAAAACAATCTAACCAATGCATCTCCATCAATCAAGAAAAATATGTCAAGCGTCTGCTAAAGAAATACGACATCAACTATGCTTCAATAAAAACCCCATGGTACCCCCTAACAACTTAGGACCTAATCCCAATGGACAATCAGTCAATGAGACTCGGTAGAGAGGTATGATTGGTTCCTTAATGTACTTAACAGTTAGCAGGACTGACATTCAGTTCTCTACCTGCCTTTGTGCAAGGTACCAAGAGAACCCAAAGGAATCACACCTTATTGTTGTCAAGAGAATCTTCAGGTACCTAAAAGGTACCCCCAGTCTTGGTCTTTGGTACCCCAAGTCCTCAAGATTTAATCTCAAAAGGTATTCATACTCTGACTATGTTGGATGCAATTTGGACAGAAAAAGCACATCCGGTGCTTGCTAGTTGCTTGGTAGCAAACTTGTGTGTTGGAGTGCTAAAAGAAACAATCAGTTATCATGTCTTCAGCAGAAGCTAAATATGTGGCAGCTGCTGGATGTAGTGCCAATATTCTCTGGATGAAAAGCCAACTAGCTGACTATGACGTAGAGTATGAAAATGTACCAATATTTTGTGATATCACTAGTGTTATTGTAATATCTAACAATCCAGTCATTCACTCAAGAACAAAACACATTGATATCGAATATCACTTTATTAGAGATCACATTGTGAAAGGGGACATTGAATTACATTTCATCCCCACTCAATACCAATTGGCTAATATCTTCACCAAACCACTGGATGGACCAACTTTCAAAAGATTGATAATGAAACTAGGAATGTTGAACATTGATGATTCAAAACCTGAACCTTTAGAATTTACTCAAGAGTCCTAAAGGTTCAGTATTTCTCATTAAATTTTTGATTTCTTTCAGTATCAGTGTTTGAGTAAAGGAATGTGCAATGTCATGTCTCTATTTCACAAATGTGAATGTGTACATGGTGTTTTGTCGCCTTATCTGATGCACTAAAGCTGATGACAAATCACAATTGCCAAAACCTGATCCTTCAGTATTACTAGAGGATCAATATTTCTCAAACAAACTTTGTCATATAAAATGAGTAGCTAGGCATGAGTAGAGGAGCGTGCAACGTCATATGTATTGTTCACATATGTGGGCATTGTTAATGCAAGCAATGCCTAAAAACATTATTAGTGTTAACTAATCTTTCTTAGTTTTGATCACGACAAAATATAAAGACATTTATCGTCAAAGACAACCGAAAGACGAATTAGTCAACAAACACTATCATCAAGGTAATAATCATTTAAGTCTTACACAAGCATATCTTAATCATGTTTAGTGATCATAGAAAGTGGTTAACCTTAAAACTCACATTTTGACAAATGTAACAAAAGATTTTAATAAACTTTATTTTTAAGAAAATGTTTTCATAAAATGGAAATTGAAAATTTGAATATGGAATATTCCAATGGCATAGGAATATCCTTTGAAGGTAAAATCTAACTCAGATAGCATTTCCCCACTTAAAGACAAAAAGGAGCGTAGTCTACTCTGGGTGGTTCCCCAAATAGTTATGCGGTTCTTTAATAATATTGAACTGCAGGCTAATTAAAGAACCGTGCCCAAAGATTAGTTGGTTTTTTCTCCTATAATTAGTGGATCTAACATTCAGTTTCAAAGAACCTTTTTGGACATTCTTTCTACCTCTTTTCTATTTTCTATATCCTAATCATTAGTAAATGATCACTTAATGTGTTAAGTATGTTTACTTATGATTATCCTTTTGATCCCCTTCTTTACTTGTCCAAAGAGAAGATCACTCACACATTTGTGATGTGATTAAAGATGAAGCCTTGATGAAGATCATCCTTTCTTAGATCTAGTCATCTTCATCTTTTTATATTTGATTCTTGTGTAGATTGATATGAGCAAAATCTCATATCAATTAATCAACAAATCACCCTAAAACACATAGAAAACACCTAACTTTTGTGCTATAAAGCAGTATTATGTGGTATGTTTTGTGTTTGTGCTTAAATAGGTAGAAAGGATACAATTTCAAGCAAACAAGAGGAAATCAAGCTCATTTATGATGAAAAGACAAGAGAAGGATCAAAGATGACAAGCCATTTGAAGATGAAGGACCTATCTTGACAACATTCAAAAGCTAAGGGACTTAAATGCAAAGTTTGGAAAAAGTCAAGATTAAAGTCAAACTTGGTCAACCTTAAATTCAACCAAGTCAATGGACTTAAAAAGTCAAGAATACAAGTCAAAGGACTGAAAAATCCATTTAAATAAAGAAAGGAGCTCATTTGAATAAACTATTAAAGAAAGGGGCTAAAAGTGTCAAAAATACATCAAGTTTGGCTTCAATCCATGTGAATACCAATTCAACCAATCAGAAGGCTAGAAATTTGTGATACGGATTGCCAGCTAACTCGCCAGCTCACCCCTTCATTTAATAAACCGGATCTAAGAACAGTAAAGCGCACTACACTTTTCAACCAATAAAAACAAGCCATGCAATAATCCTTTTATCCATATTCGGATAATGATCCGTGTGCTACACTAGGAGCCAATGAAATTGTGACACGTGGCATCTTCAACAAGCAAATAACCCAGAATCGATTTGGAGCTAAAATGCATTTCATGAAATACTTTCTACATGAAAAATACTCGGAATGAGATGACGAATCCAACTACAAAGCTTAATTAGACTGAAGATCAAAGGCTAAGAAAACCCCTTTGGTGTTCTTGATGAAAAATCTGTAATTCACTCATCCTTGACACTTGGCACCTCCTTATTGGTTGAGACATGTCATTCTACCCCAACAATTCATCATCACATCTCTATAAATAGCAGCTTGTACCTTCATTTTCATTGGGTAGTTAAGTGTGAAAAAACACACACTTTAGTTTTTCCTCTCAATTCTGTTTCTTCAATTTAGTTAGATAATAGCTCTTAAGTGTTTGACACACACATAAGAGTTTGTCAGATAGTTAGTTAAGCTGTTGTAACCTCTTTTCCCTCCTAAATCAATAAAAGCACAAAAAACATTCATTTCCTATTCTCATCTTCATTTACCTACTCAAATCCTGCATTACTGTTATGATATTGTGATGTCATTGATCATAACTGATCAATGGAGTTAGTTTGAGACGCTTTGGAATGCTTGCCTTGTTCATTATAGCCTAGCAGTTCATTCCAGTTCCTAGTGTAGTAGTTTGTAGCTGTTTGGGTTAATTTGAAAAGAAATAACTTTTGGAGGTGATTAATTGGGTTAATGGTGGTGAATTGGTTGTGTTCTAGCAGATTTTAGTTGGCTCAGCGCCATACTACTCCATCAATGGAGGCTTCACAACTAAAAGGCACTTTTACTTGTTTGATTTCCTCTAAAATGAACTTTGCATGCTAAAATTCCTAGTGTAAACACTATTTGTTGAATTGATCAAGTGATTAGCTTTGTTTTAGCTTAACTATGTTTGATTGATAGCATTTGAGTAGTTTTGTACCTTAAATCTGCATTTTCTTGATTTCAGCCTTCATTTTCATCAGTCAAAGGTCTTTGAGTTCATTTTTTGAAGTAGTCTGTTAACAAGTCTGATTTTAGTTCAGTAACTCTTCTTATCACTCATTAGATAAGTCTAGATATCAGACATAGCTTGTTTTACTCTTTTACTAAAAATTGCTTTGAAAAAGTTCTTAACAGCCTGTTAAAATGGTGTTTGGATTTGCCTATTTTTTGCGATTCAAGTATGTTAATCCAGTTGAGATTTGCTTGTTTACATTTGGTAACATAGTGATAACACATTTGTTTAGTTTTTAAGTCAAAACATCAGTCAAAAAGGCAGTTGGTTAGAAAAAGGTTTGGGTGAAGTAAATGCATTAGTTCATTCAGAAAACTAGCTAGATTCAAATCAATGCCATGAATTCATTACTTAACCATTTTGCTTGAAATCAGTTCTCAATTGTAGTCTAACATCCAAAGATTTAGTTTGTAAGAGGAAATTATACAGTTTTTTTATTTCAACTAGAAATCAGCTTTTTAATAAGTTCTTTACCAAATGCAAGTTTGTGTAATGAAAGCTTGACTGTTTTCTCATATCTCAATTTCTACTTCATAAATCTGCCCATTTTTCTTCACAAACCTTCTTAGAAACATGTCATGAGTAAGTTTTGAACTTTTCAGCTTTTTGAGATTTTTGGTCAAAGTTGGTCAAACAAGCACTTTCTAGCTTAAATTCATTTTTCAGCTTATCTAGTGAATCATTTTTAGATTGGAAAGACATTCCATACTCGGTATAAGTTGTTTAATAAGATTGAGCTTTAAAATCTGATTGTGGAAGTCTCATTTTCAATATAGCTTATTCTTGGCTTATTAGAATAAGCTATGTTTTGTTCTACAAGCTTTTAAGCTGTTTCTTTGAGCATGTATAGCTGAAATTCGATTTTAAGTCATTTGAAACAAGTTAGAGCTTAATTGGTCCGTTAATAAGCTCAAACGAGCTTATTCATTCACTTAGCCCGTTTTTGATAAATAGTTCCAAGTTAATTGCACTTTAGTCCTTTTGGTTTGTAACTGTTTAATTCATGGCTAATTTTGCTAGTTTTTAGGTTTTACAAGTTTACAGCCCCTTAACTTTCAATTTTTGCTAAAATTGGTTAGGCAGTTTGTTAAGTTTGTTAAATTTTGTTACAAGTTTGTTGGAATTTACATTTTTGGTCCTTTTACTTTCTGAAACTTACATTCCAGTCCTTTTACTTCCATTTAGCTTACATTTTTAGCACATTTACTTTTATGCTTTAACATTTTGAACTTTTGTGAATATTAATTGGTATTTGCAAAGTGTTTTACGGATACGTAGGTTTATTATTTTCATTTTTTTTACTTGTTGATTGAAATGGACATAGAATATCCAAATACCCTATCAACCAAGAACAATTAAAGACTTGAGATTTTTAGGACTTTCAATTGTCAAGAATCGAGAAAAAACGAACTTTAAAATACTGAAATTCAAATGGCGCCGCTGCCGGTTCATGACATTACGAGAGACTATTGATTGACGGTTTTCATTGGCTTTTGGGATCCGTTCATCCCGTGAACGTTATTTTCTACGTATCA
The DNA here is from genome assembly GCA_025667525.1 of Glebionis coronaria. Taxonomy (NCBI): domain Eukaryota; kingdom Viridiplantae; phylum Streptophyta; class Magnoliopsida; order Asterales; family Asteraceae; genus Glebionis; species Glebionis coronaria. The sequence continues at coordinate 32,542 of JANFOE010000700.1, read as the reverse complement.
TAAATCAAAAACATAAAAAAATCAAAAATATAAAAATATAAAAACTAAAAAAATAACAAAAACAATTCTTTTCCTAAAGAATTGACCAAAAAAATAAAAAATTCAAAAATCAATCTTTTTCCTAAGAGATTGCAACCAAAAATATATATTATTGGATTTCCTCAGTTTTTACGTACATATAGTATTTTCTTTAAAAAAACCCAATAAATACAAAAATATTTTCTCTATATTATTATATGTAGATACGTATACGTATACGAACAATCAATACACATATCTCCATAAGTATTGCTTTTGCAATACACTGTGTTAGGGAGCGTTCCGGTCCTTGACACGTGTATCGATCAAATTTAATTAAGCAAGAATAGATAAATACTTCCAATAGGCAAGAATTCGAAGAATACAAACTACAAAGTGAATAGAAAGGCGATGTGCTATAAAATGTCATCTAAGGTTTAATAGGTACTTAAGTGCTTCGCGCCACCTAACCCCCCATTCACTAGTGCGTATTCTAGAAAGAAGGCTTGATTGGGGGTCTTGCACCCAAGTAGTATTTACGTATATTATACTTTCTTGTGGATATTTCATATTGAATCTCGAAGAGGATAATCCCTTCTTCTTCAAAGTCGAACGAGAGCTTCTCTCTCACTCCTTGTATTGAGTTGCATGCTCACCCGCAGGCGTGCCCAAATACCATTTGGTGTACAACCCCTTCCTCCCAAAAGGAAGAAAAAGAGAAAGAGTAAAAACACCACCGTCCATCAAGCCGATCCAGAGAATTGTGCTTTGATCCACACACAACAAGAAGCCATGGTCGGCGTTGACACTCGACCTTTGATGGAGCACTTGCAATCCAATGTGCAAGGATATGTCGATGCTATTAAGATACCCGATATTCCCCCAAACAACTTTGAGCTTAAGACATATATGATTAACTTGGTTTCAAACATACCATTTTTTGGGAATAAAAATGATAATCCACATGATCACCTTAAGAAGTTTCTTGCTCTTTGCAACACCATTAAGTACAATGGAGTTCCCCATAATGCCATTAAGTTGATATTGATACAATTTTCACTAGAGGGCAATGCCAAGTATTGGCTAGATACACAACCACCCGAGAGCATTACTACTTGGGATGATTTCACTAAGAAGTTTTTGAACAAGTTCTTTCCCCCATCTAAGACCACGGCTTTGAGGAATTTAATTATAGGCTTTCAACAAACACCTAGTCAAACATATAGTGACGCTTGGGAGGAGTTCAAGGAGTTATTGAGGAAATGCCCAAATCATGGATTCAATGAGGTTCACCAAATCAATACTTTCTATAATAGATTAAGACCTCATCACCAAGATTCACTCAACTCTTCCGCGGGTGGAAATATTCTTTCTAAATCCATTCAAGATGCTTGGGACATTATTAAGACCAAATCAATGGTGAAAACTAACACACAATTTGATGAAAGGGTTCATGTTGTGCAAAATAGTTCTCAAACACCTTGTGATAACCAATTCCTCAAGAGTCACCAAGAGATACTCAACAAAATGGATAGGAATCAAGAGATGCATCTTAAGTCAAATCAAGAATTAATCCAAACCCTTAAGAGCCTTTCTTTGAATAATTCCACCAATGATGTGCATGCTATTGCTCTTTCATGTGAGACTTGTGGAGGTCCCCATTCCTAGCAACAATGTGACAAAGTTCAAGGTTATCAAGTTGAGTGTTATGCTTACCAAGAAGAACATATAGAACATTTCAAACCAAACATCAATCAAAACAACCTCTCTTACAAGTCTCAAAACTACCTTGCTCTACCCGGATTCCCACCCCATCCACCCACCCTTACTCAACCCAATCCCCCTCAATTGTTACAAAGGAACCAAGGACCAAGGCCACAATACCAAGGGAACAACTATAAAGCACCCAACAACTTTCAAAATCAAGGAAATAATTTTCATCCACCCAATCAAGGATTTAATCCACCACCACCACCCTTCCCAAATCAAGGATACCCTCAAGTTCAAAATCAAGGATATGGGCCACATGATAATCATGAGTATGTTGAAAGGAGAATTCGTGAAAGGGAAAAAATAATGCAAGAGAAAATGAGACTTACAATGGAAGAGCAAACCAAGAGGATTTTGATGGCATTAATCAAAGACCATAAGGGGCTTTACCTTCTAACACACAAACAAACCTGAGGTCCAATGTCAATGCTATTACAACAAGAAGTGGAAAAACGACTAATGATCCTTCACCTCCTACACCTTCTATTGTTAAGCCTACTATGATTCCAAATTGTGATAAGCCTTCTACATCTTCTTCACCGCCTCCAAGCTCTACCACTTCACCACCAACAACTTCTCAACCTATAACCACTTCTCTTTTACCTTCCACAACTACCAATAAAGAAGCTAACAAAGACAAATCTTCCACCACACCACCTACTCAACCCACACCTAAACCAAATCTTCCTTACCCTTCAAGATTGAGAAAGGAGAAATTGAAAAACAAGGATGATATACAAGTCTCAAACTTTTTGAGGATGTTCAAGCAACTTAACATAAACATATCCTTTGCGGAATCTCTTGCTTATATGCTAAAATTTGCTAAGATGTTCAAAGATCTCCTCTCCAACAAGGAAAAATTGGTGGATTTTCCTAACACATCCCTTAATGAGAATTGCTCCGCCGTGTTGCTCAAAACCTTACCTACAAAACTTGGAGATCCGGGGCGCTTTTTTATCCCTTGTAATTTTCCCGAGGTGGAAAATTGCATGGCATTGGCGGATCTAGGGGCAAGCATAAATCTCATGCCTTTATCGGTTTGGCAAAAACTCTCTCTTCCCAAGCTCACTCCAACTAGGATGACCCTTGAGTTAGCCAGTCGTACCATAGCTTACCCGGTAGGTATTGCGGAGGATGTGTTTGTAGGTGTGGATAAGTTTACCTTTCCGGCCGACTTTGTAGTGGTTGATTATGACATGGACCCGAGAGTTCCTCTAATTGTTGGTAGACCATTTTTAAGGACGGGTCGTACTCTTATAGACGTGGCGGAGGGAGAACTAATTATGAGAGTTGAGGAGTTGTGTTTAAACTAGGAAAAGTGACTAAGAAGTCTCAAGCTTGTGAAACAATTAACATAGTGGATGTACTTGATGAGGTGTGTGATGAGCATTTCCATGACGCTTGTAAGAGTAATAGTGAAGACATGCCTCATGTAGAGACCATTGCCTCAATTGCTCTCTCCTTAACACCTTTTGGAGAGAGTGATTTCCTCTTGGAGGAATTTGAGTCCAACTTCCTTGGTAATGATGATTCTCCTATTAATTGGGAAGAAGACATTCTCACTATCCAAAAGTTGCTCAATGAGGATCCCATTCCTTCACCCATCCCACAAGATGTTACCAATGATGATCCATCCATAGTGAAACCTTCCATAGAGAGTCCACCTACCCTTGAACTTAAGGACCTTCCATCCCACCTAGAGTATGCTTTCTTAGAGGGGAAAGACCAATTACCCGTGATCATTGCTAATGATTTGAAAGAGGATGAGAAAGAAAAACTCATAGAAGCCCTTAAGAAACATAAGCAAGTCATAGCATGGAAAATATCCGACATAAGGGGAATTGATCCAAAATTTTGTACACACAAAATCCTTATGTAGGATGATTACAAACCCGCTATTCAAAGCCAACGAAGGTTTAAACTTAAATCCATGAGGTCATTAAGAAGGAAGTTATCAAACTCTTTGATGCGCGCATGATTTACCCCATTTCCGACTCTCTATGGGTTAGCCCGGTACATTGTGTTCCTAAGAAGGGTGGAATCACCGTAGTGCCCAATGAGAACAATGAGCTTATTCCTACTAGACTTCTTACGGGTTGGAGAGTTTGTATTGATTATAGGAAGCTCAATGATGCTATTAGGAAAGATGATTTCCCATTGCCTTTTATGGACCAAATGCTTGTACGCTTAGCTGGAAATGAGTACTATTGTTTTCTAGATGGATTCTTGGGTTATTTTCAAATACCCATTGACCCTAAGGATCAAGAAAAGACCACATTCACTTGTCCCTACGGTACATTTGCTTACAAGAGAATGCCTTTTGGCTTATGTAATGCACCGGGGACATTTCAAAGGTGTATGATGGTAATTTTCCATGACATGATTGAGCAAACTATGGAAGTTTTCATGGATGATTTCTCGGTTTTTGGAGATTCATTCACTTCTTGTCTCTTCCATTTAGAATGTATGCTAAAGAGTTGTGAAGAAACACATCTTGTTCTTAACTGGGAGAAGTGCCATTTCATGGTTAAAGAGGGGATAGTCTTGGGACATAAGATATCTAACAAAGGTTTAGAAGTGGATCGTGCTAAGATAGATGTGATTGCTAAGCTTCCCCCACCTACCACGGTGAAAGGAGTTAGAAGTTTTTTGGGTCATGCGGGGTTCTATAGACGTTTTATACAAGATTTCTCTAAGATAGCAAGACCGATGACCCACCTCTTGGAAAAAGAGGCTCCTTTCATTTTCACCCAATAGTGTTTGGATTCATTTGAGATACTTAAGGAAAAGTTGACTAAGGCTCCCATTTTGGATTCTCCAAATTGGGATTTGCCTTTTGAGCTTGTGTGTGACGCTAGTGATTATGTCATGGGGGTCGTGTTAGGACAAAGAGTGAATAAGCATTTTCAACCTATACATTATGCTAGTAAAACCATGACGGGTGCACAACTTCATTATACCACCACGGAGAAAGAGTTGCTTGCTATAGTCTATGCCTTTGAGAAATATAGACCTTATCTTGTGCTATCCAAAACCATAGTGTATACGGATCATTCCGCTCTCAAGTACCTCATGACAAAGCAATATGCTAAGCCTAGACATTTGAGATGGGTTTTATTGCTACAAGAGTTTTCCATGGAGATTCGTGATAAGAAAGGAGCCGAGAATTTAGTGGCAGATCATTTGAGTAGACTTGAGCATCCTTTTCAAGGAGATTTTCCTCATAAGGAAATCAATGAATCCTTTCCATTAGAGGAGCTCATGTCTATCTCTTCTCAAGAGGATGCCACCCCTTGGTTTGCGGATATTGCAAACTATCTTGTGGGGGATGTGCTAATAAAGGGTCTCACTTCACAAGAAAAGAAGAAATTTCTTAATGAAGTGAAATACTATTTTTGGGATGACCCTTATCTTTTTAGGAAATGTGCGGACCAAATCATTAGACGGTTTGTAGATGGGCCCGATGCATTTAAGATCTTAGAAGCTTGTCATAAGAGACCTACGGGTGGACATTTTGGGCCCAACTATACCGCCAAGAAAGTCTTTGAATCGGGTTACTATTGGCCTTCTATATACAAAGATGCCCAAGAGATGGTGAAATTTTGTGATGTATGTCAACGACAAGAAAAAATTACTCAACGAGATGAGATGCCACAAAACTTCATACAAGAATGTGAGATTTTTGATGTGTGGGGAATAGATTTTATGGGACCTTTTCCATCTTCTAAGGAAAATAAGTACATACTCGTAGCGGTGGATTATGTGTCAAAGTGGGTTGAGGCCAAAGCCTTACCTACTAATGATGCTCGAGTTTTAGTAAAGTTTTTGAAGCAATTATTTGCTAGATTTGGTGTACCTCAGGCCATCATAAGTGATCGTGGTACTCACTTTTGTAATGATCAATTCACAGGAGTTATGAAGAAGTATGGTGTTAACCATAGACTTTCTACCGCGTATCACCCTCAAACCAATGGTCAAACCGAGGTCACAAATTGTGGTTTAAAGAGAATTTTGGGAAGAACGGTGGGAGAGCATCGAGCTTCTTGGTCAGATAAGCTTGATGATGCTTTGTGGGCTTTTAGGACGGCTTTTAAGACACTAATTGGTTGTACTCCATATAGGCTTGTCTATGGAAAAGCATGCCACCTCCCATTCGAGTTAGAGCATAAGGCTTCTTGGGCTCTCAAGTGGGCTAACTTTGATTTAAACCAAGCCGGTTCACATAGAAAGGACCAACTCAATGAAATGGATGAATTGAGAGCCAATGCTTATGAGAACTCATTGCTTTATAAGGAAAAGACTAAGCAATTGCATGATGCTAAGATCAAGAACCGTGAGTTCAAAGTTGGAGAGCCGGTTCTCCTATTTAACTCAAGGTTGAAACTCTTTGCGGGCAAGCTTAAGTCGAGATGGTCCGGCCCATTCACTATTGCTCAAGTATTTCCATATGGAACTATTGAGTTGTCACAACCCGATGGTCCAAATTTCAAAGTGAATGGTCACCGTGTTAAGCACTATTTTGGGGAGGACATTTCCGTGGAAATGGTCCAAGAGATCCCCATTTTCCCCATGAATTAATTCATTGTGAGAAGATTCGAGCTAGAGACTCCTTAAATCAAACTTGAATAACTAGGTTTAGAGGTTTTAGACTTGGACTGTTGTAGGTTAGAAATAAGGATATAGAGTTGATGAGAAGTGTAAGGGAGACCTTCCTTTTGTCTTCATGTTGTTTGTAGGGTTGCTCACTCATCACGTGCTTTGGAGCTTATGGAGGAGGCCCTTTTATCCGGTTCACTTCGTTACTATTGTGACTTTTCATAGGCACATTGTTCTTAAAACATGAATTCACTATAGTTGATCTTTCCTTAGCTTGGGTTAAGCAAAGTCTATTCATTGTCATAAGTGTAGGGGAAGTCTATACTTCCATGCTCTTAAACATTGAGGACATGTTTAGCTTAAGTGTAGGGGGGTCTTCTATCGAAGTGACCTTACCTAGACTTTGTCATTGACCTTTATGATAATTGGGAAATTAATTTTTCAAACATTTTTCAAATTTTTGATCTACTTTGGCCACCAAAAATATGCATTCATAATTTTTGCATAAATCATTTTTCATTTGCATAACACATTTGCATTGTATATATTTCTTTTTTTGTTCTTTATTAAAAATATATAAAAGAAAGAAAAATTATAATAAGGACATGGTTTAACAAATTTAGACTTCTTTGACATATTAGGCCCACCATGGATAGTTTGACTCAACCCGTGTTTGCTTATCCAAGAACTCTCTAGCTAGTATCATTAACCATGTAGTCCTTCATTGGTCTATTAGGCTAAGCATCCACCACTCTCATTATTTGAGATTTTAAATTTGTGGAGAATGGGAAATGATAGAGTTGAAGCATGTATAAAAGGGCTAGATGAACTTCATGATAATTACTTGTGGCTAAACCCTTCTCTTATTTACCTCTATTTTCTTCGCATGTATATATGTTAATAAATAATCAAGAACGGTTTTAATTGGTTTGTAGTCTCTTATGCATTTTTGACTAATCATTCATGGTTGGTATAAGTACGTCTTAAGATTTTAAGTTAGAACGTTTTATGTGTACTAGACTTATGTCATGCTTAATACTTAGCGGGTGTTTTCCCTTTTATACTTTTCAACTTTCTTTGTGAGGAATAAAGAAAAATAAGAGCGGCTTATGAAAAAAAAAATGAGTGGCTAGAAAAAAAGAGAAAAAGAAAAAGAAAAGAAAAAAATAATTATACAAGACTCCCAAGAGGGGCAGTGAAGTGTTAATTATAGTAACTATTAGATTCCAATATTACCTTGACGGGTTGCGGGGATTAATAGTTGCTCCAATCCAATATTACCTTGACGGGTTGCGGGATTGAAGATCCAAAGTCTCAAAAAGGCGGCGGATGTAAATTATTGCGTGAGTTTTATTTTTCTTTCCTTAGCGAGTGTGTAGCTTCTTATTAATGCATGACATGAGGATTTTACACATAAGGCGAATGACTTATTATTCTTGAGACGAACTTATATTAATTGTGAGTGGTTTTTCAAGTAATATATGAGAGGATTACTTAGGATTAAAACCGTGCTTCCTTATTTTTGAATTTTACATTTCTTATATTTCATGCTTCAAATAATGACAGATTTGCCTTCAAGCAATTTGCTCAAATAATAACCGGTTCCGCATTTAATTGTCATGAATAAGTTGATGCACTTTTTACTTGTGAATGCAATGATCCAATTTTTAAGTTTGGTATGGGGAAAGTGAAACTTGAGGGTGATAAGTGTTCATGGTACCAAAGCCCTAATTTAAGTCATTGATTTCTTTATGAGTTCTTCCATCAAAACCATTTCAAGAAAAATCAAAAATATATAACTAGAATTGTTCTTCTTTGCACTGCATTGTACAAAATTAAAATCATGCATCATGTAGAGTAGAGTAGTGTAAAAGCATTCTATATTGGCCAAGGTGGATTAATTATGAGGAAAATGTAAATTTATTCTTTAAAATATAGCATTGCATGAGGTCATGGCAATGTTCAAGTGTAGGGGATTTGATATGAGCAAAATCTCATATCAATTAATCAACAAATCACCCTAAAACACATAGAAAATACCTAACTTTTGTGCTATAAAGCAGTATTATGTGGTATGTTTTGTGTTTGTGCTTAAATAGGTAACAAGGATACAATTTCAAGCAAACAAGAGGAAATCAAGCTCATTTATGATGAAAAGACAAGAGAAGGATCAAAGATGACAAGCCATTTAAAGATGAAGGACCTATCTTTACAACATTCAAAAGTTGAGGGACTTAAATGCAAAGTTTGGAAAAAGCCAAGATTAAAGTCAAACTTGGTCAACCTTCAAGTCAACCAAGTCAATGGACTTAAAAAGTCAAGAATACAAGTCAAAGGACTGAAAAAGCCATTTAAATGAAGAAAGGAGCTCATTTGAATAAACTGTTAAAGAAAGGGGCTGAAAGTGTCAAAAATACATCAAGTTTGGCTTCAATCCATGTGAATACCAATTCAACCAATCAGAAGGCTAGAAATTTGTGATACGGATTGTCAACTAACTCGCCAGCTCACCCCTTCATTTAATAAACCGGATCTAAGAACAGTAAAGCGCACTACACTTTTCAACCAATAAAAACAAGCCATGCAATAATCCTTTTATCCATATTCGGATAATGATCCGTGTGCTACACTAGGAGCCAATGAAATTGTGACACGTGGCATCTTCAACAAGCAAATAACCCAGAATCGATTTGGAGCTAGAATGCATTTCATGAAATACTTTCTACATGAAAAATACTCGAAATAAGATGACGAATCCAACTACAAAGCTTAATTAAACTGAAGATCAAAGGATAAGAAAACCCCTTTGGTGTTCTTGATGAAGAATCTGCAATTCACTCATCCTTGACACCTAGCACCTCCTTATTGGTTGAGACACGTCATTCTACCCCAACAATTCATCATCACATCTCTATAAATAGCAGCTTGTACCTTCATTTTCATTGGGCAGTTAAGTGTGAAAAAACACACACTTTAGTTTTTCCTCTCAATTTTGTTTCTTCAATTCAGTTAGATAACAACTCTTAAGTGTTTGACACACACTTAAGAGTCTGTTAGATAGTTAGTTAAGCTGTTGTAACCTCTTTTCCCTCCTAAATCAATAAAAGCACAAAAACATCCATTTCCTATTCTCATCTTCATTTAGAACTCAAATCCTGCATTACTGTTATGATATTGTGATGTCACTGATCATAACTGATCAATGGAGTTAGTTTGAGACGCTTTGGAATGCTTGCCTTGTTCATTACAGCCTAGCAATTCATTCTAGTTCCCATTGTAGCAGTTTGTAGCTGTTTGGGTTAATTTGAACATAAATAGCTTTTGGAGATGAATAATTGGGTTAATGGTGGTGAATTGGTTGTGTTCTAGCATATTTTAGTTGGCTCAGCGCCATACTACTCCATCAATGGAGGCTTCACAGCAAAAATGCACTTTTACTTGTTTGATTTCCTCTAAAATGAACTTTACATGCTAAAATTCCTAGTGTAAACACTATTTACTGAATTGATCAAATGATTATCTTTGTTTTAGCTTAACTGTGTTTGATTGATAGCATTTGAGTAGTTTTGTACCTTAAATCTGCATTTTCTTGATTTCATCCTTCATTTTCATCAGTCAAAGGTCTTTGAGTTCATTTTGTGAAGTAGTCTGTTAACAAGTCTGATTTTAGTTCAATAACTCTTCTTATCACTCATTAGATAAGTATAGATATCAGTCATAGCTTGTTTTACTCTTTTACTAAAAATTGCTTTGAAAAAGTTCTTAACAGGCTGTTAAAATGGTGTTTGGATTTGCCTAGTTTTTGTGATTCAAGTCTGTTAAACCAGTTGAGATTTGCTTGTTTACATTTGGTAACATAGTGATAACACATTTGTTCAGTTTTTAAGTCAAAACATCAGTCAAAAAGGCAGTTGGTTAGAAAAAGGTTTGGGTGAAATAAATGCATTAGTTCATTCAGAAAACTAGCTAGATTCAAATCAATGCCATGACTTCATTACTTAACCATTTTGCTTGAAATCTTTTCTTAGTTGTAGTCTAACATCCAAAGATTAGTTTCTAAGAGGAAATTCTATAGTTTTTAGATTTCAGCTAGAAATCAGCTTTTTAATAAGCTCTTTACCAAATGCAAGTTTTTGTAATGAAAGCTTGACTGTTTTCTCATATCTCAAATTCTACTTCATAAATCTGCCCATTTTTCTTCACAAACCTTTTTAGAAACATGTCATGAGTAATTTTTGAACTTTTCAGCTTTTTGAGATTTTTGGTCAAAGTTGGTCAAATAAGCACTTTCTAGCTTAAATTCATTTTTCAGCTTATCTAGTGAATCATTTTCAGATTGGAAAGACATTCCATACTCCTTATAAGCTATTTAATAAGATTGAGCTTTAAAATCTGATTGTGGAAGTCTCATTTTCAATATAGCTTATTCTTGGCTTATTAGAATAAGCTACCTTTTGTTCTACAAGCTTTTAAGCTGTTTCTTTGAGCATGTCTAGCTGAAATTTGATTTTAAGTCATTTGAAACAAGTTAGAGCTTAATTGGTCCATTAATAAACTCAAACGAGCTTATTCATTCACTTAGCCCGTTTTTGATAAATAGTTCCAAGTTAATTGCACTTTATTCCTTTTGGTTTGTAACTGTTTCAATTCATGGCTAATTTTGCTAGTTTTTAGGTTTTGCAAGTTTACAGCCCCTTAACTTTCAGTTTTTGCTAAAATTGGTTAGGCAGTTTGTTAAGTTTGTTAAATTTTGTTACAAGTTTGTTGGATTTTACATTTTTGGTCCTTTTACTTTCTGAAACTTACATTCCAGTCCTTGTACTTCCATTTAGCTTACATTTTTAGCACATTTACTTTTATGCTTTAACATTTTGAACTTTTGTGAATATTAATTGGTATTTGCAAAGTGTTTTACGGATACGTAGGTTTATTATTTTCATTTTTTTTACTTGTTAAATGAAATAGACAGAGAATATCCAAATGCCCTATCAACCAAGAACAATTAAAGACTTGAGATTTTTAGGACTTTCAATTTGTCAAGAATCGAGAGAAAATAAACTTCAAACTACTCAATTTCATAGATCCAATGTATTTGTGTATATTTGGATTAGTGTTGTGTTGATCCAGTGTATTAGTGAATACTTGGATTAGCCTTGGTGAAGATCATCCTTTCTTAGATATAGTCATGTTCATTTTTTTATATTTGATTCTTGTGTAGATCTAATGTATTTTTATATATTTGGATTAGTGTTATGTTGATCTAATGTATTAGTGAATACTTGGATTAGTCTTCTATAAATCCATTGTATATGTATATACTTGGATTTGTCTTGTGTGGATCCAACTTACATGTGTATACTTAGATATGTCTTATCGAGTTGTAATAAGTCTTGTGTGTTAGTTCTCACTAAACTACAAAGTGATGTGTGTATGTGTCTTGTGAGTTCTCACTAAACTTGAAAGTGAAGAGTCGTGAAGATTGGTTCTAGCTTTGTATTCAAACTCGACAACTAGCCTTGTCTCAGAAAAGACGATAGGCGACGAATATTGGTTCTAGCTTTCAATTAGAACTCGACATCTAGCCTTGTGTCGGAAAATGGTGAAGTAGGCGACGTGTGTAGATTGGTCCTAGCAAAGATTAGGTCTCGACATTTAGCTTAGTGTTGGAAAATAATGTAAGCGACGTTGTAAGGTTTCCTTCGCTAAGAAGGGAGCTTGTGGATATAGTGGAAATCTCAAGTAAGGTGTAATCTAGGAGTGAACTAGGAACGAAGAGAGAGCTTAGTTTCCGAACTACTATAAATTTTGGTGTCGTACCTTAGATTGTTTCTTTCCTTTCTCTTTACTTATGCTTTCATTCTTTCATTGCATTCCATTGTCACTAGATATTGTTAATGCATTAGAATTGAACCTAACAACTATGAAACTAGTTTTCAAGTAAAAGGTAATTTTGGGAAAAATCTAATTGAAAGGATTTTTAATTAGGACCTTAAAAAATAGAAACTATTCAACCCCCCCCCCCCCTTTCTAGTTTCTACGATTGGTATCAGAGCGATGGTCACTCAAGATCTTTGAAGTATATTTTGCTTTAAAGCTTGGATCGATCTATTGTCTCCTCAAATTAGAAGGGTTCATTGTAATAAAGTTTCTCTTTGGTCAAGACTATTTTTTCAATAAGAATAGACCTTTTAATTGGTAATATAGTATCATATCTTGAGTAGTAGCTTATATGCATTTTTGATTTACTTTTGAAATGTATCTACTAGTTTGTATCTTTCTTTGTGTAGGTACTCATGAAGACTGATAATTAACTTGATTGTGGATTGAGCTACTTGTACTTGTAGAAGACTCGTCTCCTTTTGATCTTCAACATCTAAGGATGATGATATCAAGATTGGTGTAAGTGATACTAGTCCTTGAAGACTTAGTATGCACTTTGGTCAAGTTTGGGTGTTGCATTAGTCCATAGATGACTTGGGATGCACTTTACGACTAAGGTACGTTTTCGTCCTTTCACACGCCCTATTGATCATTCTTTTGATCATTATTTGAATATGTGATTTTTCTTAGCATCCTTGCCTTGACATTTGTTTGTGGTATGTGATTCTATTCTTCACCCTCTCAAACCTTAATGATCTCAGATACTTGACTCATTTAGGTGTTGTAGTGTGAGTTAGTAGTAGCTTAAAGTATCAAACATGATTTTTATGGTTTGCAACTTATACGGTTAGTAGGCCCTATATCATGTGTAATATGTGTAATTGAGCTCATCTCTAAGATGGTTGATTAATCCTTTGAGATAGGAAACTACATCATAAGTTGTAGTTAGGATATTACACATTTGGAATTAAAATATTCTAAGGTTATTGTCATTGTAATCCTAAGAAATGATATTTGTCCGATCACGTGGGAAAGAAATTGAATCTATACTCTTGCTCATATTTTGTAAAAGTTTAGTACAACTACTTGAAAGTGATTGTACTCTATATTACAAAATTGCTTGGTATGGTTCATTACCAAAGCCGTTTAAACTTACGCCGGAAAGGCACGTCTTAAACCACTATAGATGACACAAGCTCTTCGTTACTACTACTTGAAGATTGTCACTCATCACTTGAGCATTGAACTTAGCCTTGATTCGCTCCTCTTGATTTATCTCCTCTTTGTCTTTTCTTACGAGTAGTCATTTTTTGGTATCGGTCTTATTCGGTATTTTTCAGTCTTGATTTAACTCGTAATAATTCATTAAGGCATTATAACCTAGTCTCGGAGTGGTCCAATGGTTTCCGAAAGGGTTTACATATATTTTAAGTATTTTAGAAAAACTTGGTTTTGAAAATTTCTTTCTTTTTCTTGGTTAAAAATGGTCCTCTTCCGGCGGTTCATTATTTGTCACGGTTTAAACGTGCGATTCAATATCAATAATAAACCGCAATCCACTACAAAATAAACTAGGTTTACTAAAATATCATTTTTCAAAAACCCCCACTCTTTCTTCTTCATGGTGGCGACGGGTTCCTCACAAAACCTCCATTAACAAGTTTCTAAAAGCTTCCAATCACTCTAATTAATTGGTTTCAAGACAAGGGTTTCACTCATCCTTCATCTAACATAAAGTAATAGTAAGTATCTTCATTCAATTTCAATCAATTTTTTCTAGGGTTCTTAATTTTATAATTGGGGATTTTTAAAATTAAAATCGAATTGGAACCTAATTAGAAATGCGGGTTGACATAGTTATAATGCTATGATTCTTTAGGTTTGAATTCCTTGCTATTTCATAAAAACCCACTTATAGAACAAATCTAAATTTTAACTAATTTATTTCTGGTTGAATGATGGAATTGATATGAACCCTTGAACACATTGGTAATTACATTGTTAATGCTTACCTAAAAACGGATTTTAAAAACTAATGTTCAAGTTCATGTTTGATTTTACATAATTCATATGTACTAGTTAAAGATGAAATTGGTAAATTGTGGACATAAGAATGTTAAGGATTAATCCTTTGGTTAGTCAAGCAATTGATTAAACATATTCTTATGATTTTGATCGTTATTCTTTATATAACGTAAGAGTGATTTTGGAAATATTCTTGTTTTATATAGTTATTAACTATGCCATTGGAAACTCATAAAGATCATGAGTAAACTAAAGAATACATTTCCATTCTTTCTAAATTGTGTCCATCTTGTTCTCTTCAAGATACACTTCGGTCTTTAGAAACTCGTTGTTTTCATGAAGGACGTGTTATCCCACCAAATCTTGATGGGATTGAGCTTACTCACTACATGTTCAAATATATTGGCTTTGATTGTTTGCTTGACATTGATGAGCCAATATTTCCTTTCTTTTTTATGGAGTCTTTAGTTCCTTCTCATTAATGTGCATAAATAATGATTGATCTATAAGATTTTCCATCAAGGGGAAAACCATTGTATACACTCTTGAAGAATTTGGACAAATTCTCGAAGTGCCATATAGTGGTCAATGTAGGTTCATCGATGCTTGGAGCCTTGACTCTTTTTAATCAGCCTCTATTGATGTGCATTATGTGACCGAGCTCCTTCTCCTTCGTTCATCTAAAGAGCTATTTCTAAACCTCGTGAACATTATCTTCTTGGTGAATTTCAAGGAAACATACGTGTTCTCACTCCTTGGGAATTACTAACTAGAGAACTTAACGATCTTATGATCCCTTGGGCCGAAATCATTAGGAAAAATGCAATGTGTCTCGGTGGTAATCGCAATTGTGTGCCCGCTAGCCTTGTACATATGATGTATTATGTTGCAACTTCCACCTCGTACAACCTTTCATTTTTCATAGCTAGAAGAATTGACTATGTTCTCTTTAAGTCAAAATCGAGTCTTCCTTTGCTATGCTTCTTACTCGTCTTCTTAGAAGAGTTGATCTTGATTTCCCATCCTTAAACGTATCATCTTATTGCTCTATTGATCGTGTTATGCTTCCTATTGAAGGGAACCTTCCACATGAGCCTAGGATTGATTCTAATGAAGATGGAAATGATCATCGAGAGACAACTTATGATGTTGGGTGTATTCCTCTTTCAACTTCTTGGATAGACAAGATTGAAATTAACACCAGCATAAGTTCTCCGAGTAATCTCCAATCATCAATGCACCAATGCATTGTTTGCTCCTATCTTGACTCCAATGACTCTTTGTCATTTTCGAGTTCTTTCGTTTCTTCTCGAGAAATTTCTCTTTATTCTCGTTATTTCCATAATCTTTGTCTTCTTGAAATTCAAGTGATGGATCTAGGCATATTAAAGAAATGTTCATGAGAGTGTATGAGTAGAAGATGTCGGTGTACCACGATTGTTACTTAGACTTGTTTCATTTCTAGCACTAGAGTTATGGGTTGTATTAACTAATACTTTGTGTTAAGATTATCTAGTATTTTAATCCTAATGTGCTTCACGCTATCGAACTTTCGATTTGCATGACTTTGTACCTATATGTGTTAGTTAGCTACCTAGATTATGGTTGGTAATCTATTTTGGCTTGTTAAAACTTTGTCTAAAATCTGGGCTTGTGAAAAATGCTGGAAGTCCCATTTTTGAAGGGTTCTGCCCGCGGTTCAATAAATCACCAGCGGTTCCTTAGTGAAATCGAACTGCGCGTTTATTTAAGGAACCGCAGGTTGTAACTTCGAATGAATCTCTGCATTACACTATTTTCTCTAAATCTTTGTAAACATGGATAAAACTTTTGCTAAAAACCAGCTTTTTCCCATTTAAGCCTAGCAAATTTCATTATTCACCAAAATGGTTTTTAACATATTACTAGTTTGGATCATCCCATCTTCTTCTTAAACATCTCTTGGTTATTCTTCTTCATCCTCTTAACCTTGACACACAACCATGGTGTCCACAAGATCCTCAAACTCTTCCAAATACTTAACAACCAAAAAAACCTTAAGATTAAGATTAAGCTACCTTAAAAAGGTGCTACATCTTTTCTTACACCCAAGAATGAAATTTCTCCTATTCTCATTTCTTCATTACCCTCACCGCCTCTTGCTCCATGCAAGAGTAGTTCAACTCATGGTGCTAACTATTCCCATGGTTCCACCTCTTCTTCATTCTAATCAAGAATGAATGAGTTGTCCTCACCTTTCACTCCTAGTCCTCTCTTGTATGTGAACCCCCAACATCTTCAAAGCATTCCCTTTGAGAATGAAATTGTTGAGCCCTTGTAAACCTCACCTTTCACCCCCACTAGATTCACCCATTTCACCTTTGGACATCATGCCCTCTCCTCCTCCTAACACTCTACTTTTGGGTGTTCCTCTTTCTAACTTCATGGGTGATCCATTCTTCTTTGCTTTTCTTAAAGCTCATGGCAGTAATTGTCCATGTTGCCTCTATAACAACTACATCATTCAAACCTAAGAATGGAGATGTTTGGTCTTTCTAGGAGGTTGCAAGAATTCTTGCTAAATTTGTTCACCAATCCTCCTCCTCCTAGGAGATGGATGATGATATTTTCAAAAATATATTTTTTCAAGAAAACAAGCCAAAGAAGATTGCTTAATCAAGAACTAGATTAGCTAGTTATTATCGTAGTTAGTTGTTTTTATTTTCTTATACTTGGTTTCCTTCATGAGTTTATCATGGAGATGTTTTAATATATTAAGCTTTTGTGTGTTTCAACCTATGTGCTCTCACACTAATCAACATAAATTTTAATTAAAATTGAACCTTAATCCCTCACAACCTCTAAAACCTCACTAAAATTAGATCAAAATGTTATCTAAATTTTTTGTCACCCTTTTTCAAGATACTCTTTGTGAGTATGTTGCCCCTTGTGCAACCATAGTCTAATCTAATGCTATTAGAGGTAAAAATCCAAGATTTGCTTAATTTTGACAAAGTCTAGTCTTTTCTCAAAACTTTCTAAAAATCGGATTTTTAGTGTCCATTGGTGGCAGCTCAATAAATGATGTGCGGCTCAACATATATATTGAATCACATGTTCTTTTAAAGAACCGCGGACAGCAAGCCACATTTTAGCTCATTTTTTGTCTTTCTTCTTTGACCTCGGTATTTTTCAAGATTCTTTGTTTGCATATTTTGGTTAAACATTCCTTGAAACCTTTTAGTTTTCTTTCTATTCTTTGCCTTGTCTATTTTCTTTAAATCTTCTCATTTTGGGAGTTCTCTTTCTCATCCCTCACAAGGTCTTCTTCTTCTTCTAACCTTAACCTTGACATATCTTTGTTATAACCTTCTAAACCCAAATGTTCTTCTTCTAAGCTATCTAAGAAACCAAAAATCTTGGTTCGACCCGTTTGGATCAAGAAGAATAAGGATCATCATGATTCCTCTTCTCCCAAACCTTGCAAGTTTAACACCCCCAAATTACAATGCGCAGCAGAAATACATATTTGGGTGCTAAATACAAACATCATTATACAAGACACTTTGAACAATCTCAAAATGATACCTTTGGAATATAAAAGGGAACAACTTAACCATTATCTAAAACTTTCGATCCCAAGTAAAACAATTTTAGAAATAATATCAGAGTACATTTAGGTCCCCCAAAGATTTCATCAAAATTAATAGACAATTTACCAAAGCACATGACCGTACGTTATTATTTTTATGACAAAAAGGGAAAGAAATTATGATTTAGACCAATCACCACAAAAGCAATCCGCAATCCTTCTCCAGCAAGCTCCGCAATTCTTCAACTTCAATCACCTGAAATACATGCTTAAAATCATCAACACAACGGTTGAGCGAGCCTATAGGTTTTCCAAATCATCATTTGAACACAAGAGAAAAATCAATCAAGATCATTTAATAGAATTGCTGTACATACAATCTATTATTCAGGCAGTCTGGCATATAGCAATAGCTATTGAATTGTATTAAGCTCATGACACTGATCCCTTAACTTAGTCACCCACGCCTAAAGCCGGCATGACTAGATGAATTCCAGTGCCCCTACTCTGGTATCAGTTGCAAGTATACCACATTCTCATTCTCGTAAAATTATCCTTCCCAGCGGGTTACTCAGCGTAAAGTCCTGGTCTCAGATAGGGTCGTCAGCCCAATAGTACTATTATTAGAATAAGCAGCTATTCCCAACTCACAACATCAAGTCAGAAGATAGTTAACGGCTCATGAATTTAGGGACTTTTGCAGCTTAGGTACTTATATAATTCAAAACAACAAAGGCAACATTCGGTTCCAAACAATCAATCATGACTTGTGTTCATTTTACTTTCAAATAGCATGTATCCCCCTCGCGGGTTTTAAAATCATTCGACACAATTACAAAAGCGAGGCTATAGAATCACCTAGAGTAATAGCAGTAGTAAGACGATCTTCGACGATAGTTGATGCCCGATAAACACTAAAACCGCAACCTATCAAATAGGGCGCGTTCATCAATAATAAACTCGAATAAAACCCATACTTATTAACATCAAACTCCAAATAATAAAATCACAACCAACCCAAAATAAAAACAATACAAGTGACCTATCACTTCCTTCTATATGTTTACTTTATTAGTCAATCCTTTCGATGAAAATCTGCCGGTACATACCAAATGTACGAGCTCATTTACCCCACTAAAACACATTGAATACTTATGATACTAATCAGAGATGTCACTTACTATATACAGAAAGACCTGTTAAAAGCCCATCAAAATATTTTACATTTAAAGTTCCATGCCCGACACATCTTTTAACTACAAAAACCGGACAGTTTTACGTCAACAACTCATATAGTCTTTTTAACTTATTTATTTTACTCCGTTTACAAAACCGACAATCGACTTTGAAAATAAACTCAACATCCTTATACTTGAAACTTAACATCAGTCCCTGACACATTTCAAAATCCTTTTTATAGTCCCCGAGATTCGATCCAAATATCGACAACAATTATATATCGTGTCGATACTCGTCTCCCGGTACACGAATAATCAAACTAACGTAACTTTGCGCTCGTTTGGAGCTAGAAGCTCTATCTTATATCAAATCGAAGCTAAATTAATTCTCTACAACATCATCCTATTAGTTTAACCATTTTCAAACAGTAAGTTTTCCAAAAATTACCTTTTACCTACTATTCTAAAATACATGTTTAAAAATCATGTTGAATCAAATTTTCAACCCATTTTAATCATTCTCATATGTCTAAAATCATCCTAATATCATCACCAACAACTTAACTAACCCATAACACATTTAAATGATCATATAAAAATTTACCCACTCAAAAATTTAAACATGCAACAATTAAAATATACATAAAACAACACTAACAACAATATACCATCATAAAAATGGATCAAACCTTCATGGATCATCATCAAAAATTAAATGTTCTTGCATGTTGCTAAAAATTACATCAAAATGATCACCATTGAATTTCCAACATGGGATATGTTTTAGTTTTTGAAGATTCAAAGCAAATTTTGAAAAATCAAAGTGTTTAGGTGGTGGTGGTGGTGTACGGTTTGTAGAGAGAGAGGGAAGAGAGATGGAGATTTTGCATGTATGTGTTTTTAGGTGAGAGAAATCACCTTTTATATGGTGGTGGAGGGACTAGTTTTGCCAATTTGTGATTGTTTTGGTCCAAAATGCAATTAAATAGTTGTAAGGGTAGAAAATGTAAATTGTAAATTTTGAAAATATTTACGAGGCTCAGGTTTTGTAAAAATACTTTTCAAAAGTTAAAACGCACTCAAAATATGATGATAATATGATCCCGGTTCGACTTAATACGAACTTAAAATAAAAACGTCAAAATATATAAACATCAAGACAACAAATGATAAAACATAAAATCTCGGGCATCCGTCAATATCGTGGTCACTAATAATCCTCGCTATTAGTAAAAAGATAAAAATAAGACCTCCAACGTCGGTTTTAAATAAAACCATCAATCGTCATATCATTCAACTCATTAAAAATTTCAAAATTATTCGCAATAATAATATTATATAATATTAAATAAATGACCTCGGGTTTGGGTTGTCACATCCTACTCTCCTAAAAGAGAGCGACGTCCCGGCGCTCGGCCCCTCTTATACTCACATTCCATACCTTCAGAACAAAAGAGAACTCTTTTCCTTAAAGAAGTCCCCATGCTTTCTTCAAAATTCCAGATTCCACTCCTGGAATTCTTGTATCCTCACAATATAATTCTCATTATGTTTTGACCTCATAAGAACTCTCCATGGTTCTTTCCATGAAAAGCAACTTATCTTCAAGTTGAATTCTTTCCTTGTTGTTCTCAAAACAAATTTCACCCTTCATAACGACACCTTATACATAACCACGTTTCCCAATTTCAAACTCCATCGATTTCCTTCGATTGCCAACATAACTCTTCTGACAACTCCTTGTTACTAATGGACGGTCCTTAACCTATACAATCTTATCAATATTTTCCAGCACCAGTTCTTGCTCAGTCATTCAATTCCACCTACATCTCTGCAATACACCGAAAACCTAACTTACATCCATAACTCACGATCTTTAACCTTCACAAATGGAAGTTCTTTATGTAACATCAATAGTACAGCCTTACTACTAGCATGATAATCATCGTCATATAAAAATTCCAACAATTTCTATGTCAATCACACACGCATAAGCATATCGTTCAATGTTCGAATCGTCCTTTCACTATGTCTATCATTCTCTGTATAACACACAGTACTCAACTCAACTTTTACTTTTAATCAAACCAGAATGTATCTATTATTTGACTTGTGATATTCCTTCATCACTAAGTCTCACTCTCTCAACTCAAATATGTTAGGACTGTTCAATATACCATGTCTCACTTGACTTTACAACAAAATTCTTTCCATAAGTTTGACAAAATATTGAAATCACTCACCTTGACCTCCTTCTCAAATCAGACCACTAACTTAAAATTTCAATATCCTTTCTATCAAGCCCATACTTTTTGTCATCACCAAACTCAAACTTTAGAAGATTTTTCCTTTTTCTTCCTGATAAGTGCATCAGCTACCACATTCGCCTTCCCCGGATGGCGGCGAATCTCGTAGTCATAATCACTCACAGTCATAACCACCAACATACTCAAATACTCAAAATATATAACTGGTAATCCTCGACTCATCTCCTTTAACATCCCATGAAATTAATTATGGAGCAACTTCTATGGTCCTTTATCACTACACACTTGATTCCATACAAGTAATATTTCTACCATCTCAAAGCAAACACCACAACTACATAACCTTTATGAGACACATTATAGCAAACTACAACTATAGATACTTCAGGTACTTTCAACAATGACAACATCGATGCAGAACACAACCTACCCTTCAGTGTTCAGAATACAACTTCCTCATCTGATGGGGATCAGATTTCGAAACTTACAATTTAGATGTATAAGTGGGACTCACACATCCAATTCTTCTTAGTCAGCTTAATCAATGATTTAACAATCAGTGAAAACCTTTCGATAAACCTCCGATTATTCCCAGCTTAGACCAAGGCATTAACAGATTTTCGTCGGCGTCGTTGGTACCGACCAATCCTTAATCGTTTCAATCTTGGCAAGATCTTCACGAATACCTTTATTGTCAATTAACTGCCTTAGAAAACGTAAATATTTCAACCAACATTCACACATAGGGAACTTTACATACAACTTCTCTTTTTCCAACCATCCCAAATTTATCCTCATATGCTACTTATGTTCCTCCTTTCCTATTAAAATAGAATATCTTCAATAGATATAATGACTAACTCATCTTAGTACGTATTAAACACAAGATTCACCCAGTCTATGAATACGGCAGACACGTTCGTCTATTCCAAAAACATCACTTGAAACTTAAAGTACCCACATCAAGTACGAAAAACAACTATAGGAACATCTTCATCCCTAACTCTCAGTTAATGATAACCAGAACTCAAAGCGATCTTTGACAGTCAGTTGGTTAAGCTCTCGATAATCAATACACATCCGAAACAATCCATCCTTCTTGACAATCAACACAGACGATCATCACTGTAACGAAACTTAATCTAATACATCCCTTATCCATCACTTCTCGTAGTTTATCGGATAACTCATTCCACTCTGACGGTGCCAAATGATAAGGCATACAAATACTACTCAACAAAACGCAGTAGCACTACACAACGAAACACAAAAGCACTACACCTATCGTTTACAACACTCAATCGAAACGAACTCTACATCATGAGGCGGCAGCAACTCTGCAAAACTTCAGGAAAACTTCAGAATACTTCTCAAACGGAAAATTCACTCATCGCCTCTCATAGTCAACACTCAGCTTATCATCATATTTAAACCAGTAGCAATCAATTTATGGTGAAGATCGATTCAATCTCAACTATCGGCACTACGCACAACTAACCAATTCATACCAAAAATCCACATCCAAAGATCCCAACTCTATGAGCATCAAGTCGATACTAAACACCTACCTTCCTAAATTCAAGGAATACACTCTTAGTATAGAACTAATACTAGCACCCTTTCCATCGGTTAACTCCACATCATAGTTAATTGTCATTCTTACTAATTCTCCATTGATAAACAACTGAATCTTTACATTTCTATAGTTTCTAGCCGATCTGAAATTAAACAACATACTGACATAAAGAATCTCAAGTAAGAATATACCATTTACAACATTCAGATCTCAAGGTTTGTCAGCATCATTCAAACGTAATCCGGAGCGGCAGCATTCCTATCTTGTCAATTTCCTTTCCTTGTACAATTTCTTTGTTTGTGTCCTTTCTTGCCACGGCTAAATCATATCACTACTCCAAGGGTACTAATTCCAATAACTAATCCTCTTATCCTACACTTCGCAGCTTTATGACTAGGTTGTCCAAACTCTAGTCGCAATTGTGGAAAATTACCTATATGGTATAGAGTACAACAAACACACTTGAGATTTATCTTGTTACTTCCAGCCAACGTGACAGCACGAATTCCCTCATTCCTTCCATAGTTTAAATACTGGTTTCGGTTCTGTCTTTAGTTATTGTTAGTACTGTAATCCTTACAATTCTGACCTTGATTCGGGTTGGACTGAGCAGATTGCTGTTGATCCCAAACTTAGATCGATTAAGCTTTGTGTATACGAGATTAGATCAAGTACTACACGTAGAGAAACCTTTGCTTATGAATAAAGTAACAAAGTTATGCGGAATTAACACTTGATCTAAAACACAAAGATGTTAAACAAACTTTCACTTGTATTAGAATGATCGAATTGATTACAATGAAAGAGGTTTAACTTGCGAATACTTATGAAAACTTATATATATCTTTAACCTAAAAGATCTTCTTTTATAGAACAAGAAGTCTTGTACAATAAGCTACGAATCAACTATTCTAGGTAAAGATAATAATGGAAAATACAATGTCGTGCTTATCTTCACCATACACAGATAAAGAAACAAATAAACAAAAAGATTCGTATGAAGATATTCCATCAGTGTCAATCTTCAAGGCTGTCAGCGTTGACTTCTTCAATGTCAACGCTTGGCTGTCAGCGTCCAATGTCATCCTATCAGCGTTGATATTCTTCTTATCAGCGTTTAGTGAACTGACCCATATTTTATTCCCAACAATCCTCCCCTAAACTTGATATCTATTCCAACGATCAAGTTTCTGAATAAAAACTTAAGGCTTAGGAGGAATCTTGCAAAAACTTCTTATGTTGGTGATAAACATATCTAATCAAGTCCTTGGCCACGTCACTAGTATAATCAATCTCCAAGGGTGTCTCTAGCATCTTTTTCAACACTTCTTTGGACAAGAAATAGTCAGCATCCACAAGTAGATATTCTGAAAACTTTGTAGAGCTCATATGAAACACACCACAAGTAGAATAAAGCCTCCAATGAAGATTACTGAGATCATCTTCAAGATCCTTCCATATGGCAGGATCTGCTTCTCTTGGACCACACAAAGTCAAAAATGTGTTCCAAAGTCTTATTCCATTTGCTGAAGTAGGTGCTTCAGCTGTATACTTGGCCTCTATCAATCTCCATAGATGCACCAAGTCTTCCCTGTCTATGCTTGCAAATATAGAAATAACTGAAGTGAAAGTATGTACCTCCTTTCCAAACCTGCCAATCTTCCAAAATCCACACTCATCTTCATCAAAACTGATGATTGGATTTCTGTCATCTAGAGGTACTACATTAACCAAATCTGAAGCTTCCAATGGAGAAAGCTTGAGATGCTTCCTTATGACACCTTCAGTTGGATAATACACATCCATATCTTTGGGAAATTGGAGAGGATCTCCTTTCTTCACTGGTCTTTGAGCAATCCTCATCTCCTTTTGAATCTGCATTTCCTCAGCAAGCTCTTGTTTCCTTTCTTCTGAAAGAAACTGTAAGACATTTTGTTCTTGCACCTTCCTCCAAATAGGATGTGCCCTATACTCTAGCTCCTCAAAAGATAAGGCCAGCAACTTCTTGTATGTCCATCTGGGTTGATGGCATCTAAGCAACTTGTAATACAATTGCCTTCTATCCCTTTTGAGCCAGGTCTTGACCTCTTGTGCATTAAACCTCATAATCACCTTTATGTCATCTTGTACCCTGAGAAGAACTTCCAACCCCCAAATTTGATCTGATAAACTCATCCCTGGGTTGTCCATAACCTTGTCTTCCCAAGCATGGTACATTCTGGTGATTTCAGGAAGGTCCCAATCAATCTGATTCTTCAAATCACTCAATCTTTCCTTTGCTAGCTCATCCCCATATTCAAGTCTTTCTGGATCTTCAATAATTTGAACACTTGAATCTGAGCTATCATCTTCTTTTCCATCACCACTTTCTTCCTCACTCTCAGAAACAACAAATGGTGATCTACCACTCCTCTTCAAATCTCTTTCCAAAAGTTGTGCAGCCAACTGTTCATCAAATGCGATTTGTGCTGCATCTTTCTTTGGAACATCTTCTTCAACCAATTTTCCTTTACCTTTGTCTTTTGGATCAATAATAGGTAAAGTAGAAGAAAGAACCTGTGTGGACACATCTTTGATGATTGTTGATGACTGGAATACATCAACACCACCTGCAACTTTATCAGCGTCCAAGTTACCTCTATCAGCGCCACGATTACCTTTGTCAGCGCTGGATGTGTCAGCGTTCAAACCTGTATCAGCGCCCAATGTTTCTTTGAAAGATCCTTCCAAGTTTAATGGTGTCACCTTGGATGTATCAATAACTGGGTGCTTCTTCAAGTTGGTGAGTGCTTCAGCAACCTGTAAAGATTCACTAAATTGTGAACTCTTCTCTGAACTCTTCTCACTAGCTGTATGAATCAGCTCATCCTCTTCATCCTCTTCATCCTCTTCATCCTCCCCTTTGGAAGATTCCTCCATTAGACTCCTGCTACTTGGATTCTCCAAAACAGTTACCCGCTCCCTCAATACTTGGAGTTCACGTCCCTGTTTGTTGACAATTTGTACAAGGCTGACATTTTGCTTTTGCAAGCTAATGACAGCAACCGTCAATTCAATTATTGTCATAGGTTCCAATCTTCCCTCAGCTAGAATGGGGATTTGACCTCCCAAAATAGAATCATAGGGCATGGATGAGGTCTTAATGATGTTGGGACTGTCTTGACCAGCATCTAAGCCTGTATCAATAGCCCCAGCCTCATCCATGTCACCAGCCACACTTGTGGAGGTGGTTCTCTCTGCTACAAGGCTAGGACCACTAGAGGAGAACACTCCAGTAGTCCTTTGGCGTTTATTCAACCTAGATGGTAATGGGGTGGAAGATGAAGTAGATTGTGTGAGTGTTGGTTGGTTAAGGGGTGTTTGGGATTGTTCAGGGATGTTATCAGTGTTGGGATTGGCTGTGTCAGTGCCCACATTTTGAGTGTCAGCGCTGGGTTGGTCAATGTCCATGTGTTCAGGTGAAGGTAATGGTTCATGAATAGGCTCAAGTTGGGGTTCAGGGTCTGGTTGTGGTTGTGGTTGAGCAGCCTGAATTACTTCAAGCATGGGTTGGGTAAGAGGTATGGATCTGTTTGTGGAGCTCATTTTAGCAAAAATGGTTTTCTGTTGTTTAGGGATCTCATAAAAAGTGTCATGATCCCTAGAACAATATTCTTGTAAATCAAAGACCATTTGCAAAAATCTAGGGTAAGCCAAAGTCATTTTACTTCCCTTATTTTTACACATCCCTTCAAAAATCATTTTTGAAAAATTATACTTAAGCCCACGTGTTAGACAAACCAAAGCACTTGCAATTGACCTGTTTATTTCATTAAAAGAAGTACATTTTGGACTTAAGCATTGTAAAAGGACATGTATCAAATATTTCCAGTCAGAGGGAAATTCCTGCTTATGATATTTATTTAAAGTGACATCAGCAGGAATAGGATAACCCAATTCCCTAAGACCTTGTTCTATTGTTGCAATGGCAAGGGTAGTCACACCATCAGCGTCATCAAGACGCAAAGCTTGGCGAACCAAGGCTTCAGTGACCACCCATGTTCTTCCATGAACAGTAGATGTTAATGTGGTCACTCCATTAGCTGTTGTGGAACTAACATTGTTCCAAAACTGTCTAATGTGTGCGACAGGGACTAATGGTGTATGAGAAAGTGCATACCTTAAGGAGGATGCATTTAAAAATGCCACCATTTGTGAATACTAAGGGAACAAATCATTATCAACAGTCAAGTAAGCTACCATATTGTGTTGGCTCTTGAACTCCAATGTTAAATTCTTTGAGTTGAACTTGGGTGCCATTGTGAAAGCTGTTTAGGTTATGTGATATGGGAAAAATCTAGGAGAAAAATGTTAGACAAGAAAATATGAATACCCAGAATAAAAAGATTAGCCAAATTTATAGGAGAGATGCATGATTTTGATTGGTCAAAAATGAGGCAGTTATATTCAAAAAGCAATGATGAAAATATTAAATCAAATATAACTTATCTCATGCATTAATTAAAAGTAACAACTCCCCAAAATTACGGCCAAAGATTAGTCAAAAATAACAACTGGGTAGGGCCCACTAGGTGTCAACGGTCAAAAATAGCCCATCAGCGCCCAACGGCTATATTTTCTTGTCAGCGTTTGCCTAAAGCCTTGTCAGCGTCACGATTGAACGTAACAGCGTTTGGAGAAAAACTTGTCAGCGTCTAAAAATAAAAATATTTAAAAAGAAAAAGACCTTAACAAAGTAATTTATCCTAAGGGAAATATCTTACAAGTTGATAATAATTACTGGGCGGCAAGCACTGTCCATTTATGCACACTTGCTTAAGCAAGATAGACACAAATGTCCTCTAGAGTCCCTTGCTAACCAAAATACTTACCAACAAAGTTATTTCACAAAATTCTTTGTAACTCCCAGGTAAACCCATAACAAAACTATTCCCAAGTCTCCCATCAGACCACAACCAATTCTAGGCCAAAAATGTCTTGGCAGCATGCATAGTTTGTCAACTTTGCATGCTACAGTGCCTCATGGTTTAGTAAAACTAACCCATACTCACCTGTGGACACAATCTAGAATTGTGATGAGAGTATTGTAAGAATACCCAAGAGTCCTAAAGGTTCCTTAAACCTCCCCTCAAACTATGATACATGAGTTTCTCAAAATATATATGAACATTAAAAATTTATGTCAAGATAGGAATATAAATATTCCAACCATCATCCATAAACAAAAACATGTCCAAATAGCTCTTCAAAGATCCATAAGCAACTCTGTATCCAATGGCATAAAGCTACCACCACCTACACATTTAGATGAAAACCACAAAACTAACATTTGTTGCTGACAGCGTCCCGATAACACTTATCAGTGTTGAAGGAACTCTTGTCAGCGTTAGACAATAATATCTCTAACAACGGCAAAATAACACTTATCAGCGTTACATGTACCTTTGTCAGTGTTAGAAAAATAAAGTGGAAAATCTAAATCATCACAAAGACCAATAACAATGCATTATCCTGTACATACTTTTACAAAAAGGTTCCAAAACACATATTAAGTGAGATTAACCATTCCAATATTTGTTACCAAATATTGAAATCTTCCAGCATCAAAAGGTTTAGTTAATAAATCAGCCACATTATCTTCTGTGGCTACCCTATCTGGTTGTATTAAACCTTTCTCAAAGCAATCTCTTATAAAATGATGTCTAATTTCTATGTGTTTGGTTTTAGAATGATGTACAAGATTTTTAATAATGCATAAAGTACTGTTATTGTCTACAAAAATCTTGGTATGCATAAAATTATACCCATAATCCAACAGCTGGTTCTGAATCCATAAGACTTGTCCACAACAAGCAGCTGCAGCCATATATTCTGCTTCAGTTGTAGAGTTTGCAACCACTGTTTGTTTCTTGCATTGCCAAGATATCAATCTGCTCCCAAGAAATTGGCATCCACCAGTTGTGGATTTTCTATCAAACTTGTCACCACCATAGTCACTGTCTGAATATGCAATAAGATCCAATGAAGAATCTTTTGGGTACCACAAGCCAAGATCTGGATAACATCTTAGATACCTAAAAATTCTTTTCACAGCAAAAAGGTGACATTCTTTGGGAGTCACTTGATGGCGTGCACATGCACACACAGCAAACATGATGTCAGGTCTTGAGGCTGTAAGATACATCAATGAACCAATCATTGATCTATAGTGCCTAACATCTACATCCTTTCCAGCTCCAATTTTTCCCCAAGGGTGTTCCCTATCCATAGGAGTGGAAGCATCCTTTTCATGTGGAGAAAAACCATATTTCTTCAAGATTTCAGCTACATACTTGTCTTAGGAAATGAAGATACCATCTTCTTTCTGTTGAACTTGTAACCCTAGAAAGAAGTTCATCTCACCCATTGCACTCATCTTGAATTTATCTGTCATGAGCTTGGAAAAATCCTCACTCATTTTTGGATCAGTAGACCCAAAAATGATGTCATCAACATAGACCTGCACAAGCAACACATGTTTTCCTTTCTTCTTTGTAAATAGTGTCTGATCTATGGTGCCCCTCTTGAATCCATTGTCCACTAAATATGTAGACAAGGTACCATACCATGCTCTTGGGGCTTGATGAAGTCCATACATAGCTTTCTTTACTCTATAAACCTTGTCTGGATTCTCAGGATCTTCAAAACCAGGAGGTTGCATGACATATACTTCCTCAACAATTGTCCCATAGAGGAAAGCACTCTTCACATCCATTTGATAAACAAGTGAAGTTCATGCAAGAGGCATAAGCTAGAAAAATTCTTATAGCTTCAATTCTTGCTACTGGAGCAAAAACTTCTTCATAATCTATGCCTTCCTCTTGTGTATATCCCTGAGCTACCAAACGTGCCTTGTTTCTGACCACAATGCCTCTTTCATCTTTC
Source organism: Glebionis coronaria (assembly GCA_025667525.1). Classification (NCBI taxonomy): domain Eukaryota; kingdom Viridiplantae; phylum Streptophyta; class Magnoliopsida; order Asterales; family Asteraceae; genus Glebionis; species Glebionis coronaria. The sequence goes on along the minus strand of JANFOE010000700.1, from coordinate 2,737 downwards.
TTGTTTCTTAGAACCCATCTTGTCCCAATTGGTCTCACATATCTAGGACAATCAACCAGCTCCCAAACATCTTGTATAGCAAATTGGTGAAGCTCATCCTGCATTGCTTCCACCCAACTAGGTTCTTTGAGAGCATCAAAAATCTTCTTGGGTTCTTCTTGTGACAGAAAACATGCAAACAAACATGCTTGTACAAGAGGGGTATCAACCTTCTTGTGTATATTGGCAATAAATCCACCAAGACTTTGATGGGATCTTCTTGTCTGAACTGGAGCCATAACATCACCAATGATCTGAGATGTGGGGTGATCCTTTGCTGTGGAAGTGAGAACTCCTCCTTCAAAAAGTCTGGTGTCCTCAACTTCACGCTCCATGTTGCCATAATCTTCTTCATCAGACTCTCTTTGATCAACATGAATCTCTTCATGGACATTGGAAGGTCCACCTTGTTCAAAATGTGAAGAGAAAAGATGGGCAAAGGTGTTGTCAAAGTCTGATCCTTGTTTGTCAGCGCTTGGGCTAACAACGCTTGAACTGTTTGTGTCAGCGTCTGATCCATCAGCGTCTGAATTGCTCTTGTCAGCGCTTGATTTCCCTTTGTCAGCGCCTGAAGAAGTATGCATGTTTGTATTTGGTGGTATTTGAAAACCACCATTATCTTTTCTAGCAGCAGCAGCAGCAGCATAATACTCATCTGTCCATATAGGAAGTGTAACATATTGTTGTGTGGGAGATGATTTAACTGCTGGTGGTCCATCCTCCTTAGCAACCTGTATACCTGAAACATTACCAATTCTCTTTTCCAAAACACTTGAAGTTACCTTCACAATGTCTGGATCAGTAACAGGCATATAATTTAAAGCTCTAGATAAAGGTTCTAAGTCAAACAACCAATTTGGACCACTTTCAGGATCACTAGGTTTACTCTCTAAAAACCTAACATGTACTTTTTCAAGTATACGTTTTTCCTTTTTAATGTAAACCCTATATCCTTTGCTCTGCACTGAATAACCCATGAAGTAGCCTTCATCACCTTTTGAATCAAATTTACCTAGGGCCTCACTAGTTTCTAAAACAACAACATGACAACCAAAAGGCTTGAGAAAGCCAATATTTGGCTTCCTTCCCCAAAGTAATTCATAAGGTGTCTTATTATGTATTTTGTTGACCAATGCCCTATTTTGAACATAACAAGCTGTGTTAACAGCTTCAGCCCAAAAGGCTATAGGAAAGTGGGCATCAGCCAACATGGTTCTGGCTGCTTCAATAAGGGTTCTATTCTTCTTTTCAGCAACCCCATTTTGCTGTGGGGTTCTAGCTATGCTAAACTGCCTAGTAATCCCTTTCTTGGCACAAAAATCATCTAACAACTGATTCCTAAACTCACCCCCATTGTCACTTCTAATAATTTTGACCTCATTACCATTCTTCTTTTCAATCTGGGTAATGAAATTAATCAGACTTTGGGCAGTTTCACTTTTCTTGGCTAAAAAGAAAGTCCATGTAAACCTGGAATAATCATCAGTGATAACAAAACAATATGATTTACCCTTCAAACTTTCTATATTAGTTGGACCAAAGAGGTCCATATGCAATAAGTGAAGTGGTTTAGAACTAGAGTGCACCTGTTTAGACCTGAATGAGACCTTGTGCTGCTTGCCCTTAAGACATGCAACACAAGTGTGGTCATTGTGGAAAGCCTTTTCAGGCAAACCATCAACTAAACCAAGCCTCACAAGTCTATTGATATTCTTAAAGTTTATGTGCCCTAATCTCCTGTGCCAAAGATTACTTTCATCTACTGAGGCTTTAGCATAAAGACATGACATCATTTTATTATTTACCTTAATTCCATTAATATTCACATTATATATGTCTTTATGCCTTGGTGTTCTAAAATCTATGTATTTTTCCTCATGGAGCTTATAATCTTTGCTTAACACCAAGCACTCAGTATCTGTGAAAAGAACCTTATTTTTGTTATCACACACTTGTGATACACTAAACAAATTATAATCCAGTTCTTTTACCAAGAAGACATTCTCAAACCGTAGATTGTTGGTGACAAGGGTTCCTTTTCCAGTGATGGTGCCGTAGCCCCCTCCAAAGTATACCTTATCACCATCTTGAATAGGAGTGAAGTTTGTCAGATAGTCTTCCTTTCCTGTCATGTGCCTTGAGCATCCACTATCCCAGTATCCATAATCATTGATCTTCTTCTGAATGCCCTGCACATAAAGAAAACACATTAGTTTTCTTTGGGAACCCAAGCCTTGGAAGACTTGGATTCATTTGGTTGTTCAACAAGAACAGACTTGGTTCTCATAACAACCCCATTTTCATCCCTTTTAGAATGAAATTCCTAGTTAACCCCAATTGGTGTTGACATTGCTTTTGAAATATAATGAAACCTGTTGAATGTCATAGAAACACCAGTAGAATTAGAGTTTTGGTCTTGTTTTGGTCTCCATGTTAAGCTAGTAGAAGCTTTAGACCTATTTCCCTGTGGTTGCAAATACCTAGGTTTGGCAGTGTGTTTGTCAGCGCTGAAGTTGGTCTTGTCAGCGCCCCGATTGCCTTTATCAGCGTTGAACCTAGGGTTTGCTACAGGAACCCATTGCCTATTGGACCAAGTGTTTGACTTTTGAAAAGGTCTTAGGCCTTGTGTGTTAGACCCTTTAGAAAAGAATGGGGCTGGTCTAACAACTTGTGAACGTTTGTCCACAAAGGTATTGGG